>JAZAYU010000003.1:16260710-16458734 GCA_038501625.1 Corbicula japonica
ACATCGTTGACAACAGGTTTATAAGGATCATATTTGCCATTGCCGTTATTATTGCCATTGTTGTTTTTGTTCAAATCTGGTTTTGTTGGATCGTATTGGTCTGGTCGTCCAAAGTCGGGTTTAGACGGAACATATTTTACATCGTTGACAACAGGTTTATAAGGATCATATTTGCCATTGCCGTTGTTGATGCCATTGTTGTTGTTGTTGTTTTTGTTTAAATCTGGTTTTGTTGGATCATATTGGTCTGGTCTTCCAAAGTCGGGTTTTGATGGACCATATTTAACATCGTTCACAACAGGTTTATAAGGATCATATTTGCCGTTGCCGCTGTTGTTGCCATTGTTGTTGTTATTGTTTTTGTTTGAATCTGGTTTTGTTGGATCATATTGGTCTGGTCTTCCAAAGTCGGGTTTAGATGGACCATACTTAACATCGTTCACAACAGGTTTATAAGGATCAAATTTGCCGATGCCGTTATTATTGCCATTGTTGTTTTTGTTCAAATCTGGTTTTGTTGGATCGTATTGGTCTGGTCGTCCAAAGTCGGGTTTAGACGGAACATATTTTACATCGTTGACAACAGGTTTATAAGGATCATATTTGCCATTGCCGTTGTTGATGCCATTGTTGTTGTTGTTGTTTTTGTTTAAATCTGGTTTTGTTGGATCATATTGGTCTGGTCTTCCAAAGTCGGGTTTTGATGGACCATATTTAACATCGTTCACAACAGGTTTATAAGGATCATATTTGCCGTTGCCGCTGTTGTTGCCATTGTTGTTGTTGTTATTGTTTTTGTTTGAATCTGGTTTTGTTGGATCATATTGGTCTGGTCTTCCAAAGTCGGGTTTAGATGGACCATACTTAACATCGTTCACAACAGGATTATAAGGATCATATTTGCCGTTGCCGTTAGTGTTGTCATTGTTGTTGTTGGCATTCTTGTTGGTCGAATCTGGTTTTGTTGGGTCATATTGGTCTGGTCTTCCAAAGTCGGGTTTAGATGGAACATACTTAACATCGTTCACAACAGGATTATAAGGATCATATTTTCCGTTGCCATTGTTGTTGCCATTGTTGTTGTTGTTGTTGTTGTTTTTGCTTGGATCTGGTTTTGTTGGATCATATTGGTCTGGTCTTCCAAAGTCGGGTTTAGATGGACCATACTTAACATCGGTCACAACAGGTTTATAAGGATCATATTTTCCGTTGCTGTTGTTGTTGCCATTGTTGTTGTTGTTGTTTTTGTTTGAATCTGGTTTTGTTGGATCATACTGGTCTGGTCTTCCAAAGTCGGGTTTAGATGGTACATACTTAACATCGCTCACAACAGGTTTATAAGGATCATATTTGCTGTTGCCGTTGCTGTTGCCATTGTTGTTGTTGGCATTCTTGTTGGTCGAATCTGGTTTTGTTGGAATATATTGGTCTGGTCTTCCAAAGTCAGGTTTAGATGGAACATACTTAACATTGTTCACAACATGATTATAAGGATCATATTTGCCGTTGCCGTTGTTGTTGCCATTGTTGTTGTTGTTGTTGATTTTGCTTGGATCTGGTTTTGTTGGATCATATTGGTCTGGTCTTCCAAAGTCGGGTTTAGATGGACCATACTTAACATCGGTCACAACAGGTTTATAAGGATCGTATTTTCCGTTGCCGTTGTTGTTGCCATTGTTGTTGTTGTTGTTGTTGTTGTTTTTGTTTGAATCTGGTTTTGTTGGATCATATTGGTCTGGTCTTCCAAAGTCGGGTTTAGACGGAACATATTTTACATCGGTCACAACATGATTATAAGGATCATATTTGCTGTTGCCGTTGTTGTTGCCATTGTTGTTGTTGTTGTTGTTTTTGCTTGGATCTGGTTTTGTTGGATCATATTGGTCTGGTCTTCCAAAGTCGGGTTTAGATGGACCATACTTAACATCGTTCACAACAGGTTTATAAGGATCGTATTTTCCGTTGCCGTTGTTGTTGCCATTGTTGTTGTTGTTGTTGTTGTTGTTTTTGTTTGAATCTGGTTTTGTTGGATCATATTGGTCTGGTCTTCCAAAGTCGGGTTTAGATGGACCATATTTTACATCGGTCACAACAGGTTTATAAGGATCATATTTGCCGATGCCGTTGTTGTTGCCATTGTTGTTGTTGTTGTTGTTTGGATCTGGTTTTGTTGGATCGTATTGGTCTGGTCTTCCAAAGTCGGGTTTAGACGGAACAAACTTTACGTCGTTTACAACAGGTTTATAAGGATCATATTTGCCGTTGTTGTTGTTTACATCTGGTGTTGTTGGGTCTGGTCTTCCAAAGTCTGGTTTCGGTGGAACGTAATCTCCATTTGTATTACCGTTGTTATTGTTTAGATCAGGTTTAGAAGGATCATGTTTGCCGTTTTTGTTGCCATTGTTGTTGTTTAAGTCTGGTTTTGTTGCATCATATTGATCTGGTCTGCCGAAATCGGGTTTAGGCGGGACATACTTTACATTAACATCGTTCAAAACAGGTTTATGAGGATCATACTTTCCGTTGTTGTTGCCGTTATTGTTATTTGGAATTGGTTTTTTTGGATCGTATTGATCTGGTCTTCCAAAGTCGGGTTTAGATGGACCGTTATTTCCATTTTTATTGCCGTTGTTTTGATCGGGTCTAGATGCATCATATTTTCCGTTGTTATTTCCGTTGTTGTTGTTGTTGTTGTTTGGATCTGGTTTTATTGGATCATACTGATCTGGTCTTCCGAAATCGGGTTTTGACGGAATATACTTTAAGTCCTTAACAACAGGTTTATGAGGATCATATTGGCCGTTGCCTTTGTTGTTGCCATTGTTGTTGTTTAAATCTTGTTTTGTTGGGTCATATTGGTCTGGTCTTCCAAAATCGGGTTTAGGCGGAAAGTAATTTCCATTCGTTTTGCCATTATTACTGTTCTGATGCTGACCATATTGTCCGTTGTTGTTTTCTTTCATGCCGTTGCTTGGATCCGGTTTTCTTGGATCATATTGATCTTGTCTTCCAAAATCGGGTTTTGATGGAACGGTATTTCCATTAATATTGCCATTGTTATTGTTCATAACAGGTTTGTAAGGATCATTTTTTCCGTTGTTGTTGCCACTGTTGGTGTAAAGATCCGGCTTTAAAGGAACGTATTGATCAGGCCTTCCGAAATCAGGTTTCGGCGGAATATAATTTCCATTTGAATTGCCACTGTTTTTGTTCAAATCATATTTTCCGTTGTTGTTGTTGTTTCCGTTGTTGTTGCCGTTATTGTTGACTGGATCTGGCTTTGTTGGATCATACTGATCTGGTCTTCCGAAATCAGGCTTTGATGCAACGTAATTTCCATTGTTATTTCCGTTGTTTTTACTTTGACCAATAACATATTGAGTGTTTGTGTTGCTTTGATCAGGTGTTGTTGGATCATAAGGGACCGGTTTTGGTATTTTGTTGTTATTATTGTTATTGTTATTATTGTTGTTGTTATTGTTATCTACTGGAATTGTAGATTCACCTTGATAAGTCTGACCATATGTTCCTCCCATTACTAAATTTTTCAAATAAGTTGCAACAAAACTCTTGTTTTGATCATATACAGGTGCTGTCCCCGTGTTGTCTGCAGCTTTCCTTCCGTTATTATTGTTATCAACAGAAGGATAGCCGGGTACCTCTGGATAAGGAGCCGCGGTAACCGGTGCTGGTGTTGCTACTACCTTTGCATAAGCATCATAAACATGTCCTGCTGTCTTGCGATAAACATCAGCTCCAACAGTCTTTATGTATGACAGATCTATGTTACCTATTCTGTCCGGCCGTTTGCCTCTTTTCGTTTTTGTGGGTCCTAGAACACTGGGATCAAAATCATTCGATATCGGTGAGCCATTGTTGACGATATTGTTTTCGCCTTTCAATTGTGAATGCTGCGATCTGACAGATGATACTGAAAATAAATAAAGCAATATTAAGAGTAAAAGCTGCCTACTCACGGTTCTGGGTGAAGTAATTCAATTTCTCAGAGGTGTTGAATGGTAATTCCACTATGTTTTGCTTTGATTGAACTGGGGCGATTTAAACAAATCAGTAGTTTAAGGACTTGTTGTAAGTGAATTTTACTGCGTAATAAAGCTTTAACAGCATCAGCATTGAATACAAGTATATTCACTAGATAGATGTTTGTGTAAGAAGCTGAATACTAGTATATTCACTAGATAGATGTTTGTGTAAGAAGCTGAATACTAGTATATTCACAAGATAGATGTTTGTGTAAGAAGCTGAATACTAGTATATTCACTAGATAGATGTTTGTGTAAGAAGCTGAATACTAGTATATTCACTAGATAGATGTTTGTGTAAGAAGCTGAATACTAGTATATTCACAAGATAGATGTTTGTGTAAGAAGCTGAATACTAGTATATTCACTAGATAGATGTTTGTGTAAGAAGCTGAATACTAGTATATTCACTAGATAGATGTTTGTGTAAGAAGCTGGATACTAGTATATTCACTAGAAAGATGTTTGTGTAAGAAGCTGAATACTAGTATATTCACTAGATAGATGTTTGTGTAAGAAGCTGAATACTAGTATATTCACTAGATAGATGTTTGTGTAAGAAGCTGAATACTAGTATATTCACAAGATAGATGTTTGTGTAAGAAGCTGAATACTAGTATATTCACTAGATAGATGTTTGTGTAAGAAGCTGAATACTAGTATATTCACTAGATAGATGTTTGTGTAAGAAGCTGAATACTAGTATATTCACTAGATAGATGTTTGTGTAAGAAGCTGAATACTAGTATATTCGTGTAAGAAGCTGAATACTAGTATATTCACAAGATAGATGTTTGTGTAAGAAGCTGAATACTAGTATATTCACTAGATAGATGTTTGTGTAAGAAGCTGAATACTAGTTTATTCGGATAGATGTTTGTGTAAGAAGCTGAATACTAGTATATTCACTAGATAGATGTTTGTGTAAGAAGCTGAATACTAGTATATTCACAAGATAGATGTTTGTGTAAGAAGCTGAATACTAGTATATTCACAAGATAGATGTTTGTGTAAGAAGCTGAATACTAGTATATTCACTAGATAGATGTTTGTGTAAGAAGCTGAATACTAGTATATTCACTAGATAGATGTTTGTGTAAGAAGCTGAATACTAGTATATTCACAAGATAGATGTTTGTGTAAGAAGCTGAATACTAGTATATTCACAAGATAGATGTTTGTGTAAGAAGCTGAATACTAGTATATTCACAAGATTGATGTTCGTGTAAGAAGCTGAATACTTGTATAATCACAAGATTGATGTTTGTGTAAGAAGCTGAATACTAGTATATTCACAAGATTGATGTTTGTGTAAGAAGCTGAATACTAGTATATTCACTAGATAGATAGCTGTGTAAGAATATAACAGCACATTTGTACCTTACTGCTGCTATCATAATGTGTGTCTAGGAACAATACAATAATTTTAAACTATATATTGCTGTATATATTGCTTTATTAATTTTATTAACATATCAAATGCTGAACAAAAATAGCGAATCCGTTAAACGAATTTCTTATGATAAAAACTTTTTGATTCTCTGATTTTACCTATTTTATGTTACGGAAGTGAGATATGGGGTTTACATAAGGCTCCTGATATTGAGAGAGTTTATGTTAAATTTTTTAAACAGATTTTAAATGTTAAACAACAAACAATAAATGTTACGGTCTATGGTGAACTTGGATTATTCCCGTTATCTGTAATACGAAAAGTTCGTATAATTAAATATTGGTTTAAAGTATTGCAAAATCCTGATTCTTTGTTATATAATATTATGTATATGAAAGACAATGACGGCAGATATGTAAATGGATGGTTAATGGAAGTCAGAAATATGTTAAATGTGATCGGCTTTGGATATGTATGGTCTATCAATAATATTAATAGAGCAATAATCAGTCAAATTGTCCAAAGAATTTACGATGACTACATACAATTGTGGTTTTCACAAATTAGCTCTTACAGTAAATTAGATACATATTCTTTATTTAAAACAAGTGTCGAAATAGAAAAATACCTAGATGCAGTTAATAATAAATCTCATAGAGAATCCCTGACTCGATTTAGATGTTCTTCACATATTAAGTTGTTCATAGAAGAGGGTAGATTTAGAAATATAGATAGAAATGAACGCATTTGTAATTTTTGTAACATGAAAGCTATTGAAAACGAATATCATTTTCTTCTTATTGTGTGTCCTTGTTATATAGAACTTCGAATAGAACATTTACCGAAATATTATTATACATGGCCGACAATACAAAAATTTAAAGGTATTCTTGAGACAAACAAGAAATCAATACTGATTAAACTAGGTAAATATATTTTTCTAGCTAACAAGAAAAGAGATAGGATATTATGATTCTTTGTAACATGAAAGCTATTGAAAACGAATATCATTTTCTTCTTGTGTGTCCTTGTTATAGCGAACTTTGAATAGAACATTTACCGAAATATTATTAAACATGGCCGACAATACAAAATTTAAAGGTATTTTTGCGACAAAAAAAAATCAATACTGATTAAACTAGGTAAATATATTTTTCTAGCTAACAAGAAAAGAGATAGGTTATTATGATTCTATGATTTATTGCTATGTTGTGTATTATAGTACTTTGTCATTTGAATCCTAACAGTGCAATTAATACATATTGTAATTCCTCATAGAACAGATGTTTAATTGGTTTTGTTTTTGTTTTGTTAAAACATTCCTGTATACATACTTTTCTCATTGTGTATATTGTAAATCACCGTCAGTTGATGGCAAAACATGTATAATGTTTATTCCAATAAAGAACTTTGACTTGACTTGATAGAACTTGTTTCCTTGCAAATCACTGTTTGTTTCATTTACATTCCATTTCGTGGTTGTACGTCTTAAAAGACGTTATCCTAAAACGTAGTACAATAAATTTGCGCAAATTTGTTTTTTGTCTACTTTTAAAGCACCTAACTAAGATACCCCTCCTATAAAAACACATAATCCATACAGAACATTTATTTGAAATTTTATTAAATTTCTACTGGACATTTTATTATTCTCTTCCAAAATGTCGTATCTGTCTTCTTAGAAGTATGAATAAAATCAAATATCATTCTAATAAATGGTCATATAGCGATGAGTTTCTTTGAGGTTTTCATTTAAATCTCATATCTTTTTATCATATTATTTTAAATCCTTAAAAATAATGCATTCGTGTGCATGTACAATTTTAATTCTTGTACCCGGGCGACGCATGCTTCAGCCTTCTATGCATTGTTTTCTCGATCCGACAAGACGAACGGAAGAAAAAGAAAGACACGACAGCAATTACCCCGGTAACTCCTCGGGAGCAAATCAAGTTAAACGATTAAAGTTTAAGTAGTTTTTGAGTTGCCAGTATCAAGTTGAAGTGAGATACCTGTATTATTATCGGTTAAAGCCACATATTTTTGTACTACAAAAGTGAATAATGTTCATAATCGTATGTCTATAACCTAAAGACTATTTCAATTTTCCATCTAACCAAAAACCAAGTTTTATCAACCTAGCCCGCAAACTATTAATATACTGCATTATACAAATTTTTCGGACGGATGGACAGTACAGGCGGGGACGTCACTGTAATTTTGACAGGAACCATTTTCATGTGGCATTTCACTACTTTTCGTTCCCATAGTAACCGCATATTGTCTGACCTAAATGAGTGGTTGAATCACTGACCGTATTAACCTATAAACCTAGTTAGCTTACCCAGAGATACTTTAGGAGGAAAAAATAAAATCTTATTATTCAGCGGCATTTTTGTTTAAATTATTATCCTTCAAATTTCCAAATTTTATAATTACCTTCCTTTCAATGTCAGACTGTTTTATATTTGATCCTGCGGTTAAGTAAATGGTATCGGATTCACTTAAGAATACAATCGATAAAGATTAAAAATACTATTAATAATTGATTCTAAAACAAAACTGTTATATTTACAACCTCTCTTGGCATGAGGATGAAAACAGAAACTAGTATCCACTGTGAAGATAATTATACAAATGATGACCAATTGGAACATTGAGTGAGTTTATTTTCAGCAACATTAAGGCATTGCTCCGTTCGTCATTGCGTTGTCATAGACAAAAAATAAAAATATCAAACTCTCTCAAACGACAAAATGCAGTCCCATTTAAACTTTGCACAAATCATTGCTATAAGTGTATGATTTTTTTACATATGTTAAGAAAAATTGGAACAGAAAAGAAAAATACATTAGTTAGACGTAAAATCCCTAAACTTTTATTTGCAGTTTCTCACAAAAACAAAGCAAAACAAAACAACATTTCAAACCCCAACTTGAGTGAAATGATATTGACAATATTATCTAAGGACCTTGAAATGAAATTTCAATTATGAAAAAAGAAATCAACATTTTTTTTTGTAATCCATTTTCGAGACCATGAAATTGAAGGTTAACCATTCTTTTACAAATAAATCAAATTGTATACATTTGTTAGACCTTAGATCTTGTTGTAAGTAACGCATTACTCATGAAGACATTTTAATTGACTTTATTGTTGCTTCGTTTTTGTGATAATTGCAAATAGAATTAAAGGGTTTTTAGGTCTAACTATTTAACTTTTCTTAGCATATGTAAATTTAAAATTAATTAATTACATAGGTTTGTGCAAAGTATATTGAGCTTCGTAAGAAAGATTTTGATATTTTTCTTTTTTTTTTCTATGGCAAAGCAATGACGAAGGGAGCAAAGCCTTAAGGTTGTTTAAGGTAATACTTAACTGTCTTATGACAATGTTCGTAGTTAAAAAAATTAATCTGAGCTACAGTCTGTTGAAAATGCACTAAAATCAAGCCGACCAAAGCGTACGACCGCAAAAGTGGAAAAGAATTCATTAGAAAAAAGACCTAGGTATACGGTGCGCGATTAGCCTAAACGGTAGGAATATCACTGTCAAGCGTACAATATTATTTTGAAGAAATTACTGAGTTTTAGAAAGATACGTGCTAGATAGGTTCCTCATTAGTTAACATGATCAAAAGAAGTAACGGGTTAATATTGCCTAAATCTGAGTTCGAAATAGTTTATTCATATTCCTTCTGCATCATAACTGTATAAGCGTATTATTAACAATATTTTGTTGGTTGAAAATAAGGGTCAAAAGTCATATGGATTAGACAGCTTCGCCGAAAAATTTACCGAAAATAACACCTATTGTTAAGGCTTAACATACAAAACCTAAGTATTAAAATAGAAATGCTACAAACAGATTTTGATAAATTTTATCGAATGATTTTAGGCCAGTCGTCCCATCGTTGTTTCATCATCGTGCCATCGCTGTTTCACCATCGCCTTCCAATAGTCATGCGCAGTAAAATCCGCTGATGTACATTTACATTTTTAGCAGAAAGATGTCGTAAGTAAATATACATCAGCAAATTTTACTGCGCATGACTACCGGAAGGCGATGGTACGATGGTGAAACAACGATAGCACAATGATGAAACAAGGTGGTACGATGATGAAACAACGATGGCAAGAAAGTGAAACAACAATGGTACGATGGTGAAACAACGGTGTTACGATGGCACGATGGTGAAATCACGATGGAACGATGATGAGACGATGGTGCGATGCTGGAAGAATGATGGCACGAAGGTGAAACAACGATGGCACGATGGTGAAACAAAGGTGGAACGATGATGAAACAACGATGGCAAGAAAGTAAAACAACAATTGTACGATGGTGAAACAACGGTGTTACGATGGCACGATGGTGAAATCACGATGGTACGATGATGAAACCGCGATATTCCATCGCGTTTTCACCATCGTACCATCGTGCCTTCGTGTTTTCACAACGTGTCATCATGATTTTACCATCGCGTTTTCACCATCGTACTATCGTGCCTTCGTGTTTTCAAAACGTGTCATCGTGATTTTGCCATCGTGTCATCGCGTTTTCATCATCGTGCCATCGTACCATCGTGATTTCACCTCCTTTTTTCCATCGTGCATCGCGGTAAAGGGAGAGAACAAATAAGTTTGTCCATACGGAACACCCTACATTTGCACTTTTTGATGCAACGAAGCTGCCAGTCATAAGCAGAAAATAATAGTTTTTAAATTTCATCAATATAAAAGCGACTGTTAAATAGTAACTTTTTTCGACGACCATTATATTATATCGAGCTCTAGCTCGGGTCGCGAAGCGACCCGAGCGTTAAGCTCGTCTTAAGGTCGCAGGAATGCCCATTCACTAAGGAGAAAAAAAGGTTGTCCACTTCGTTTGCGCTGGTTTCCGGTTGTGCACAGCATAAGGCAATGTAAACACGGGAAAAAAACTGACCGGTAAAAACTTACGGCAAAGTATTGTTTTTACAAATTTTGTTATTGGCTTTATTTTTATAAATTGCTAATGGCAAAATATCTTTAAAAATTAAAACTTATTATTCGGTAGCATTGTTATCGGACTAGCATTTTGGAAAGCTAAAAAAAACTAAATCGTCTGTTTAGAGAGTAGGTTGTCGTTCGTTGTAACCAATAGCAATACTAGCAATCGGCCATTTTGAGAAATTATACTGAAGAAGTCAAGTTGAAAACTACTGAATGGTAGCTTGTCAGTAGATTATTAGGCCTTTAAATTCAAAGAAGCATAAGGACCATCGACGGAACAATCAGATGCATGGAGTTTTTCTTGAAAACAATATGTAAGGCTGGTGAGAACCAACTTTTATGTGAAGTTGAATTGTGAACTGGACCTCGCAATGTCACTCAGTCACATTGTGAGACACACTGAGCTTAGCGTAGACCAGCGCCACAATTCAGTTTTGTATAAGAGTTTTTTGTCACTGGTCATGTTCGTCATTCAGACATGTGAGCTCATGGCAGTCGAAGATATTGTTTGTGAGAGTAGGCCTACTGAACACGAGGTATGAGATTTCTTTTATTTATTCTTATAAAACACATGGTACAAGAGCAAATCTACACCACAGGGGCGTTGAAGACTGACCCTGTTTTCTAAAAAAAAGAAACTGGCCGCCGCTCCTCCCCCCCCCCCTCCTAAAAAATGAGGGTCTAGACTTGGTCTACACTGCATAAACATAATGATTACTGTTTTGGTTGATAGATTGGGATCGTTATCAGTCTATTCACACCAAATTTATGATCAAATACCATGGAATTGGTATATGGGTTACAGTCAATAGGCTACAAACAAGTCAAATGAGCCACACTTTATTTTGAAATAGCTCAAATAGGCCTCAAAAATAGGCCTCATTTTTATTTTATTTATAAAGTTTTTGGTATCATTGTGTTAATATGTTCTATGTCAGTTTATGATGTTTTATAAAATATTTTTCATGAACAAGTTGCTTCATAGATTGGACATTTTGTACAAAGCAACATGTACTTTTTCCGGATTTTTGTCCAAGACTATCATGACTAAACAGGTGGGAAAACAATTAACAAAATGTTGCAACAAAAGAAAAGACATCATTTATATGTCAATATGCTCTTTTGATCAATGACCTTAGTCTACAAAAGTCACTCTGTCTACACTAGCACAGAATAAAATATTGATGGTTGCAACATAAGCTGTGTATTTTGCATTGTCCAACATGGAAATTGGTTTAGAAATAAATTTATTTATTTATTAAATATGACACCTTTGACTGCATTAACACCTCTGACTTTAACTGCAAGTGTTGTAAATTGTGATCTTATATACCGGTAACAGTGTGACACCCAGACAAAACTGATTGAATCAACAGCTTGGGTAGGTGTAGAGAAGAGATTATGACTGTAACATAAATTACTTTACTTTATGATGACAGTCCAATTTTTTAAGCAAAAATGACAATCAGATGATGTTTTAATTTGTTCTTGGGTTTCAGGATAACAAGCCCAATATTAGATATCAATTAAGCAATGATACTATTTTTTAAAAGCTTGTGTAAATCTAAAAACAAAACTAACTCTTTACAGTGATTGCCATATACAATAGACTTACAAGTACTGCCTGAATTGACTTGTGGCCTATTTGACATGGTACCTCCAGAAACAATTTATGTTTTTTTTTATATTTCGGCCAAATACATGACAGATTGTCCTAAATGTTTGAAATTTCAGGTTTTGTAAATTGTATAGACAATAATTTTCTCAAAGTAACTACTGAGTATTACCTTTTTAATTTTAATACACAGTACTGTAGTATGAGATTTTAAATAAAAGAGAAATTTACCCTTTTACTCTACAGACATGCCTTTTTACCCGTGTGAGACCGGTGTAGATCCAGATTAGCTGGCACATCTAATCAGGATCTGCACTGTTCACTTTTTGGTCAGAAATAACCTAATGATTTAAACAAGTGAACATTGCAGATCCTGATCAGACATCATGGATGTGCTGGCTGATCTGAATCTACACAGTTTTTCCATGTCATAAAGGTGTTTACATGGAGGAAAGGGTTAATCTCCAATATATTATCATCAGTTGGGACCAAAAAGTTTGACCAGAAAGCAGAATACATGTGTACCAAGAATAGCATCAAATATCAAGGTAATGCTCATTTTGGGAATTAAAAGTGTTCTATTATTACCATATTTTCTGTCATGTGCACATTTCAACATGATTTCATAATCAAAATATGTATGTGAGGTACATGTATAATCAAATACACTATTTACAAGGTGTCTGCTTTGTTTTGTTTTATTTTTGCAAATTTTTTTAAATATTCATGGTATCACTTAATTTGCTCAGCATCAAAAAGTTGTGTTTTAGAAAATAAAAAAATCAGAACTTTCATAATCATTTAAATTGTTGAAAAAAAGTAGATTGCTGTGAAGAGGAAGAGAAACAATTCTTGCCATGTCAGTGGGTTTTTGGCCTCTTTAAATAATCTAAAAATCTGAATATACCAGTACTTGGATCTGCTTAAGCTGGACTTTAACATAAAAAACTTGAAATTGCACTCATAATAAAAACAATGATTTTTTTCTTTTGTATGTTTATGTTTTAGCAATCTACCAGTAGAGAAGTTTACATTATTAATATATGGTACTTTTTATAGAGAAATTTACCCACCATATTTTAAAGTAGTTGTGCCTAAATTTATGCAACGAAAAATACAAAATCAAGAAAATACCAACTGGAATGAGCTTCAGAATTTTGAAATTCACATTTTCCAGTATATATATTACATTTATAAAATACTTACCAGACAGAGATCCAAAAGTGGTTATGAATAATGGCATGTTTATGTGTTCATGGGTTTACTTTTTTTTTGCAAACAATCTCTTAAAATTGTTATTATACATTTATAAAAATGGACCAACAACATTTTTAATGCATGATTTGATTGGCAAGTGCAATTCATTTATGTAATGAAAATAGATATAAAGAAGGATTTTGTTTCAAATCAGTTACTAAGACCTGTAAAGGAGTGTTACATATGGATAATCAGACTACATGATATTGTACATGTTTATGTTTAATTGATTGAGATTATTTCATCTATTTTTGGCCCAATAGATGAACTATATTTCAACTTAAATAAGTAATTCTATCATGCACATTTAAGTAACTTGGCTCAAATATGTACCTTATTGTCACCAAATATGTACCATATTGTCACAATATTTTTCACACAGCATCTATCATGTCTATAGCTACAAATTACTGTTGTTAATAACTGAAAATTTCTATGGCATTGTCATTCCTGGAGATATTTTCAAATGACTTTGCACAAATATGCCCCAAAATCTAGTTGATGTATCACACTACATATTGAAGTCTCAATGTGGTGTTAATGTGATGTACATGTATATTAAAACAGTACTTTTTAGGTCTATATTATAACTTTATTCATTTACATGCATATATATTTTTTGAATAGCATGGAACAATTTTGTGCAATTGCAAGTTACAAATGCAAGTGTAATCAAGGTAACATTTTAAAAAAAAAATTTATTTTTCAGACAATAATATATTAATTTTCATGCACATGTGACAATGTAATATTTTCATGTATCAATGAAGAATTTATCAATATTCAATATTGCATTAAGTGAGGTAATGGAACACATTTGGGTTGTAAATTTAAGCAAGTAGCCCTTGTGTTTACACATTAAAAACCCAAATGTTTAGTAAAAATCAGATTGCCAGTTGTCCAGCTGAATCAAGTTGATGTAGACTTAAATTCTTTCCAAAAATCACATAATTTTATCGTGCATGAGTAGGCTAACAAATTTTAGAAACAAATTATTTTTTAATATAAATCATTATCTGAGATTAATAAAGCTAGAGCTCGATAAGAGGCAGTGCCTTAGTTCATATTAAATTAAGTGAAAGTGTACTTTTTTGTCAAACAGAACTAGTCATCAAGAACCAGAAGTAGGTCAAAATAATCAATATTGAACGAATATTTAATGTGTAACGCCAGTTCAATCATGTTTGGTTTCGACAAGTTTATGTCAAGCCTGATTAAAGATGATGAAGCTACAAACTTTTTACTATGATAAATCTTTATTACGGACTTCAGTTAAATAATAATGACAAAAACTAATTTTTCGGAAACTTCTTTTTGAATTTTAATTTGAAAAAAATAGTTACTTGAACTTACAGTTATATTTTTCTTCAAAGCTTCGCTTAGATGACTTATCTATAAAAAGCAAAGTTCCATGGATCTTTGTGCTATAAGAATAATTGTTTAAATGTAACTGTTCGTGTGTAAGGACTAAAATACTGTTTTTTTTATTCAAATATCAAAATTTTCACTTGAACCTGTAGACGACCTATAAACAAAAAGTAACCGTAATGTAATCTTCGTAAACTCTTTAACGTATTAGTGAATATATTTAAAGCCGAAGTTGTAAAATTCATTCACACCAAGTCATAAAATGTACCTAATAGTCCAAAAATTTGGCCAAATTCGCTCTATATAAAGGCCATTACATAGTAGTGTTATTTATAATAACTAGTTCTTAGATATTGAAGTATTCCAGCCTGCACTGTGAATAGCCGGCTTCGGGAGCAGCATCATACAAAACTTCATACATTTCTTACTAAGACTTGTATAAAAGCTAAGTAAATTATAATGTTTTAATCCAAAACAAATAAAAAAAGACAATATACAGCAGACAATAGTGTCAAAAATGGAAAAATCACAACCATCCCAACACGTGTTTTAGTAAATCGAACAATAGTAAGATAATTAAACTGTGCTTTAAAACTGCCTAAATACATTTTACTATACACGATTTTATGATATTCGCTATAACACATGTAGTAAATATTAACAAAACATTCGAAATCATTGATAATTGAATATCGATATGTAAAATAAAATGAAAATAAACAGATACTAATGTTATATAAAAAGTTAAAAACAATTTTTTATGTTTAATTTATGATTACTTTGTGTTTATATTGTTATATGCAAAAATAAAATTGGACACAAAACCTTTTACGGAGATAGATGTAATTATTTGAAGTACTTTACCTGCCACTACCGCTAATAATAGAATTCCTCCGGCCCACATTATCCCCTGTCTATACTTATGTCATTCCGAGAGAATGAAGCTATCTGAACATTACAGATCACTTATATTATAGCACGCTTTAAAGTCACAGTTGAATGAATGAGAAGGAAATAATACTTATTGTCTGTGCATGCATCAGTGTCAGTAACACGCTGACGTGTTCTAATACTTTAAGTTAATTTTCTATTAATAGCTATTTTTGAGACAATATAAAGTTGGCAAATGATAATTTTGAGGGTAAATAAATCATGTGTCTCACTGCACGGACTATCACAAACCTTATTCAAAATGTTTTTGCATTGGTGCTTCTTCAGTCTCGGTGAACAGTACTCAACCAAGTTTAACCACACACCTACACCATTGCCCGAACCCACGAAAATTGATTATTTTACATTCAAACATCACTTGAGGCGTTTTGATTATCAATAAATAATCATTTTTTCTGTTGCAATAGTGCAGATTGTTATCTTCATGATTTTCACTCTTCTTCAAAAAACCTCTACATCTCCAAGCTTTAAGTAAACATGAAAGAATGCACGTGCTGAAATTCCAACTGTTATGACACGGGGACACTTTTTACTGTCTGTTTTATGTTATTTATATTTCTTTACAAATGTGTTCAAAATATGGGGATATCTTTTAGCTTCTTCCGGAATGTCTTTAAATGCAGAAATATATAAGAGATTTCGAGAAATTTTGATCGTATTTTCATTGATATATACCTGAACAAATCTGCAAATCTTGATACGACCATGTGTCTTGTACAAATATTCTGCAAAGCTTGGTACAACAAGCACTTCATCTGGTACAAACCGTTTGCAAAGTTGATACAACAAACAATTTGACTGGCACAAGCAATTTGCAAAGCTCGATACACCAAACACTTTGTCTGGTATAAACAATTTGCAAAGCGTGATTCAACAAGCAATTTTTCCATTTTCTGGTACAAATAATCAGCAAAGCTGCATACAAAAATGTTCTGGTACAAACAGAACAATAAGCTCTTTGTCAGAACTAACAGTTTTTAAAACTTGATTCAATAATTTGTCTGGTACAAACAGTCAGCAAAGTTTAATACAAAAGCTCCTGTCTGGTACAAACAGTTTACAAAGCTTGATACAATAAACAATTTGTCTCGTAAACAGTTTGCACAGCTTGATACAACCAGAAATTTGTCAGGTGCATGGTCAGTGTGTTAAGGTCTTCGAGGTGATATTATCTCATTAGTGATCATTAAAATATTTTATAAAACAGTTTTTATATACACTTATAAGTTGAAATACTTTATTTCTCTTTTAAATACTTATCGTTTTCCCATTTCCCACACTGTTAAATATAAAATTGCATTTATTCGGTGCTTTTGTAACAAAAAGTTTAAAAAATTATACTTCCGTTATGATTAATTGTTCAAACGTGGACAGGTAGCATATTGTTTTAATTCTATTTAAAAACTGTCTGCTGTGTTGGCCTTTTATAAAACACTTCACTTTAAGTTTTATTTTGTGGTCTATCAGCAGTTTTAGGACTTGTGTCATCATAACCACTGTAAGAAGCGTGCATAACTGTGAACATTTAGACAGATTCATGACATTTTTGAATGCAGGCAAATTTGAATTAGATATGAAAATCCTAAATATTCGTAATAAAATACAGGAAATTCATCACTGTTCATTTTTGTATGTGTCATATGAGGCAGTTTTTTTAAATGAAGCAACATATTCAAGTTAGATGTATTTGTGTATTTTACAAATATAAAAGAACTGTCAACATTATTTTTGTTTTTAAAATATAAATATATTTAAACGCTCAGATCCTTATTACTTATCGGAAAAATCATTAAGCAAAGATTTACCGAAAATAAGTTTATTGATAAGTCAACACATGTTACTTGACTGCATTAAACTGATCTCTACAGTGCTGTTATCAGTTACGTCCTTTTAAGGTCGTTGAAGACGATAATTATGTAATATGTCAATGTTAGTACTTTTTAAATTACTTTTGTTTTTATATTTCGGTCAGTTTAAAGACGGGTGGTTTCAATATCCCAGGTAATGTAGATTTGGATATTGTTTAATCACCCCAAGGATATACTTCCTGTTGTGTTTTTTTAAATTTTTGCCTTTATCGTTGTTTGTGATATATTGGATTTTTATTCTCAGATACCCTGCCTAAATTCTATTCTGTTTAGTTCCGCCCATCGTTTCAACGTTTAGGACAAACCCATTTTTCTGGGGACCATATGCCGCTAAACACGGAAAGGTATTAATCTGAATATACCGCATTGAAGGATCCTTCTTCACCGACACATGAATACCATCGTTTACGGTGGATCAAAATTGTACTATTTATTGATGTTAATATTGAGTTGCGCTTGTGGGCAGTAATATGCATTTTTTATTACAGCCCTTGAACTGTCTCAATCAAACCAAGCCTGCAATATCTTAATATTTGTCGTGTTTGGTGGCTTTCAAAGTGTCATTTTAATATATTTCTACACATTTTAAAAGCGAATAAAAATGTGAAATATGCATATCAGGAATCGCCACATTCAGAAAAAACAGCCTCCCCACACAGTCAAGAAGAAGAGAGGGAGAGAGCATGGTTAATAAAATGATCAGTTTCAAAAGAAACACCACTAACAATTAACAAAAATGAGAACCCGAGGGGTTACCGCTTTGGAACGGTCAGTGGCAAATGAAATTGCCACTGGGGGTTTAAACCAGGTTCTAGGGTGCACAAACCTCACACTTGCCCCAACAGGTTCTCATATCACAAAACAAATACAAGTTGTCTTGGTGAAACAACTCCATTCCACTTATTGGCTAAACAATGTTGCATGCAAAAGCACACAAACATATAAAACATAAGAATTTAATAGCATTGCAAAACCAACGGGCGGGTACTTAATGATCTTACCGAGACCAGAGCTCCTGGAGTAAAATCAGCAAGAACACGATGACAGGGATAAAAGAAACAAATCGAGCTTCTAGGTTCTTTTAAGAAAAGATTTCCCCATAAACCTTCATAAACTCTTAAACCCCTGCCACCGTCATGCAACCAAAGAGGTAAGCATAATGATCAACTGTAGAAGGGTTAATCACCAGGCCTGCAGAGCGCTGTAAAATATCATGTTGGTAACCTTTCTTTTTAAATTTACAGATGGTTTTTACGAATAACCGGGAGAAATTAACATTGCCCTTTATCTTCTTAAGTTTATAAATTAAATCTCCATAAAAAACTGGCTGTGAAATATCTTGTTGCAAACGGAACATTTCTCATTTAGAATAAAATATGTCGAGTTCAATTTCTTTAGGACTGGTTTTGGCAACAAAAGTGTCACCAGGACAATTTCTGCTTCTGTTGTTACAACTCGGAGATGTGCACCGTGTTGAACAAATGATTTGATGGAATCAACGTCAATTCCCCTGTACTCATATTTGACAAGTTTATTCACATAATTTGTTGACGATTAGTTGACATTTATACACGTTAATTTGTCTCTTTGTTCCAACAAATCAAATTTTCAGCTATGCAATGCCATAAATAACAATGAAATGCTATCCTCCCATTTATAAACGTGAAATAACATACTTTATTTTACTTTTTCCTGGAGTTGATAGGCATTTATGTTGTGTGCATTGCAAATGTTGATGCACGCGCGTATATGTGTATATTGAATGTAATTATTATAGACAATATTTAAGACAGTATTACAGCCCTATAGTAAATTCGGGTATAATTAAAATCGTTCACTCCAAAATAACATCCCAATGGGTACTAATTGTGCACCCCTTATTGCTGATCTGTTTTTATACTGTTATGAAAGAGACTTTATGTTATCTCTTTCTACTGAACATCAAGATGACATTATTACAGCTTTTAACAACACCTCGATGTACCTTGATGATTTATTAAATATAGATAATTACCATTTTCCATTTCTTGTTAATAAGATTTACCCTAAAGAACTACAGCTTAATAAAGCGAACACTTCAGAAAAGCAAGCAAACTTTCTCGATCTGAATCTGTCAATTGAAAATAGTTACGTCACTACTAAAATATATGATAAAAGAGATGATTTTAATTTTAATATAGTAAATTTTCCGTTTTTAGACGGTGATGTTCCCCATGCAACATCTTACGGGGTTAATATTTCACAGCTTGTTCGCTTTTCAAGAGCTTGCAACGATGTTAATGATTTCAATGAACATTACGTTCATTGAAATCATTAACATCGTTGCAAGCTCTTGAAAAGCGAACAAGCTGTGAAATATAAACCCCGTAAGATGTTGCATTACAGAAAACCTTTTAAAACAAGGTTATCGGTATCACAAATTAAGGACAACATTTGCAAGTTTTATCGTCGATACCCAGATCTAATTCATAAATACAGATGCAGTTTAAAATCACTATTGCAACAAGGTATTTCACAGCCAGTTGTTTATGGAGACTTAATTTACAATCTTAAGAAGATAAAGGGCGATGTTAATTTTTCCCGGTTATTCGTAAAAACCATCTGTAAATTTAAACAGAAAGTTTACTAACATGATATTTTACAGCGCTCTGCATGCCTGGTGATGAACCCTTCTACAGTTGATCATTATGCTTACCTCTTTGGTTGCACGACGGGGACAGGGGTTTAAAAGTTTATGAAGGTTTATGGGGAAATCTTTTCTTAAAAGAACCTAGAAGCTCGATTTGTTTCTTTTATCACTGTCATCGTGATTCTTGCTGATTTTACTCCAGGAGCTTTGGTCTCGGTAAGATCATCGAGTACCCGCTCTTTGGCTTTGCAATGCTATAAGATTCGTATGTTTTATATGTTTGTGTGCTTTTGTATGCAACATTGTTGAGCCGATAAGTGGGTTGAAGTGGTTTCACCAAGACAACTTGTATTTGTTTTGTGATATGAGAACCTGTTGGGGCAAGTGTGAGGTTTGTGCACCCTAGAACCTGGTGTAAACCCCCAGAGGCAATTTGATTTGCCATTGACCGTTCCAAGGCGGTAACCCCTCGGGTTCTCATTTTTGTTAATTGTTAGTGGTGTCTCTTTGAAATAATCATTTTATTAACCATGCTCTCTCCCTCTCTTCTTCTTGACACCGTTCTCTTGGTGCATAAGATTATTGCAAATATCTTTTTTTCTGGAAGGGAACTTTATCTATATCATTGATAATGGATATATTGCTAATGATTTGTCTTAAATTTCAGTCTGCTTTATTTCTTTACATACCGCTATTTGAATATACTTTACCACCGCAACGTCAAAATGTCAAAAGTCTTACGAATATTTACAACCTCCATAAGGTTGGTTCTATGCAGATCACATACTAGTATGAACGAGCACAATATAAATACACGTTTAAATTTGGATCTTACTACAAATCATTCATGAACAATAAAATGTTTTTCTATAAGAATATGTCTATTTCTTTATTTGTAAATTGTGAATATAAATTGTAAAATTTGACAAAAACTGACATGAAATCTTGTTAGTGTTTGCATTACCAAAAACTGTGTATTTTGACATGACAAATGTTAACAGTCATGGAATGTCAAGAAATCGGATATTTCTGGCTGCATCTATCAAAATAGCAACACGAGACAAACAAACTTAAAACAAATCAACATTAGCCATTAACATTTCTTTGGCTAAGAAACATATTATTATACTGCAAATATATATATATATTCATGAAATTCATTAGATTATTTTTGTCGTTGACGTCCATCTTTAATGATCGACAGTAGTTATAAAATGCAAGTTTTTAAAGATCTTTAAATTGTGAAGAAACGCGACCAAGATTCAAGGTCGAACACACTTTGTCACATTTTGTACACATTTGTTACACAAAAAGACCATATAAATAAATATATATAATTGTTTTTGAATCTTATTATTCACGTCAGCATTTTAGTTAATATTGTGTTGTTTAGTATTTGAGTTTGGATGTTAAAAGTATTTTAGAGAAATTTTAATTGAAATGCATGTTTTCTTTATAGGTTTGTTTTTTATATTATTTTCTTTTTAATCGATGAAAGTGCAACAACTGCAATAAGCCCTAAATATAGAAAGACATTTTTGACATAATATATTCACTTGAACCACTAAAATTAACATTATAAACCGTATGTTATCATGTTTGTTCTCTGAGAATTATCAACTTATGATCTTATTGTTAATACTTGGTCATTCACACACAATACTGTTTCTGTAACTTGTTTATATGTACCTGTGTATGGGCCGGAGGCCAGAATCACATTAAAAATTTGAATCTTGACAAAAAATGTGATTAGTTGTTGTTTCAATATTGTAAAATCCGTTTTCTAATGGTGATATCAAGCGTGCAGCATTCTAGCTGGTATTCATTTCATAGCGCTTTTACTTTTTCGTAGCTCATAAAATTTGAAACAGATGTATCATGTTTTATCGCGAAAACGGAGGTTGCTATTTAAATTCACTTCTGCGTCTTGTAATTTGGCGAACCAGTATATAAATTGCTTCACTACTTTCATTATATAATTATCTGTAATTCAAAACGAACGGATATATTCTGTAACGCCCTGTATTTTAACATTGAATCGATCTGCTTACCTCATTAGTTGCACAATGGTTCCATTCGTTTGAATTTTTGTTAATTTTGAATTGACATACTTATAACAAACATGCTCTCTCTCTCTCTCTCTCTCTCTCTCTCTCTCTCTCTCTCTCTCTCTCTCTCTCTCTCTCTCTCTCTTTTCTTTTTCGCTGCGTGGGGCGGCTGTGTTTTGTGAGTGGCGATTCCTAATATGCATTTATTACTTTTTTAAGGTTTTCCACAGACCGAACATTGGGTTCTCTGTTTTGAAACGCATCTTCTCCTCACAGCTTAATCAAAGAGCTGACCGTCCAAGTCGGTAACCCCTTGGGTTCTCATTTTCGTTAATGGTTTGTGGTGTCTATTTTGAAATTGGTCATATTGTGACTGTTTTCTCTCTTGTGTCTTTCTGGATGTGGTCATTCCTAATTTGCATATTTCATTTTTCTTTATATTTGTGTATATTTATAGTGTAATTAAGGATGCAAAAATCTTAAGAGCTTAACAATGTGCCGTTTGTAGAACGTTGAAGGATAATTTTAATCAGTGTTAACCTTTATAGACTACAACATGAAATTAAATTTAGTTGTCAAAATTTGCATCTATATCGCATAGATTTGACACTGTATGAATTGTTCTTAATTACTTTCATGATTACTGCAAAATATTTTCAAATTTAAATTTTAAATCCTCTTTGCTGACATGTTATTTGACAGGGAACATTTGTTTTGGGAATAACGTTATTCTAAGTTTTAAGTGTTTGGTTAATTACTGTTTTATGGCCTGTCTTCAGCACAATGAAACAGAACCGAAGTGAAATGCACAAACGTTGTCCTCCAAAGCTGCTTATTCACAGAACAGGTTTGAAGACCAGTCTCAAATCTCAAGCATCCGATTGAGATGTTGGAACTGTTGGAAACCATTTCAGCCAATCAATTTCTTCAGATCTGGGACTGGTCTCCTGATTTAGTTTTATCATCTTGGGCATAGGGTGGAATAGATGTGGTAAGCTTCTATGTTATTTTATAACAAGATTTCCCTATAACTTCATAAGGATATTAGGATATATTTTTTATTTAATAAAAGTGAAATAAACATATCAGGAATGACCAAATCTACCAGACACAGCCGCCCCATACAGCTGAAACATAGAGAGGAGAAGAAACATGGTTATGCAATGATCAGTTTTAAAATCGACGCATCAAACAAAAAACATCGAGTGAGAATCGAGGGGTAACTGTCGTTGAACGGTCTGTTGCAAAATTATTTGCAACTTGGGAATAATACCAGATTCTAGGGAGCACTACAGAAGAAAATTGGTTATAATATATATTTGCCTCTACCTGGGAGCAAACCCACAACGTCACCGCGACAGCACCTAGCCCTGCAATTCCGACGATGCAACCAACTGAGCTTACCGGGACAACCCTCAAAAATGTAGATTGGATAGCCCTGATATACGTTATCATCACTGCACGACATCGGTACCTGGTTATTGTTTTACTATATGTACGGGGAGACTTTTTACGGCCGTTAATCTGCACAAATAGCCCTACTTTGAATTTCAAATGATATTGCCTCTACCTGGAAGAAACTCGCACCGTCACACTGCATCTTGATGTTCGGTAGAAAAAGATCAAGTTCATAACCAAGTTGAAACACAAACAAATGGGGAGAATAAAACTCAACAATTAATCAGTATCGTTCTTTGCGATATATGTTAATTTGCTACTAATACGAAGAATTTATTGTTTCAACTTTTATTGTCTTTATTTTATTTTATACGCTTTGAAATGCGTTAGTTACAACGCAATTTTTAAGTAAAGACTTGACGGTTAACGAAATATTTCGATTAACATTTCATAACACTGTTAAGGAAGCAAAATTAAAGTACTATAAGAGCAGCTATTCACGTGGCCACCAAAATAACAGTGGAAATATATCTTCACATTTAAAATATAAACAATCAGTTATACTAATGAATAACCTTTTAAAACAATCGTTGAATGGCAACAAAGTCTCTTCACTTGTTTGATTCATATGACCAAAACTGGTGCGTTCAAAACATGCATATTCATAAGCCTGTATGGGTAAGTGTGAGGCTGGAGCACCCTAGAAACTGGATAAAACTCCCATTGGCAAAATGTTTTACAACTCACTGTTCTAATGCGGTATCTATTATTGTTCTTATTTCAAGTAATTATTTGTGTTGTGTTTTAAATATAATGTACATATATTATAAAGACGTGCTCTATTTTATCTCTCCTTTTGGATGTTGCTATTCATGATATGCATATTTCAATATCTTTGTTTATTTCCATTTATGGTATGCTAGATACTAACATTTTATAGATTGCATATAAAATGAGTTTGTATTTGAAAACAATGTGTGTCAAGACGCAAATTTAAGTTTATTGTTATTGATTCAAATTTAAGGAATGCTTTCCGCAATGTCAGCTAGTGATTTATTATTTCTTTCACAGCCACTGACTTTTCCAAGCTACCGTGGCATCACTGTCTAATTGTTGACATATTTTAATTTATTTAATTTTATGATTTTAATTAAGTCCATACAGTGAGTGCAATTTAAGTCGCCGAATAATCTGTGAAGTATTTCTATAAGAGTTCTCTTACGTCCATCTTCATTTTATCATTACTGTTAACTTCCGTTGCTACTTTCGTGCACTGAAAGAATCGCGCCCTAAGCTTCTCTGAAGCTGTCAATGTTCCATGTGTTGGCGCGTTCTGTTTATCAATCAACATAATCGCTACACAATTCCAAACAACGTCTTCGCCAATCAACAGCCGCTTTTCAGACGCATCGGAAGCATGTACTTACCGCGATGGTTCTTCTGCAAATCAAATAGCTGTCGCCGTCACGTCGCAGGTTCGCTCCCAGAGACAATATCATGAAAGCTGTATGCCAAGAGACATGGAGTTTTATCGATGTTTCCTGTACACCATGTGACCCCATTTTCACTTTCTTCCCTGAAGTAGCATTAATGCAACGGCATGGGAAAATAGGACATCTCTAGATTTTTATGTAAGCAATTTAGCCTTATTGCAGCTTATTTACATTTATATAGTGATCTTCTGGTATGAGTCGATTTATGCCTCTCATCACTGCATGACATCGGTAACGAATTATTTCACTGATAACTGTACTGACTATATGTACGGGGAGACGGCCGCCACTCTGCACAAATAGCGCTACTGTGAATTTCAAATGATATTGCTTCTTCCTTGTAGCGAAGCCGCATTGTCCGTATTAAAGCGTATTTAATATAAAGCGTATTTAAATTATAACATAACCCTTCGGTGAAGTTACCCTTCAGTGATGTTTAACTTTAGGTTTTTTTTAAAAAAACATATATAATCATACCACAGGCAGCATTTTCATATTTGTCAAGATCGATTGTTTAAAGTTCAATTTATTAGTTTTATGAATGATATAAGGAGGGAATTTTCACATAGAGATTTCGTGAAACCTATCACAAGTATACACATATATCATCTTAGTAGTATAAATTAATAAATTAAATGATAACGATTCTTTTATAATGTCAAAGGTCTTTTAAAGCGAAGATGTTAAAACGTTTTCAAGTGACACTTATAGCTATAGAAACCAAGATAACATCCAATACTAATGTTTCACAACTGAATACATTGTGTACAAAGCATTAATAATAATTATTTATAGGCAATTCGTTATGGTTGAAGAGACATAACATATTGTGATGTAAAAATGTGGAACTTTTAATAATGTATGTTACTGAATTTATTCTTAAAAACAAAACATAAATAATCTATAAACTATAAAACCTTCATTTCAACATGCAGATAAGGATGAGTCTCATTCAGAAAGCACGTCCTCCATACATAGTCAAAAAGTAAAGATAAAAAGAGAGCACAGGTTTATAAATTGGTCAATTTCAAATAAGACACCGCAATAAAACCGTAAAATTTGGATTATCTGAATTTGCCACTGGGGCTTTTAACCTTACACTTGCCCAAACAGTTTCCCAGTTTCCCATAAAAACAAACAATTACAAGTTGTCTTGGTGAAATAACTCCAAACCACCCATCAACTCGACAATGCTGTATCAAGATTAACGGCCCAGTATTTCAGAAACTGACTGCCGCTATCCAAAACAAAAATAGATTGGGATATATTTCAGTCACACCAAGAAAATGTTTCCTGCTTTTTAAATTATGCCTTTGGCGTTGTTTGTGATATGCAGGATTTATATTGTAAGGTCCCTTGTATTTTGTACATTCTCTATTCTGTTTAGTTCCGCCAAACTTTTAGGTTTAGGGCAAACCCATTCTTTTATCTGGAGACCGCTAAACATTGACTTTATATTGATGCCATCTTGTTTACCTTCAATTCTGTGATCTTATTTTACAAACTAAGTCTACTGTTAACGTGGGATCTACAACCCTGATTCCTACACATGTAAACTTGATACTTCAAATTCATACCATCATGTATTTTGATTGCATGTTGGATCTTAAAATCAATTTGAGGTTGCTCTCATCCCAATTAGCAGAGAACACTCTGTTAGACCTCATTCTGTTTATAAAACCCAAAATCTGCAGTTTGAAGTGTTCTTGTGATACGTTTTTTTTAGCTACATAGCTGTTGCAAGAAAGATAACTCGTTCATCCTACAGTTAAACATAATATGTATTAAATCACAAATGCCTTTTTTAAATCAGAAGTTACATGCAGATACTCACAAAAACATATACATATAACCTTTAAGGCATGCCAAGTCTGTCATTTTCTTAGCATCTCAACATTGGAATTTTGTTAGGGATTCTATCAGTTCCCCTCATGTTGATGACCCATTCACTTCTTTGTCTCAATTTCAAAAACTCTCAATCATCTGAATCCCAAATTTCCTGTTCTTACTGTCCTGTAGATTTCCAGGCAGAACTGGCGTGCATGTTCTTTTACTGTATTGGTTGTGTTTTGAATACCATGAATATTATATAATGGTATGGACATCAGCTAACAAAATGAGCATCCAGTACTGTTTATTGAACAGATTATTTCTGTTAAAACACCTTCAGTACTTTATTATTTCTAAGCAAGACAACTTACATCAAGTCTCAACCGTGCTGAAAAGTATCCAGTGTAATTAAATATAGAGAAAGCAATGGTATATTTCTACACAGATAAGACAAACTCTATAAATGATGTACATCATAATAATGTTTTCCTTGGCTTTAAATACCGAAAAATGGTTACATTGCTCTACCAAGATAATGGTTACATTGCGCTTCTAGGGGTTCGCATAGTCACCTGGTGGTCTATTATGTTCACTATATGGTGGAAGTTGTTGCAATATGAGGAGAGGTTTATTTGTCTAGGACTTAAGTTGTTTAAAAAGTATGTTAGTGTGGATTCAGAACATGCAGCGGATAAATTGTTACTGAGCATGTGTTTTTAATTATGTGACATTTCTTAGAACATGTGGTTTTGTACAACTAATCATGTGTCACGCGAACACTGAGCAATCATGTGACTTGTGTACTGTTCCTAATTAAGGATAGAAAAAGGTGGATTTGAATAATTTTTCACTTGAAACCAAATGGTCATGATACACCTGTGCATTTTAAAATGAGAAAAAGTCTCTAAAAAAGAAAAAAGAAAATGATATAAAATCAAAAAAATCATGGACTGGTATTAATCTGAAAATATCGCATTAAAGGTTCAATGTTCACAACCACATGCAAAAAATTGTTTTGGATGGATCAAAATAGTATTGTTTATTGGTGTAATTGTTGAGTTGCGCACAACCCTGGTTAAGGCGACGTGGTCAGTAATGTACATTTCAATTACTGTCTATGAACAAAATATGTTCAGATTTGTCGAGTTTTGTCGCTGCTTTCACAGTTACTTTTTCATATATTAAGACTTTATTAAACAGTCATTTCGATGAGGTAGCTTCTTTAGAAAATTCGTCTTTTTTTTACTTTTTGAGGATCTCCAAATTATGCAATGAACTAGAAGTGTTCCTGCTTTAAAAATGTGCTCATTTTATATTGATGTTATTATGTGATAACCGCTAAGGACTTTTAAAATTGTTGTTGTTTTTTTTATAAAATAAAAATAATTAATAGTTATTTTACACTCTAACAAGGGAGGTAGACGCGAATATTCTCAGTGAAAAAAACTTGGAAAGGTTATCTCCAATTTGATATAATTTTAAAATAATTTATATAAAGATCCTCATATTCCATGTAGAAAGTGTACATGTTCGTAAGTTTAGATTCAAAACTATTCTGTTAAACAGTCCTTAAATTGAAAGAAAAACAATATCGAATTTATGGTAATCGACAATAGTTAAAACAGGTATTTTACTTGAACTGCATTCTAGGCTGAAGATTATAAAACTGAAATAAGAAATCAGTCTCAATTATTAGGCATCTGATTAGCTCAAACGGCGACAATGACGACGAATATGAATACTGTATAAGTTATTTTATTTTATGCTTTTCAGTGAATTATAGAATTTTTCCGGTGAAATAAAAGTGGTATTTCACTGTTTTCAAACAGTGGAATATCATTTTTATTTTCACTGCTTTTTTCACGTTGGTACCCAAACGCACATAACATACCGAATGAGAACTTTTTGAAAACGGGCTCAAATTTGGATATTTTACGTCATGACGTCACGTCATAAACAAGCGGTTTTTGTGCCATTTCTTGCAATGTTTCTGTCAACTTCACACAAATTATGCACTACAAGCATAACATAAAAAGAAAATTTGTTTTTACCAGTGTAAAATGATAGTGCCTCTAGCTGGAAGCGAACCTGCACCGTCACGGCGACAGCGCCTAGCCCTGCAATTCCCGCGACGCAACTAATTGAGCTAACCGGGACAACCCAAAAAAAGGTTGATCGGATAGCCCTGATATACGTAACAATCACTGCATGACATCGGTAACGGGTTATTTTACTGATAACAGTACTGACTATATGTACGGGGAGACTTTTTACGGCCGCCACACTGCACAAATAGCGCTACTGTTAATTTCAAATGATTGTGCCTCTAGCTTGGAGCGAAAAACAAATATCCTCTATATAATTACGTTAATAAGCGTTGATAAGCGTGGCATAAGCGCGACTTTTGTTGTCAAATCCAGTTCATGAACAACTTCTCAATAATCCGTGCTTTTAACATCTTGTCTTACAGCAGAACAGAACAGATAAGGAGGAATTGCAAAAAAAAGGTTTTTGAAACTACGAGCGAAAATCTATTTTAATATTTTACAAACTCAGTAAATTATTTTAAAAAAGCTTAAATCTAATAATTTTTAGGCGTTTTGTTTATTAACTTATGATTTCTCCACATTTAACACCACTCCAATCTCAGATAATCCGAAGATTTCAGAGAAACGTCTTTGCACAAAGAAAGTTTGCTATGAGCTAAAGTTTAAACAATGTTCGTACTTGTTTAGCAACAATGACATAAATCATTTCTGCTGATTTGTTCATATGAAAACCTGTAGGGACACGGGTCAGGTTTTTGCAGGTTTTAATCCCCCTTATACAAATTATTTTTTTCACTGTTCCAAGACGGCCGCTTGTCGGGTTTCTATTTTCGTAAATTGTTTGTGGTGTTGTTTTTATTTTTATATTATTATGACATGCTCTCTCACTCTTTACTCTTCGATTGTTTGCTTGGCTATTCATGATACCCATATTTCAATTAGATCTACTAGTATTTTCTTGCAATATGCTTACTCGAGGCGGGGTCGTTTAATATTCGTTCATTTGCAAATCATCTGTCCACTGCCTACGAGTTCTAACCACAGTGTTATTAATATTAGTATGGTTATAGTAACGGCGATTATGATGATTATTATTCTTGACAGTCTTTAATCCGTTGCCAGTTTTTACCAAATTGTTATAAACATAATATCAATATGGGCTTATATTGAATAATCTCTAATCGATTGTTAATTTCCGTAGCGAGTAATATTTGGGACAATATGAAATTCGTGACCTCGCATTTGAAATGGCATGTTCTGGATAGAACCCAATTCCAAGATCTAGATCTGTACGATGGCGGCCAGCAGCAGTCGCCAGCAGTAATAATCACTTTTTGATTGACATCGGAAGCATCATCATTAACAAATATTCACCAACGGGACATCATCATTTGCATAAGGATATAGTAAACATTGATAGTTGGGTATCACAAAACGATTTAAACATGTAGAAGCTGCATAGCAGTAAAGGTTGTAAGGAATGGTAGCGGAATCAGAAGCAGCTTAAAAGAATCAGCAGTAGTAGCAGAAGCAAGCCGTCTAGATGATCATTCTCTTTCCTGCTGGATAATAATAATATTAGATTTGTTGCCTCTATTTATAAACAAAGAAAATGGCAGTCTAACGGACAATAATTGTGCACCGCTTAATGCTGATCTGTATTATAAGCTATGAAAGAGTCTTTCTGCTATCGAACATCAAGATGACATTGTTACACCTTTGAACAACACCTTAATGTATCTTGGCTATTTTTTACATAATATTATGGATACTAACCATTCTCTACCCCATGAAAGCAACTATAACCGAATGAACTAGAGCATAATAAAACAAACACTTCTGAAAATATGCAACACATTTTGATAAAAACAAATTCCATTAAATTATCTTTGTGACTACTTACATATATGATAAAAATTACTTTTAATTTTCATATTATAATGTTTCCATTATTTAATGGTGATGTCCCATATGAATAATTTCACTGTGTTTATTTTCACATTTTGTTCGCTTTTAATGCACGTAATCTTTGCATACCAGATGTGGGTATTTTTAGCCGGGGAATTGGTACCACAAAATTAAGAAAACCTTTTGCAAGTTTTATCTCCGAAATCAAAAAACACTGAGGAAAAAATTTATTTCTTTCTAACTGGACAAAAAACAAATATTCAAAATAATTGACACTTGTATATCCTTCTATTAAGAAACATAGCTTTATTACCACCTCCACCTCGTTTAAACTTTCGCCATTTGAAAAGGGGAATTCAAGACTTTTACAACAGATTTGCTTTAAAACCTGCTGAGATGGCTTTAAATAATGTAATTATAGTGTGACGTATACACCATAATAATGTTCAAACTCAAGAGCTTTATAGCACTAATGATGATACACCGACTTCTTCATCTGAGAGTGATATTATACTGCTAACACTCTACAAATTACAAACTTAAGAATTAGTGTTGAGCCGAAACACGACAAAGTACCTACAATGTATTGGTTGTCTGAAATGCACAAAACACCTTACAAAGCAAGATTTACTGCAAACTCAAGTTCTTGTACAACTACTAAATTATCCGTTCTCTTGACATCCTGTCTTACAGCTATACAAATATGTTGTTAGGTATTGTGAAACAGTTTTTGAAACCACTGGTAAAAATTTAGGTTTTTGTCTATAAAAATTCAAATGACGTTTTAACGAAGCTTAAAAATAATTATTTTCAGGTGTTCTGTTTGTCTACTTATGAATTCTCTATTTTATATTCTTCTGTCCCTCATCATTTGAAAAAAGGCAAGCTAACCAGTCTCATTAAAATAAACTTTTGCTAGCGAAAATAAACCATTTATCGCTTGTAATGAACATAGGCCAAGTTTTACAGATGGTTCTAAAAATAATTATACTTTATGGACCTGTCAAGACCTTATAGAGCCGCTCACAATTTTATTGGATAATATTTATGTGAGATTTGTTACCTCTATTTATAAACAAGTAATAGCCATTCCAATGGTTACTAATTTGCAGCCCTTGTTGCTGATCTGATTTTATACTGTTATCAAAGAGATTTTATGTTGTCTCTTTCTACCGAACTACCGACCATCAGGATGACATTATTACAGTGCCTATAATTTGAAAGTCCTTATTAACCTAATACTTGGAATATATCATCTGTATGAAAAATCAATTCCTCACAAAAAGAATGATAACTCCTCTGTCATTATTTTCTGAGTTAGGCCCTTTTCAAATGACTTTAATATGAAAATGTTGCCTATAAATTGAAATTACTTGTCCTACTAACTTAATACTTGGAATACATCATATGTACGAACAAAACCATCTTTGACAACAAGAATGCTGTTTCACTATTTTTTTAGTTATGCCCCTTTCAAATGACTTAAATATGAAACTTAATGTTGCCTATATTTTTGAAAGTGCTTGTCCTATTAACTTTATATATATATATATATATATATATATATATATATATATATATATATATATATATATATATATATATATATATATATATATATATATATATATATATATATATATATATATATATATATATATATAGAGAGAGAGAGAGAGAGAGAGAGAGAGAGAGAGAGAGAGAGAGAGAGAGAGATTATATAAATAGATCGATGTACATAATTATTATGTAGTAAGAGACATTGTTCAGATAGTTATTCTTGGCAGTTTACGAATATTGGCGATCCTGTGACTTGATTTTGGCACGTGAATGTGACCTATATATGATGGTTCTTTGTTTACAAATGTTTCTGATGTTGAAATTGACGGTTCTAGTGGGTTTCTGTTTTACAAGAAGAAGGTGATTTCGTGTCTATAAAGTAAATAATGATTGTATAATCATTTTTGTAGGTCTTTTTCTGTTGTTCAGAATAAATTGGTTTGAGTTGGTATTGCAGTGTGACTCACCCCCACCCCCTCCCATCCCCCAGCCCCCTGGTTTACGGGATCAAGATGCTGTGTCTGAATATAGAAAGTTAGTATAGATTTTCATCCTGAAAGTACCAATTTGAAAGAAATTGCCATGTTCTTGGTAGGGAAATTTTGAAAGGTACTGTTAAGTTTATAAAGAGCAAATTCATTGTAATGTGGTTAGTGCTATGATAATGTTTAACTTCCAGGTAACTCCTTCATGAAAATTTAATGTTGGTGTTACTGTCCACAAAGTGCAAGGTCTAACATTATCTTCAGATGCTGTTGATATCGAGAAAACAATATTACAAGGAGGAATGGCTTACATTGCTCTCAGTAGAGTATTTACTTATGAAAATCTACAATGACAATAATGAAAAATCAGTTACATTTATGAAATTTTGAGTGCTCTTAACGATCCACTAAACTCCTCCTTGTTCGACCGTTAATTAAAAAGAAAATTATCAAACTAAACAAAATTAACATTCATTTGTGCAAAATTTCATTGAAAGGCATTTTTCCGTTTTAGAAATGTTGATACTTTTCTTTTTTATCGATAAAGGTGTAAGGAGGAGTGTAGTAAATCCTTAAAATGTGAGAAATTATTTTTCATCCTAAATGAATACATAACAACACATATAGTTCTGGCAATTCTTCATCATAATGCATGTTACCATATCAACCATCTCTTCCACTGTTTTCCAGCTAGTTATCATAATATTTAAAAGGAAAACGTTTGTTTTCAAATCATTCACTACATTTACAGCAAACTTGTAAATGTTCAGCAAACAAATTTCATCATAAATCCCAAGCCATACCATTTCCGGTATATTTCATTTCAAACCGCACTCCTTGTATACAACGCGTTCCACAACTACATGTAATACACAAGCACATCCTTCAACGTTCAATACCCTTTGCCAATAAAAGACAACAATATATTATCACTGATTCTTTCTTTGTTTAAAAACAATCCATCACCTGCATGAACTCTTACACCCAACATCTAACCTCTTTCAAATGTCGTCCACATATAACACATCTGTGTTATACTTTTCTTGTTAAATAAAGGTTATCAGTATATCAGTATCACAAATTCAGGAAAACATTTGCAAGTTGTTTTGTCGATACCCAGATATAATTAAAAATACAGGTGAAGTTTAAAATAATTTTGCAACAATGTATTTCACATCCTGTTTTTATAAAGATTTTAATTTATAAACTTTAAGAAAATAAAAGCCAATGTTAATTTTTCCCGGTTATTCGTACAAACCATCTGTAAATTTAAAATGAAATGTTACCAACATTATATTCCGCAGCGCTCTGCAGGCCTGGTGATTAACCCATCTACAGTTGATTATTATGCTTACCTCTTTGTTTGCACGACGACGGTGGAAGGGGTTGAAGAGTTTATAAAGGTTATCGATGTGATCGTAAATGGGAAACTCGTAAGAGAGAGAGCAAGAGGTTGTGAACAGTTCAGATTGTATTGAGCGACTCCCTTGTTCAACGTACATAACAAGTATACACAAAACAATAATAACGTTGACGTCATGAACGTCACATACTTTTGCGTGGCGCGCAAATTAACGTTAACTTATAGTATTCTCAACATACTGGGGGCCACGAAAAGTGATATGAAAGCATACTAATATTATTGTAACTATTTGCAAACAACACTCTTTGTAATTACGATGAACAGTCTCTAGTATATAATATCAGCTTTTAAGGAATAAATCACATTTGAACTCTCAGATAATTACAGTCGTTTAAACATCATGTTTAGCTATCATTTTATTTTGTTGTTGTTTTTTTTATTTTCACTTTAAACCATTTCCAGTGGTTTTGACTTCAAACCATTTCCAGTGGTTTTGCGATCGGTCTGTCCATGTTTTGTCTTTACCTTCGCGACAACAAAGGTGTATAGGGAAATCTTCAACATTGTTGAGCTGATGGGTGGATCGGAGTTATTTCACCAAGACCACTTGAACTTGTTTTGTGATATGAGAACCTGTTGGGGCAAGTGTGAGGCTGGTGTACCCTAGAACCTGGATTAACCCAACAGTGGCAAATGTTTCTGCCACTGACCATTCCAAGGCGGTAACCCCCCGGGTTCTCACTTTCGTTAATTGTTTGTGGCGTCCATATTGAAAACTGATTATTTTTATACCATGCCTTTTACTCCTCTCTCCTTTCTTTCTGAGTAGAGAGGCTGTTTCTGCTGGATGTGGCCATTATAATACGCATATATCACTTTTCACTTAGTGTTTTGTGGGGATTTTACTTAAAAATTAAAAAAATAAAAGGCGATATATGTTTGCCATGATTTTTTGAACAAAATTTACTTAATATTAAGAAGGCTTATAACATGATCTACAGCGGTCTGCATGATAAGTGATTAACTGTTATCTAAGGCCGATCGCTTTATGTTTCTTTGTTGGCACGAAGTTTGCAGGAGTTTATGAGTAAATGAAGGTTTCTAGGCAAATCTTGAAAAAGACAGAAGAAGCTTTATCTGTTGTTATATCTTCCGTCGTGTTGTTCATTGATTCAACTACAGGTTCACTGGCCGCAGCAAAATCATTCAGTACCAATATTTTAGCCTGCCTTTGCCGTTTATTATGTTTATGCCTTACATGGAATTTGTTAAGTGGATTGGTGGGTTGGCGCTAAGACATATTGTACTTTTTTGTTTCACATGAGAACCATAAGAACATGCTTTAATCTATTTTTTGAAGTATTAAAAATAGATCATATTATTAACAAATGCTCACTTTTCCACTCTGCTTTTCTCACTGTGTTTCCTAAACCTGGCTATTTCTGATAAGCATATTTCATGATTTAAGTTCCGGTGCTCTGGTCTCGTCATGTCCATCACGTTCCTCCAAACTTCGCATAAAAATGCCTTAAGCTTGTAATAACATTATGAATAAATGATTGTTTTCTTTTGCAATTAACATTGTCGAGTAGATAAGTAGGTTGGAGTTAATTCACTAATGCAATTTGTACTTGAATTTGTGTAAGAAAGAGAACGTTTATGGGGAAAATATCGTCAAATTTATGCCAAGATAAATACCATTAAAATAAAAAGGAGTTATACCGTCATTGCACTAAGGTTTCGATATCAGGTTGATTTCTAAACGTGGCTACTTAATTGACTGTTGTTGTTTTGTTTTGTTTTTTGGATATCGCGGATAAGTATTGACTTGTAATTGCGAATACATTGCATCCCAAAAAAACAGTCAATATACCGGATTTCCGTTGGTTTATTGGCGGCTGCGCACCCATTCAGTAATATAAGTACTAAAGTTTTCAACTTCACTATTTAGAGGTATTTTTCGCTGAAACATGGTCCCTATGGTTTTTCAGTCCAACTATTTATCATCCAAAAGTACTTTCTGGCACATTTCGTCCATGGCTTTCGCAAGTAATACACGATTTAACATGCCTGTACGTTATCGAAACTAAGCTTTGATCCTGTTTGCAATGAAATGCTTAATACACTTTCTCAGATCAAGAATAATCCCTTTAAATTCGCTGTTTATTTATAGTGTGGCCATTGCCACAACATAATTAAGTGTAATAAAATAGAATCACCTAGATACCGCCGGATTTCGCTCCAGTACGACAGCAACAAGCATCAGAAGGAAAGTCACATCAGAATCTGGTGATCAGCTGGGTTTTATTGGTGATCAGCTGTGTTTTATAGACCATGTCCTATGCATCATAGCCTGTGGTCACAACACACCTCCCAATTCTATAAGGACGTCACTAAGTAGCGATCTTCGCGCGACGTTGTTTTCAACGTCTACCTAGACGACGCAGGTGATTGACGCTGCCAGTTTGTCAGAATCGCGCTTGCATACGATATATTGTTCGCTGATGCCAACCAAAACGACCTGCTACGTCAGCAGCGTGTAAACCAGCTTCTAGATATCTTAAAGCGATATTTCTGTCATTAATGGAGAGGCCAGGACGGCAACCAAGGCTAGCTACCAGAAATTTACACCGGCTTTTTTCATTGTGGACAATACACTTTTAATGTCAAAGAAAATTTGCGAGAATATCTATGTCGGTTTTCATCGGCACGTGCATCTCGAGCATTTTGAATTTACATAGTCACGGTCTAATGAGGAAGGTTTTCGTAAACAAATCATCTTGTATGTTATAAGAAGATTTAGTACAACACATATATTCATTTTTTCACGATATTTGCAATATTGTAGATTTAGGGCGGAAATAGAGGATACAACATGAGTGATCATTTTATACTGAAATTATTAAACGAGTCGTCTAAATCGATATAAAACGAGGCTTTTGTCGAGTTTTATATCGATTTAGATGACGAGTTTAATAATTTCAGTATAAAATGAACACGAATGGTGTATTCTATTTATCACATACCCTGAACAGACAAGCAAAATCCATGAATTTTGTCCATTTCTAACGCCTAGTAGAGCGAAATTTAAACATGAGTAATTCGGTCGTATCGGATGATACATAAGCTAGTCCCCAAATAATTTATCCTACCGTTTCCCCACTTGCCAAAATAAGTAAAAGTAAATAAATAAAATTAACTGCGCTAGAGTCTAGATAAAAAATCTACCAGTTATAGGCTTCTTAAGTTGTGTTTAATTCAATAAATCGATCTACTGTATGACGTCATTTGTGTAAACTTTCATAGCGGCATATGACAACATTGAAATGTGCCGGATAAAAATTAATAATTTGGATTGAAAATGTGTTTCTAGTGTTTTTATTTTGTTTCGAGGATGTTGTAAGATCACACCGACGATGTTCTGAAAACGATCTCAGCGTCTGGGTCATTTTGTTTTCGATTTAAACGAAATGAAAATGGCTTTGTTGCTTTTGTTGAATTTCATCATAGACTTTCGGCGTATTGCTATCTAACGGAGAAATCAAGATGTGAGAAAGTTATTTTCCGTGGATATTATCAAAAAAAGGGATGATTAGAAGCTGCTTGCTTGCCAGAAGTGGTCAGATGGCAGAAGTAAGTCATTTTCATAGGTGTTTAGATCGCGGATAACGCGGATGAATAGTGATTCGGCTACGATATATAACTAGTTATATATCGAAAATATATAACGGGTGTTATTACACTCCCACACCGGAAGGTATGTGATACCGACTAAACTTTTTTCTTTTGAGTATATTACCACAGAACGCTTTAAAACTACGGCTCTCATTTAAAAACCAATGAAGAAAATCAGGGGTGGAATATAGGAACCAATACATTGTATATCAAAAAAACTACCCATTTGTGAGGTTAACAAAATGTTAAGGATCTCATTTGAAAGCACAATAAGGACAAGAGACCAAGAAAGAAATACTCCCCCAAAAAATTTTGAAATGTATATTGCAACTGTCACTATTGGTTGCCCGGAGCGCAGCTCTTTACGGCTTTCACACCTCCGGAGGCGACCTCTCCTGCAAGATCACCAAAGTATATACTAGCAATTATGGTGAGTCTGTCTCCAGGAAAAACCATTTTATAGGAATGCAATTCAAAGGCTTCACCTGCTCCGGTTAGAAATGAACAAAAAGGGTGTAAATCTAGAATAACAGTTAAGAAAAAGTTTTCCCCTTGAAACAATATATTTTTTATTAAATAAGTTTGAACCGCCAAAGTGAACAGAAAAGATTCAGGTGTTTAATTCGTGAGTGTAATACAAGACACGTTATTGGTCTTCATGACTCTTCAAGCTTATGTTTTCAACCTGACCTTGGAGCACTAGTAAGGTCAGTTGAAGGAAGTTAAAAATCCAATTTTAAATAAGACTGACACCCCTTACTAACAGGAGCAGATTCAGAAATCTCAAAAGTACCCGCAGATGTAACAAATGGCTCCTGAGAAACAGGAACCCACGAAATTAACTCCTGGTGGACGGGAACCCGAAATATGAGCACCTGGTGAACAGGAACCCTGTCCCTGTAAAGCAGAAACCTCACAGATTGGCTCCTGAGACACAGGAACCTCACTTACAAGCTCCTGAACCACAGAGACAGGTGACATCTGCACTTCCTTGGCAAGACAGGAAGATCAGCAACAAGAGCTTGGCCGGAACCCAACTGTGCTGATTGGGTATAGAATCAGACGATAAACTGTTAAAAAGTAAATCTCAACTTATGAGGCCCCATATAGTAGACAGTTTCCTTTAGCTTTATTTTCTCTCCAACTTTAAAAACGGCTTCCGTGAGCGGAATGTTTATAAGTTTTTATGTTTTTGAAATAAGAAGTTGGAGATTTAACCATTGGCATGTGTAAAGGTTTATTGATTGATTTTTTTCTGATTACAGCTTATGATATAAAAATTGTCAGGAATTTTCAGCTAAAAATAATAGGAAGCTTTCGAAATGTTGAACAAATCAACAATTGTGAAATTGTAAAATGAGGCTGAAATACGTTAGTACTTAGAGGTCATTTCTAAATGCATAAAAAACTCCTTCCTGGTGATCTTGGACAACTAAGGACATAATCCTTCCGAGGAAATTGAAACAGGAATGAAGTGACTGTGCTCTTTCCTGTTGCCCTAAGCAAAATAAGGACCTGGTCCTTCCAAGAAAATTGAAATCAGGAATGATGTACATATATTATTAAAATACTTCTAAGGAGCGTAAAGAATGTTACATACTAGACCTGCTAGCAGTATTCCAGTGATCTTATTAATGTAAGAAGATCATCAGTGTTGTCATCAAGTGAAAATTTATAAATATTAAATAAACTATTTTCAGAGCAATTTATAAAAGTAGTTCCACATTTATATTAACATTTAAAATTCAAGTAACTTTTGACTGATTTTAGAATGGATGCAATTCTTGAAGCAATGAATAGTTATTAGTATATATTGCTTTTAGTGCACGAATTTACTACAACACTGCACAAACTGATCTACAGTAGCCTTTACTGGTATTCATAAAAGTTTCTAGTGACTAGAACATTTGCTCCAGAAGTCTGGAACTGTACATGTGCTCTTTTTTTCTGTCTGAAGTAAGGTAAACATCCATTTATTGCTTCCATGCATAGCATGCTTGTTGTTCATGCATTTAATAATATTTTATGTCAATACAGGATATTGGTAGATTTCAGTCATATCCTGAACCTTCTCCAAAAAGGTAGCATTAGCCTTATGTTCTCCTGGCATATCAGGAAAATGCTGCTCACCTATAATTTTCCGGCAAATATCAGGAAATATATTAGAAACATGAGAACTTTTTCCAAGGAAGCCAATATAAAGGTATTGTAAATGGTTTAAAATCAGGTTTGTGTACTAAATAACTTAGTGGTGGTAGCTGAAAAGCACTGGATCTAGATCCAAACAGCACCATTATGTAATCCTGAACCATTTCTGTGGTCAATGCGAAATGAGGGATTGTGGTAGTGCAACTTGGGAACTGACGGAATACAAATCAATAATCTCCATAAGCATAACCTGTTTACACTACTCCATCCCCCCCCCCACCCCTCCCAACAAAAATTTTGAGAACGCCAGTTCAATCATTTTGAACAATTGTAGTGTCAATTGTTTTGTTTGTTTCTTGTAATTCTGCAAGCTTTTCAAGAAATACAATAGTTGGTTTAATCCCAAGATGCACTATTAATCACAACATTCAACAAAATATGTATGCAGTAGGAATACTGAAATAAGTTGTTATAATTCAATAACAATACTAAGTACTGCATATCTGTAAAGTATAAGTGTTTGCTAAAGGCTAACCGGAATATGATCACCCATCACCATAGCACTTGGTATCCGCAATGTGCAATGATAAACATACCATGATCAAATCCGGCAAGATACTGTTACAGCATATAAAACAACACCTATGTCAAATTTTCAGGTGATACTGCCATACCAGTGCCCAAGGTTATAAAGCTGAGCATGGAAACCAGTCTCAAATCTCAAGCATCTGATTGGCTGAAATGGCGACTGGTCGCCATTTCAGCCAATCAGATGCTTGAGATTTGAGACTGGTTTCCAAACTCAGTTTTATAACCTTCAACCCAGTTCTCATTAGGAGCACTGCTTTTGAACTATAGTAAGGACAGGTCAACTTTTCGAAATAACATTTTTGAATATATTTATAATTGGAGTGGTGTGGTGTTTTGAAAATTTTTGTAATTGGATCTATTTACGAATTTAATTATCTTTAAGCCATATAATGTAATTCCAATTTCACTGTTGACATGTGCTTAGCTGCACAATTTGAATGAACTGAAAATAATCGAAACAATATAATTTATTTTCATATATTTATGACACATTGAGTTGGCAATTGTATTTCAACTCTCTTCCTCCCACCTAACAAAAAATGAAATGTAAAAAATATATATGATGAAATCTGTCCCACGGGTTAGACATCCCGGATATCTTAGACTTTGGCACTTTATACGAGCGTACTTTTGGTTTTTAATTCAAAGGTATAGTTTGGGCTAAATACATCGCGAATAATTTCCAAATGTAACTCAGCAAATTTTAAGACAATATTTATGACTATTGCATGCATAAGTAGCAGGTAAGATTCAGGACTAATACTCATTCTCAATTTTAGTTGGTGACAAAGTATTTTTGAAATGCTGAAAAGGTTCAGGATCCCATCCTCTCAGTATCATCTAAATATATAAAAGTTTGCTCCACACAGAAAATCAAAGAAAACCTTTTTCCGGAATCAAACAAACATAATAACTCAGTATTAAAAAGCGGACAAATAACAGACCATTAACTGATATGCATATTGCACCTTTTTATTAAAAAAAACAGCACTTAAATTCAATACAGTATTATACAGTTTGAATGTAAATCTGATACTGTCACAAACAGTAAAAATATTCTCATAAAAACAAATCTCAATGATGTAAATTACACATGTAAAGACGATTGATTATTAGAAGTCTTTAAGTATATACCTTATTATACCAATTTGGTGAAGAAAATAAGACATATAAATTAATTATAAATTTTAATCAATTTTAAGTACAAGTTTTTCTTAAAAGACGATTATTGTCATTGGTGGTTGGCGTAATTATAACATCGACAAACAAAAGTGAAACAGAGTTATTATGTCCGTATATCAGTATACTCCGAATTGTAGTTTGGTCAGATGAAATGAAATATATCCCGATTATAGGTAAAGCCGTTTTATTTAAATAAGCCCCCTCCCCCACTAAGGGACAAAAATCCCACAACGAATGAATTGAGATTAATAATAACAAGGCAGTCGGAACGACAGCAATATCCCCCGCCGCATGCAGGAATGTTGGAAAGGTTATGGATGCTTAATTGCAAATTAACAAATATATCTCCAGCAGTTAGAAGTTATGGAGCAAATATGAAAGACATGGTAAAATATGAACCTTCAAAGACAACTAGTGACCTTGACCTTCAGCTGGCCAGGTTGGAACATGGGTTCTGCACATCATCTTGGTGGAATGAACATTTGACTAAAGTTTGATAAATTCATTGCAGGGGTTCAGAAGATATGAACCGGACACAAAATATATAGTTCAAATATTCAATGACCTTGACCCAGCCAGGTTGGAACATGGGTTCTGCACATCATCTTGATGGGCTAAACATTTGATAAAAGTTTCATGATATTCATTCTAGGGTTTCAAAAGATATGAACAAGACACAAATTACATAGTTCAAATCTTCAAACATCACAGCCAGGTGGGAACATGGGTTCTGCACATCGTCTTCATGGGCTGAGCATTTGACTAAAGTTTCATGAAATTCCTTCCAGAGGTTTAAAAGATATGAACCGGACATGAAGTACATGGTATAAATCTTCAAACACCACTGGTGACCTTGACCTTGAGCCGGTCATGATGGAACGTGGGTTCTGCACATCGTCTTCATATCTTGAGCATTTGACTAAAGTTTTATGAAATTCCTTCTAGGGGTTCAGAAGATATGAACCGGACACGAAATACAGAGTTCAAATCTTCAAACACCACTGGTGACCTTGACCTTGAGACGGCCAAGTTTGAACATGAGTTCTGCACGTCGTCTTGATGGGGAGAACATTTGGCTATAGTTTCATGAAATTCCTTCTAGGGGTTGAAAAGTTATGAACCGGACACGAAATGCATGGTTCAAATCTTCAAACACCACTGGTGACCTTGACCTTGAGCCGGCAAGGTTGGAACATGGGTTCTGCACGTCGTCTTGATGGGGAGAACATTTGACTAAAGTTTCGTGGAATTCCTTTTAGGGGTTGAAAAGAAATGGACCGGGCACGAAATGTGCGCGCACGGAAAGACGGACTGACGTACAGACGGACGGACGGACGGACAGACAGACAGACAGACAGAGGGACGGACGGACGGACAGACGAAGACCATTCCTATTATAAATTGATTTATTCAAATCACATTTTATCATTTAACTGACATTACAAACAACATCAATAGACGACCTCATACGTGGTATCTGTCAAATATACTTGACCATGATTGTACCAGATTGTATGATGCACCGAGCTTATAATTTCCACAACAAACGCTTTAAAAGCTTTCAGATTTAGGGATGATTTTAAACAGGCTTATTTCTGTTATAATGCGGACCCATCTCACTATCTTACTTCAGGGGCTCTGGTCTCTGTAAGGTAATTGAGCTACCGCCCTTTTACTTAACAATTCTGTTAGTTTTTTATGTTTTATATGTTTGTGTGCTTTTTCATTCAACAGTGTCTATGTGATGAGTGGGTTGAAATTATTTCAACAAGACAACTTGTCTTTGTTTTTTTTTTCATATGAAATCCTGCTGGGGCAAGTGTGAGGTTCGTGCACCAAGAACCTTGTTTAAGTGTCCAGCGGTAAACTTTTTTACCATTGACCACTGACCGTTCCAAGGCGTTAACCCAAAGGGCTCACTTTTCCCCTAATTGTTTGTAGTATCTTATTTGAAAATGATATTCCTGTAAAACCATGCTCTCTTTTCCTCTCTACTTTTTGGCTGCGTGGAGAGGCTGTGTTTTCTGCGTGTGGCGATTCCTGATATGCGTATTTCACACGTCGTTGAAAATGATAAACTCGTATATATTATAAAATTACTCCTATAAAACAGTTAATGTTCATTGGTTAGACATCACTTTAATCTTTAGATATCAAAGCCAGCTAGGATTGATACTCAGACTCTATGATGATGCTTTTCAGTTTAGTTTCGACATTTTATTTCCGTTTTGGGCAAACCTATCCTAATTTTGGTAACCATACGAGTTCGTTAATGGAATAAATTCACAAATAGCACATTGAAGATTCCATGATCATTGTCATAGTCATATGAGAACCTACTGGGTAAGTGTGTGGTTGTTGCACCCTAGAATATGGTTAAAAATCCCAGTGGAAAATAATTTTGCCACTGACAATTCCAAGCCGGTTTCCCTAGGGTTCTCTTAATCGGTAATTGTTTGGGGTGTCTTATTTAAAATAAATAAATTCTCTGATAATCTCATACTCTCTTTTTCTCTTTACTTTTAGCTGCGTGAGAGGCTTTATTTTGGTTGTGGCGATTACTGATTTGCATATTTTATTTTTTGCATAGTTTGTTGTTAATAGTTTAAGCTCGTTGATGATATTTCTTGTTTTGGTTCTCTTCCTTTTAATGTGATTTGTATAATTTAAACAATGGACGCACCTACCAGATATTCCTACTGATAAAGACCGTTTTGTCTTTTCCTGTTTATTCGGTAAGCGATATCTTCTCAATTTATTAGAACCTAGTGGCGATATTTACCATTTTATCGGGCAAATGGCACAAAAAAATTTTGGTTGTTGTTGCTGTCGTTTTCATCTTCTTCGTAAAATCAGAAAGCTTGGCTTGACAAAGCACTGATGGGCAGTAATATGCGTTTATTTTCATATTTTCTTATTTGCCGTGTTCAGTCGCTTTTAAAGTTCCATTTTCATCTATTCCTAAAACATCATTTTGCACTTAATTTTAAAAGATAACTGAAACTCTGATAAAAAACACATATGATGTTTACAACTACGCAAGGATTCCTAATTAAGAATTTTAATTAAATTTTAATATTTTTGCAAGATAAAACATTTTGCATTTTTTATTTGTAGTCCTTTGCCAAGTGGACCGCTACCAGATGACAGCAGGTCTTCACAGCAGATCTTCCCTCTGATTCGCTTATGTAAACGTGTGTTTCATTTCATGTTTTGTTTATCATCAGTATTTTGATGAATTTGAATTATTTTTAGCAATAAAAGTGTGTGCAACAAGTTATGTTCGGACAAAATATTGTAGGACATATAAGGGTTAGTTATATATTTCATCGAAAATGCAACCAAATGATTGAATTGTGATGCTTTCTATTCTACTATTATTTCATTATCATTTTTGTTGTGATAAAATTCACTTGAAACTGTGTACTCATACTTCAGAATTGCTAAATGTGCCAATAAAGTATCATGCTATAAGCTATGATTACATTTATACTAATAATAGTGATGATTATGATGATGATGATGATAATGATGATGATGATGATCGATCGAGGGAGAGAGAGAGAAAGAGCGATGAGAGAGAGGGGGGAGATAGAGGGAGAGAGAGAGGGAGAGAGAGAGAGAATCTCCATTTGTATCGCTTATTTCTGAGACGCAATTTCTGCTTCCTTAGCACAGGACTACATGATTCGCCTTTAATTTCTTTATTTGTAATAAATGATAAATGTACTCATATACAACAAAACTACCTCTAATTAAAAAGAATCCCAAAGGACAATTTCTTAATTAGTAAAAAAGAATATAATATATCATGTTCCTTTCAAGAGAATAATATTTTTTGTCGAAATGTTTGAATGATATGCTCAATTATGTTGCAGGAAATGCATAATAATGTCTCATTTGATTCGTGGTTGTAAATTTAATTTAACGAATTATTACAGACGAGTTTGGGCGTCTTTATTGTTATATTGGCCAAGATATAAACGAGTACATGTACATTAAAACTAGGATTGCGCGCTACCTATTTATTAGACAACGGTAATTTGGCAGTGTTTACATTGGCGTGTTTACACTGACGTTACATGTAAACAATGAAATAATATTTTTTATCGTTGTTTAATACAAAGCGTAAAGATCCCAATACTTGTCCCATTAGCCGAGTGGTCTAAGACGCAGTCATTTACACACTTTAAAATGCAATGTTAGCAACGCTGTTATATGTTGAAGGTTCGAAACATGTTTTTTGTTTACATTTTTTTAATATTTTTTACACAACGATTATTTCCGCGATAAAATTAACTGAAGCAAAATACATATAATACTTTGAAATGACTGCAGTAGAAATTAAAAACATATAAATCTTAAATATTTCCTTAAAAGCCGTGTGTCAGTGTGAATCGAACCCGTGTCGAAAAAAAGTTACGCCTATGGCAGCCGGACGCGTTAACCACTGAGCTATCAGGGAGATGTGATATCAAAAGGCAAAATAGTACTTTTAACGCGTAAATTTGCCTTCACCCGTGTTTACATTCTAATAATTGAATAATTGTAAACATCGCCAATTTAGCTTGGTCGACCTATTAGTCTTTTCTATTTATGTACACTCAGAACATAACAAAAGCTGTTGGATCAGACAATGTGCACGAAGATTCTTTTAAAACTTATGCAGTTTTGAAAATAAATACCGTACGATATCGTCTATTGATATTATGAAATTTTAAATTAAAGCTTCACGCTGAACTTCTTGACTGTGTGGGGAGGCTGTTTTTCTGAATGTGGCGATTCCTGATATGCATATTTCACCTTTCTTATGAAAATTTAAAGAACAAGAACTGTGACCAAACATTCATTTTCAAACAGAAATAATTCAGTGATAATTAAATAGTTAAAACCTTTAGTTAATGTACCGTAAAGATAAACAAGTACGCGTACAGTCAATCATTTTCTGCCGTATACTCTGTTTGAAAAAGGGAATGAATAATCAGATCAGATCAATCCCTTATTAAATGCTCAAGATATTGGACAAATCAAAGAAAGCTTTACACAAAATAATAATGACACATCTGAATAAGTCATTTGAGTAATAATAAAGGTATAGGGCATATGCCTATATTTGTATAAAACGTTAATAATCATTATAATCTACATCATTTTACAAAGACCTTTAATATTTGTAAGGTTTTACTTATCATTCACTTTGATTTCCAGATTTTGCCTTAAAATGTTATTCAGTCGGTACATACCTTTAACATTATTTAACTGATTAATATGAAACTAATTATGGCCTACTTAAAAATATTTTAACAAATTTTACCGCCTTTGGCATTTAAAATTTTCTTATAAGTGCTTACTTAGGTTGGCCGATGTCTTAAATATTACATAACTTGATATATAACATTGATAGGAAGCTAATACAAGATGTCCAACATCATGACCTTGTTCATTTTCATACTTACCTTGTAACTCTTTGCATTAAAAAATAGGTTAATTCAAATTAGTTCCAACAGAAACAAAAGGACAAAACAAAAAGTTGCTTTACAACTAAAGAAATTATAAATGGTGGCACTGGCCTAAATAATTTTTTTTACTAATGATGAATTACTGTTACCTTAATTTCATACCATGTTTAACTCTTGTCTTAACAGAAATGTATTTTCCGCCGGTTAAGCGAATTGAATTAGGCGGAAAATAATTTCCTTTGATTGGATAAGATATTTTGAATGCACCAATCAAAAGTTGTTTTGTTCACTGGTTTAACGCACGAGTTGTCGTGTGTATTGTTTGGATATGTAATATGTATGGTCATGCAGCTATGGGCATTCAACGCTTACAGACACATTTTTAAGTACGTGTATATAAACAGTATGTCATACAGGCATTTATGATAAGATTACAGATTGAAAGCAATAAATGTCACATGTCAAAAGTTCCAAGTTGTATAACGTATGTTTGATGTGATTTATGTATTGGATACGATGAAGAACATTCTGTAAGCTTTGCCAAAGTGTTCAGTACAACATATACATTAAACAATCTGTATTTGATGATTACTTGTGCACGGATTTGTGAGGTCAAAAAAGATATTTTCCTGCACAGAAAAGTATCGATCGTCCTTATTCGTAACAGATCGTATTACAATCTTGAGCACGTTGTTCTCAAGAATTTTAATGAGAGTATAATTTTCTGGTCTGAAAATTTCAGATATAGCTTTAATTTTCTTATATCCTTACATTTTCATATATGGACGTAAATGATCTTGAACTATGGCTTGAAACGTTCATGTTCGTTTACAGCAGTATCAAATTATTTATAAAAGCATTTCATCAACATTAATTAACAATGAAAACACTTACATGTACACTGAAACCCCTTTAAACCGGAACCCCTTTAATCTGGAAACTCCTTTAAACCGGACAAATCGTCCGGTCCCAAACATTTTACTATATAAATCACCCCTTTAATCCGGAAACCCCTTTATTCAGGAAACCGGACAAGAATTATGGCCCAAATTGGATTTATCCATGATAAAACACCCCTTTAAACCGGACAAGAAATAAAGTCTTGATACAATTTTTCATGTTAACATACAAATGTACGGTCCATTAAAGAATGAAAAATTGGAATTTCATTTAAAAATACATGTACACAGTAAATAAAGTTGATCAATATTATGAATTTGTGTAAGGCTAAGGCATGTCATAATTAGTCATAATTGCTATGGCAACAAATTGAGGTTTATTGAATGTGTTTTCACAACTTGTTGTTTAAATTATGACATGTGTGATATTTGGCATTGGGCTAGTGTATTTGTTTCAAGGGATTCTCCTTCAACACTCAGTTAATATAAATCAGTTGTGTAAAAACAACATATGCATTGGTTAATTTTTAATTTTTAAATATCTTAGGGAGAAAGTGTGCTGATCATTTTCTTGTAATTAAATAATGCATTTAAATTTTTGTTAGTTAAAATCTGAAGTGACTATTATTTATTATTACTTATCAATTCAATAATGTAAAAAATATAAGTCCAAATGTCCACATTTGGAAAAAAAGTTGGAATCTTGTCCAGTAGTCAAAACCCCTTTAGTCCGGAAACCCCTTTAAACTGGAAATTTTGTCCGGTCAAGACCTCGTCCGGTTTAAAGGGGTTTCAGTGTATTTGCATTATGATCACCAGTTGGGTGATACGAAACGAGTTAGATAAAAGCTTCTGGTGTATCGTTGTGAAATATAATGTTAGGCAACATTTAATAAACAATTATGGCTTAAGTTACAAAAGATTTCATTATTTTATTTGTACCTGTTTTAAAGATATGTCTAAAAATGAAGATAGCAGAAACAAATAAGTTTATTACAACTTCTCGGTAGGTACATTGAGTTTATTTGAATGAATTAAGCCTATTTCCCGCACAACTTACAACTACTTCAAGTAACTTATACACTTGTAAATGGTACAGTGTATTTATATGTTACTTAGATTCACGTCAATTTCTTAGGTGTTGAAGCCTTTTCTTTAACTGCATGGGCACCACGTACATGTAGTTATCTTCACATTTGTTTATATTCGGTTTAAACTAATTTCATTTATGCACTCTTCCGAGATTTAAGGTTTAAAATCCTTTGCAAGCGCCAGAAATTATGTCATATTTGTGGATATTGAGTTTATAAAACATAATAACACCTCCTTAATTGTTTGTGTTGTCTTATTTGAATTTTACATATTTAAAAAACACACGCTCTCTTTTCCTCTCTTCGTCTTCGCTGCGTGAGGGGGCTGTGTTTTTTATTTTCAGTGTGGCGATTCCAGATATGAATTTTTCACTTTTTAAAAAATCTGCATCATTTTGTAAATATTTAAAGTACATTAGATAGATTCTACATGACACTAAGCATATTATAATTATTTTTATGATGATGATTATTATTATTATTATTATAATTATTATTATTATTATTATTGATGCCAGTTCCAGTATTTCAAGGTTTATGTTACCCCCGGTGTTAAATACTGTTTTAAATCTCTACCTACTAGGTACAAACCTCATTTGCCGGATAATATCGTTTTATGTTCGTTGCCTATTTCATGCAAAATTCATCAACAGGTCGAAAAGTCCGTGCCTTTATAAGATGAAAGAGTCTTAAAAAATGTTCGTAATGCAATTTCACGCCCGGTAAACATTCGCTCCACAACCAAAAAGAGAACATAACAAAATGAGCGAAAGCCACTTCCGGGATTGAGCGAAAACGCTGATTTGTTGACAAAAAGTGAGTATGACCAACATTTTTTTCTCTTTATAAGACAGAAAGACGAATTTTTTCAAAAATCGGGGAATGTAGTGCCGTGTAAGGATGATGAAGCTTCACGGAAAACACGGTTTCTTATTTTAAACATGTAAACTGCTCCGGCTAGAACTTTTTTCCCAGCGAACAATGATGCATGTTTCTTTCCAAACTTGTCATTTCGACGTAATTTTGTTCTTTGATTGCTTTTATTCTAGTATACGACTACAATTATCAGCATAAACTGTACCTGACTCCCTAAAAGCATATGATGAAAATATACCTACATACATGTACACCTTATTATATGAAGTGTAACATTTTTTTTATAGATAAACGTTCATGACTATGTTGTGATCAGATATAATATTTCCAAACACATTTAAACACATATATTATATCTAAAATCACGAGACTAAATAGATACAAAAGTACCAGAATTAGTAAACCACAGGCGATTTAAATCACACCGTCACTATCAAACAATTCAGAAGGCTATTTTTCAGACTTACCTGCATCTTTACTTTTATTACAAAAATTCTACTTTAAGATATGTTGACATTTACTAGCTTTTGATACGATGATTAATTGTCAAGTAATGGTGCGTGTCGTATACTCTTTGAAATCCTTAGATAAATACCTGTAGGTGCGATGAAAACATTTATTGAAAACTCCATCTCGTTGCAACATTTTTACGTCATAAATCGACATAGTGTTCAAGAAAACATAATACAATTTTATATTGAAATGTCTCGGAGCTGTAACATATGTACGTGAAAATGCAGGAGTGTAGGGAATACGTTTAGACTGACAAAATAGGTATGCTGGTGTTATGTTTTCGCTCTGCCTCCTATGATTTCGCTCCACAACCTGCTCTTTCGCTCCTACACCTCTTGAAAAATGAACATAAATCGTTATAAAAAGGCATTACATCATTCGAAATCTGTACAGCAGTCACAAGCGACCGGTATTCGATTTACACGCAACACAGAAATAATTTCTAAAAGCAATCAAAGAACAAAACTAAGTCGAAATGATCAGTTTTTAAAAAGAAAACACCATTGTTCGCTGGGAAAAAAGTTCTAGCCGGAGCAGTTTGCATGTTTAAAATATGTAACCGTGTTTTCCGTGAAGCTTCACCATCCTTACACGGCACTACATTCCCCGATTTTTTGAAAAGTTCTAGAAAAAATGTTGGTCACACTCGCTTTTTGTCTGCTTTCGCTCAATCCCGGAAGTGGCTTTCGCTCATTTTGTTATGTTCTCTTTTTGGTTGTGGAGCGAATGTTAACCGGGCGTGAATTTGTCATGTGGTGTTGTTTTTTTCTTTTTGAATTACATGCATCAATGAACTCAAAACAAATAGCACTAATTTATATACCCTAGAAGTCGGTTAAGTTGGTTTAAATTATGAACATCAATACTTTGTGAATGGCGTTCTCCATAACAGTGTCAATAAACAGTAAACAGTATTCTATTCTAAGAGCGATCGTTAAAGTAATTTTATGTTTAATTTATGGTATACATTGAAGTGACACACATTGGCTGGTCGTATTTTTTTTATTTTTTTTTTCAGACATAGGTGAATCGTGTTTATTCGGCTACGATATAAGGTTACAATATTCTCATCAGTCAAATGGCTATATACTGTGGTATCATTTAATTTCGTTGGCACGAAATTTCGCGCAATCGCCGAAAAAGAATGTTTCGCGCGGACGTAAATTCGCGCAAATGCAATTTTTCCAAAAAAGGATTATCGATATTTTACTGACCCGTTATCAATACCTTTTGTTTATTTGAACACGCGAGCTAATCATGTGTCAGTTGGCCCTCTGTCAATTACCACTTCCTTTGTTAGTCAATTATCGGACCGCTGTTTATTCGGCGCCGCTAATTGACACCGGACCCGTTTGATCCATCTATCTGGACCATTCATATCATCATTGGCAAATTAAATTTCGTACCCGTTTTATGGTATGAAGTGTCAATTAATTGCGAAACAGTTAAAACGTGACCTGACCTAAATGCGCGGACTAAATGTTGTAATTCAAGTTTTGAAGTAACATTAAACATATTCCAACCGAAATTCGACAGTTATAACTAATTTTCTTTTCTTTATTATCATAATTATTCGATACTTCAAATTATTATCAAATAGCGATACGGGCAACTATATATAAAGTGTAGGTCCATTCGGACAAAGCACGTTTCGGATACGTATGTGGAACTTCTTGGTTAAATTTAAGCTTAGGTTTTAAATTCGCGCACTGGCCCGAGCGCGAAATACGCGAAAATTAATCCATCGCTAAATAAAATGATACCACAGTAACCGAACAGCAGATAAACTCCTCCTCCCGTTCATGTTAAACGATTGCGCAATATTTCGTAAATGATTTCAATGTGACGTAAGGGATGACCAATTTACCACAAAGGTAAATCAATGCAACTATCAGAAAATATGGAACGCCTCGTCTGTCTTATATTTAAAGTTTTTAGTTTGTTGTTCTCAAATTTCAAGTCGTTATGACAAAAGTAAGTCGTTGTGTACAAAAGGCATCTCGTCGTGTTCACTATATAGGTCGTTATGATCACTTAATAGGTCGTTATGGACAAATTGCTACTCGTTATTTACATAATACATATCGTTTTGTTTTAATTGGTAGGCGTTATGGACAAAAGGCAAGTTATGATGTACAATTTATGGGTCGTTATGCGAAAAATAATGTCGTTTCCGACAGATTTTATACTGTTCTTTATCCATTGCAAATTGTTATACCCATATTGCAAATCGTTATTTAAAAAAGCTAGTCGTTTCACATTTAGGGGTTGTTATTTAGAATTTAATGTTGTTATGAAGAAAAATGAAGTCGTTATGTGTCATCTCAGGATCGTTATGATCAAATGCAAGTCGCATTGTATAGTTTACACGTCGTTATTCTAAAATATTATATCGTTATTGAAAAATACTAAGTTGTTATGTCCAATCTACGTATTATTATGCTCAATTATTGGTCATTGAGGTTGAAAGTTATTTACACTTTACTATGGTGGCTGATTTATGCCATTTCGTTTTTTCGTTATTTCGCCGCGAAATAACGCCAAGCGAAAAGACGAAATAACCAAAAACGCCACGCGAAAAGACGAAATAACGAAAGAACGCCACGCGAAATAACGAAAAAACGCTATTTTTGCGCGAAATATCGAAAAGTCGCCGTGCAAAAAACGCCAATTTAACTGTACAAAATAGCGTTCTTTCTAGCTTCGCCTGGCGTTTTTTCGTTCTTTCGCTTTGCGTCTTTTCGTTTTTTCGCTTGGCGTCTTTTCGCTCGGCGTTATTTCGTTATTTCGCCTGGCGTTTTTTCGTTGTTTCGCGAGGCGTTTTGTCGTAATTTCGCGTGGCGTTATTTCGCTTTGCGTTTTTTCGTTATTTCGCCTGGCGTCTTTTCGTTATTTCGCTTGGCGTCTTTTCGTTATTTCGCTTGGCGTTTTTTCGTTATTTCGTCTTTTTGCGTGGCGTTTTTTCGTTATTTCGTCTTTTCGCGTGGCGTCTTTTCGTTATTTCGCTTGGCGTTTTTTTCGTTATTTCGTATTTTCGCGTGGCGTTTTTTCGTTATTTCGTCTTTTCGCATGGCGTCTTTTCGTTATTTCGTTTGGTGTCTTTTTGCTCTGCGTGTTTTCGTTATTTCGCGTGGCGTTATTTCTCTTGGCGTCTTTTCGTTATTTTGCTTGGCATATTTTCGCTTGGCATGCATGTTTCTGTTACAGACTCAAAGTGCTATGCACAAGAACCGTAACTCTACCTTCTTTCGTTTATTAGTTATTGCCCTTTAGTTTATTTTACAGAGCATTTCTTGTGCAAAGCGTAACTTTGTCACCAGATTCAAGTGACTCCAAACTTGGTATGCATGTTTCTTGCAATGACTCGAAGTGCATTGCACAAGAACCGTAACTCTACCTTGTTCCGTTTTGAATTAATTTTCTTTGATTTTTATAGAGCATTTCTTGTAAGGAGCGTAATAATGTCACAATATGTTCAAGTGACTCCAAACTTGGTATGCATGTTTCATAAAAGCAGTGTTAGGTATGCTTTGCGACAATATTGCTCATATTTTGTCCCATTAATGTCGTTAAATTATTCCCCTTTGATTGCATTTCTTGTCATTCTTTTAAATTATTCCCCTTAATTGATTTTAGTGCCTTTCTTGCCAAGGGCATAACTTGTTGTGCATGTTTCTTGCAATCAGACAATTAAAAGGTTATTTTATATGTGAATTTTGTGCAAATACATTGCTAATAACTGTACAACAAAAAACTAATTAACATTTTTAATGTCGGCTTACAAAAATTTCGTTAGGCGACACATCCGGCTCGCGGAGCTCTAGTTTATTTTATTTGTTTATCAACTCAAACCAACAAATGTTTTTATTGTTGGGAGTGGGTGGGAATTCAGGCACCTATCCATCACACCCCACCTGTATTTCTTTTTTTAACTTGTATTTCTCCAAACTCGCACCAATCAAAACTTTTTGGTGGTGGTTGGGAAAAATCATTGGTACCGCCTCTGCCCTTCCATTTTTATCTCCGCCGCGTAGTGGGAGTGGGGTATAGGAATGGTCTTCGTCCGTCCGTCTGTCTGTCCGTCCCTCCTTCCGTCCGTGAATATTTGTTTTTACCCATATGTCTAGCTTCCATGTTGCTACACTTTGCGCATGTCAACCGGAAGGCGAAAAGACGAAAAAACGCCAAGCGAAATAACGAAATAACGCCGAGCGAAAAGACGCCAAGCGAAATAACGAAAAGACGCCACGCGAAAAGACGAAATAACGAAAATACGCCACGCGAAAAGACGAAATAACAAAAAAAGCCACGCGAAAATACGAAATAACGAAAAAACGCCAAGCGAAATAACGAAAAGATGCCTGGCGAAAAGACGAAATAACGAATAAACGCCACGCGAAAAGACGAAATAACGAAAAAAACGCCAAGCGAAATAACGAAAAGACGCCACGCGAAAATACGAAAAGACGCCACGCAAAAAGACGAAATAACGAAAACACGCCAAGCAAAAAGACGAAATAACGAAAAAATGTCAAGCGAAAAAACGAAAAGACGCCACGCGAAAAGACGAAATAACGAAAAGACGCCACGCGAAAAGACGAAATAACGAAAATACGCCACGCGAAAATACGAAATAACGAAAAAACACCAAGCGAAAATACGAAATAACGAAAAAACGCCAGGCGAAATAACGAAAAGACGCCACGCGAAAAGACGAAATAACGTAAAAACGCCACGCGAAATGACGAAATAGCGAAAAAACGCCAAGCGAAATAACGAAAAGACGCCAAGCGAAAGAACGAAAAAAACGCCAGGCGAAGCTAGAAAGAACGCTTTTTTGTACAGTGAAATTGGCGTTTTTTTTTGCACGGCGACTTTTCGTTATTTCGCGCAAAAATAGCGTTTTTTCGTTATTTCGCGTGGCGTTCTTTCGTTATTTCGTCTTTTCGCGTGGCGTTTTTTCGTTATTTCGTCTTTTCGCGTGGCGTTTTTTCGTTATTTCGTCTTTTCGCTTGGCGTTATTTCGCGGCGAAATAACGAAAAAACGAAATGGCATAAATCAGCCACCATACTTTACAGTTCATTTTAATCAAAGTGCAACAAAATCCTTTTTTGTATAAGTAACATTTCGTTGCTCTCAATTTCCTTTTTTCGAATTCTTCCCGCTAAAATAACCGCACAACGACTTAAACTTTGACCACAACGGTCCGTGAAATAAACCGAACGAAGTTCCTTTTGCACGCAACGACTGTAAGTTTTATCAAAACGAGACAAAAATGATCATAAGAAAGTGTTTTGTATACAAGTATACAACACATTAGAAATTGAACATAGCAACATGATTTTATTCCATAAAAAAATGTAAATTGACGATAACGACCCATATTACTCTGGTGAACACAGGAATTTTGTATTTTCACTGTAGGTTTGGCCACTCATGAAAATACGACATCCAGAGCTCACTCGGTAAAATATACTTTTAGTGGTAAAAACAAATATCCTCTATGTTATCAATTGAAGAACAAAAAATTCTTTTTTTCTAAGGCAGTGATACTCATTAGTTTTTGTATTATAATTTGAAACTTCTTGTTGACTCCAAGGTTCAGTGCACACATCATTAATGATGACTAAAAGGACCATTTCATTGGAGCTAGATGAAAAGGACCCTGAATCAACCTGTAAAACAAATAGTTTATAGAGAATAATTTTAGTTTATTTACCTGCAAATTATTATATCTATACACACGTAAAATATATTTGTTGATACATAATTAAACAAAAAATGAAATATGCATATCATTTCTGAAATCGCCACTTCCAAAAGACACAGCCCACACAACCAAACGTTTAAGAGGAAAAGAGAGCATGGGTAATAAATTGATCAGTATCAAAATAGACATTATAAACAATTAACGAAAATGAGAATCCGAGGGATTGCCGCATTGGAACGGTCAATGACAAAACAATTTTCCACTGGGGGTTTAAACCAGGTTCTAGGGTGCACACATGTCCCAACTGGTTCTCATTTCAACAAACAAGTACAAGTAGTCTTAGTGAATTAGCTCTTACCCAACCACCGACTCGACAATGTTGCGTGCAACAGCACATAAATATATTAAACATAAGAAGCTAATAACATTTTCTAGCAAAACGGTGGATACTCGATGGCCGCTATTAGCATAAGCAAAGAAGATTTACATGTGTAAGGCTAGAAGCTGATATGAAAAATCGGAACATTCGCATTTTGGTGCAATAAGCCATTGACACTAACGACAACTAAGAGATTGCACAAATGACTAAATAAATGATTATACATGTTGGTTGAATGTAAAATATTGAGAAAAAACATTGTTCTTTAAATTCGAAAAACGCTGTATGAGGTAGCCGAGCGACATCCTTTTAATTAGATCAAGTTTGTAATAATTTAATAAATGAAATAAATAGACTAATTCCGAAGTTCTTTTTTAGTCGCAGTATCGTTGAGTATTGATATGTCGTGCAAAAATGAATGTAAACTAGATGGAATCAAGATTGATGATCATGTTACGTGTATGAATGTAAGATTTCTAAAGAAATCTGAAATGACTTTTTAACGATTGGTGCAGAATAGCGTTGAACATGGAATCGTATTAATCTAAAAATACCGCATTGAAGGTTCAATGTTCACCGCCATATGCATACCATCGCTTGGGATGGATCATAATTGTACTGTTGATTGGTGTAAATATTGAAGTGCGCTCAACCCGGGGCTAGGCGGCGTGGGCAGTAATATGCATTCCCATTAACAGGCTCAATCAAACAGAGCCTGCAATTTTTTCATATTTCTCGTGTTCGGTGGCTTTCAAAGTTCCTTTTTGCATCTATTTCAATATCAAAGTAGTTGTTTGTGCTGTGTGGCTGCTGTAAAAAGTATACCCGTACATTCAATCAGTGCTGTTATCAATTAAGTCCTTTGAAGGTCGTTGAGCACGATCAATGATCTTACCGTCAAATCAGCATGAGAGGGATAACAGATAACAGAAACAAATCGAGCTTCAATGTTATTGTACAAGAGTTCCCTTAAACCTTCATAAACTCTTATACCCCTGCCACCTTCGTGCAACCAACGAGGTAAACATAATGATCAACTGTAGATGGATTTATCACCAGACCTGCAGAGCGCTGTGGAATATCATGTTGGTAACCTTTCTTTTTAAATTTATTGATGGTTTTAACGAATAACCAGTAAACATTAACATTTCCTTCTATCTTCTTAAGTTTATAAAATAAATCTCCTTCTAGAATTGAAGAAATATACAAGGAAGTTTTGCATTCAGAAAACGCATCCTCGCCACTCATCCAAGAAATAAGTAACACAAAAGGTTGCGCATATATGACAAACTAAGAACAGTGGGGTTTAGGAGATAAAGGATAGAAATAATTACAAAACTCTTTTTTCAATATAGTTTTATCAGCAGTATTCGTCCTTTAAGGTCTTGGAAAGGCTGGTAGCCCTACACTCGCCTAGTCAGATTGAACGAAGAATTATACTAGTTGACTTCGCGACTAAAATTTGACAATGTTATAGGTAACGCTTAAATGTTTTATTAAGAAAAGCAGATAGATATTGTCCAACAACATTGACCTGGCACTCTTGAATTTGACCCTGTAGTCGGTATATTTTGTAAATTTTACGATCTAAATTTAAATCGATACGTTATGTATAACCAATTTTAATAAGCTACAAATTAAAAGCTACGAATTAATGTTTTAGCCACTTAGTTTGTTTTATTTTAATTTTAAAATTTCCATTCTTTTAAAACTCGTATAGACTGTTATTTTTCTGTGTAAACTACCGGTGTAGTGTGAAGTATTTTAATATGAACTAAGGCACTGCCTCTTATCGAGCTCTAGCTTTATTAATCTCAGATAATGATTTATATTAAAAAATAATTTGGCCAAAATAGATGAAATAATCTCAATCAATTAAACATAAACATGTACAATATCATGTAGTCTGATTATCCATATGTAACACTCCTTTACTACAGGTCTTAGTAACTGATTTGAAACAAAATGCTTCTTTATATCTATTTTCATTACATAAATGAATTGCGCTTGCCAATCAAATCATGCATTAAAAATGTTGTTGGTCCATTTTTTTAAATGTATAATAACAATTTTAAGAGATTGTTTGCAAAAAAATGTAAACCCATGAACACATCAACATGCCATTATTCATAACCACTTTTGGATCTCTGTCTGGTAAGTATTTTATAAATGTAATATGTATACTGGAAAATGTGAATTTCAAAATTCTGAAGCTCATTCCAGTTGGTATTTTCTTGATTTTGTATTTTTCGTTGCAGAAATTTAGGCACAACTACTTTAAAAAACAGTAGGTAAATTTCTCTTTAAAAAGTACCATATATTAAAAAATGTAAACTTCTCTACTGTTACATTGCTAAAACATAAACATACAAAAGAAAAAAATCATTGTTTTTATTATGAGTGCAATTTCCAGTTTTTTGTGTTAAAGTCCAGCTTAAGCAGATCCAAGTACCGGTATATTCAGAGTTTTACATGTATTTAAAGGGGCCAAAAACCCACTGACATGGCAAGAAATGTTTTTCTTCCTCTTCACAGCAATCTACATTTTTGATTATGAAAGCTCTGATTTTTTTATTTTCTTAAACACAACTCTTTGATGCTGAGCAAATTTAATGACACCATTCATATTTAACAAAATTTGCAAAAATAAAACAAAACAAAACAGACACCTTGTAAATAGTGTATTTGATGATACATGTACCTCACATATATATTTTGATTATGAAATCATGTTGAAATGTGCACATTACAGAAAATATGGTAATAATAGAACACTTTTAATTCCCAAAATAAGCATTAACTTGATATTTGATGCTATTCTTCGTACACATGTATTCTGCTTTCAAACTTTTTGGTCCCAACTGATGATAATATATTGGAGATTAACCCTTTCCTCCATGTAAACACCTTTATGGCATGAAAAACCTGTGTAGATTCAGATCAGCCAGCACATCCATGATGTCTGATCAGGATCTGCAATATTCACTTGTTTAAATCATTAGGTTATTTCTGACCAAAAAGTGAACAGTGCAGATCCTGATTAGATGTGCCAGCTAATCTGGATCTACACCGGTCTCACACGGGTAAAAAGGCATGTCTGTAGAGTAAAAGGGTAAATTTCACTTTTATTTAAAATCTCATACTACAGTACTGTGTATAAAAATTAAAAAGGTAATACTCAGTAGTTACTTTGAGAAACTTATTGTCTATACAATTTATAAAACCTGAAATTTCATACATTTATGACAATCTGTCATGTATTTGGTCAAAATATAAAAAAAAAACACAAATTGTTTCTGGAGGTACCATGTCAAATAGGCCATAAGTCAATTCAGGCAGTACTTGTAAGTCTATTGTATATGGCAATCACTGTAAAGAGTTAGTTTTGTTTTTAGATTTACACAAGCTTTAAAAAAAATAGTATAATTGCTTAATTGATATCTAAAATTGTGCTTGTCATCCTGAAACCCAAGAACAAATTAAAACATCATCTGATTGTCATTTTTGCTTAAAAAATTGGACTGTCATCATAAAGTAAAGTAATTTATGTTACAGTCATAATTTCTTCTCTACACCTACCCAAGGTGTTGATTCAATCAGTTTTGTCTGGGTGTCACACTATTATATAAGATCACAATTTACAACACTTGCAGTAAAAGTCAGAGGTGCTAATGCAATCAAAGGTGTCATATTTAATAAATAAATAAATTTATTTCTAAACCAATTTCCATGTTGGACAATGCAAAATACACAGCTTATGTTGCAACCATCAATATTTGATTCTGTGCTAGTGTAGACAGAGTGATTTCGTAGACTAAGGTCATTGATCAAAAGAGCATATTGACATATAAATGATGTCTTTTCTTTTGTTGCAACGTTTAGTTAATTGTTTTCCCACCTGTTTAGTCATGATAGTCTTGGACAAAAATCCGGAAAAAGTACATGTTGCTTTGTACAAAATGTCCGATCTATGAAGCAACTTGTTCATGAAAAATATTTTATAAAACATCATAAACTGACATAGAACATATTAACACAATGATACTAAAAACTTTATAAATAAAATAAAAATGTGGCCTATTGTTGAGGCCTATTTGAGCTTTTTCAAAATAGTGTGGCTCATTTGACTTGTCTGTGGCCTATTGACTGTAATCCATATACCAATTCCATGGTATTTGATCATAAATTTGGTGTGAATAGACTGATAACGATCCCAATCTATCAACCAAAACAATAAACATTATGTTTTTGCAGTGTAGACCCAGTGTAGACCCTCATTTTTAGGGGGAGGGGCGGCGGCCAGTTTCTTTTTTTTTTAGAAAACAGGGTCAGTCTTCAACGCCCCTGTGGTGTAGATTTGCTCTTGTGCCATGTGTTTTATAAGAATAAATAAAAGAAATCTCATACCTCGTGTTCAGTACTCTCACAAACAATATCTTCGACTGCCATGAGCTCACATGTCTGAATGACGAACATGACCAGTGACAAAAAACTCTTATACAAAACTGAATTGTGGCGCTGGTCTACGCTAAGCTGAGTGTGTCTCACAATGCGACTGAGTGACTGAACATTGCGACTGCGAGGTCCAGTTCACAATTCAACTTCACATAAAAGTTGGTTCTCACCAGCCTTACATCTTGTTTTCAAGAAAAACTCCATGCATCTGATTGTTCCGTCGATGGGCCTTATGATCCTTTGAATTTAAAGGCCTAATAATCCACTGACAAGCTACCATTCAGTAGTTTTCAACTTGACTTCTTCAGTCTAATTTCTCAAAATGGCCGATTGCTAGTACTGCTATTGGTTACAACGAACGACAACCTACTCTCTAAACAGACGATTTAGTTTTTTAGCTTTCCAAAATGCTAGTCCGATAACAATGCTACCGAATAATAAGTTTTAATTTTTAAAGATATTTGCCATTAGCAATTTATAAAAATAAAGCCAAAAACAAAATTTTTAAAAACAATACTTTGCCGTAAGTTTTTACCGGTCATGTTTTTTCCCGTGTTTACATTGCCTTATGCTGTGCACAACCGGAAACCAGCGCAAACGGAAATGGACATCGTTTTTTTCTCCTTAGTGAATGGGCATTCCTGCGACCTTAAGACGAGCTTAACGCTCGGGTCGCTTCGCGACCCGAGCTAGAGCTCGATATAACTGGATATTTTGCGTGTATGGGCTAAAGTAAAATGCATTTATAGCATATACGGTTGCATAATGTCACAATTGTAGAAAAACACTATTCAAAGGGTATTCTAAAACCAGATGTACGAGTAGTAAAACGTTTTTAAATGATTTTTACAAGTAAAAGAAAAAATGTGTATTTTTATAAAATAATGTTTGTAAGGATTCGAACCAGAGACCATCAGATACGTAGTCCGGCATGTACACCAATACACCACAACTCACTGACGTTCGGAGTGAACAATTATATCAATTTGTTCTCTGGTTACATGTTTGTACCAGTGTTTTTCCTATGACCTTTACGAAATATAATGAGGGTGCCAGGTCAATATTGTTGGACAATACCGGTGACTAATCCAATAGATACCAGATAAACCCAATCTACATGAACAAGCGTAAGTTGATAGAAAAACTAACAATATTGAAACATTAAATTTGGTTTCTACGGTTTGCGAGACATTCCACTAAACAATGAACACCCGCGTGTTTAAAAGCAAAGCGATCATCTTATAAGGTTTTGATTATCAAGCATGCATAATATAGCAGTATATTATTTCAAGGCAGTCAATAATTCTTTGCGTTGAAGAATAATGTTTCAGAAGCAATTTAATGCTCAGTTATATTCTAATCTGAATTAGCTTGTGTGCTCTAGAATTGAAATGTAATTTGTTATTACTGTTAAAATCCTTTTGTTCAAAAGTTTAGCTTTGATCCATTTACTAAAATATTTGATGTTATTAGAAGTTCAAAAAACAAGCCTTGTTTGTTGTTGCTATCGCAACATGGTCGTGTTCCGACCTTTTTTATTTAATAATGATTCAAATCATTTTCAGCCAATTGCAGTTCAGTATTTTTCAAATGTCGAATATTATTTCTCATAATGGCTGGTGTTTAAACTTGTTGATTTCCCTGCATTTGCAGTTCTACACACAAGGAATCAAATGTCCGGCGACGTCGACGATCGATAATTTTTAGTTATGACTTAACCTGAAACTTCATGTTCTTAAAAACTTAAAAAGTACTTGTCATGTTTAAACAATACTTCTTGAATCGTTTAATTTTCGTAGAAGTCAAAACACAATAACATGTACCTTTTAAATGAATACACCAGAAACTTCATGGTGTTACTTTTTCTATTTGCACAATAATCGGAATAGATCTTCTTTAACCGTTTCATTTTCGTAGAAGCCTCCAAATAAACAAATAACGTTTACTTATAGTGATAAATCTAATTCTGGAACCGCATCGACCAAGAAAAGAAGTGTTATATTTCGAAGTGTTTGACCAACTTCATCGAAATTTATATTAATACATTTGATAAATGGACAAATTAGAAATATAAATACTTTCATTGTAAGTATGTAAAATATGCATATCAGGAATCACCACACTCACAGAACAGATCCTCCCCACGCAGCAAAAAAAAGAAGAGAGGTAAAGTGAGCATGTTGTAATAAGTGTGTCAATTCAAATAAGACGCCACAAACAATTAATGACATAGAAAACCCTTGGGGTTATCGCCTTGGAACAGTCAGTGGCAAAACAAATTGCCACTGGGGGTTTAAACCAGGTTCTAGGGTGCACCAACCTCACACTTGCCCCAACAGGTTCTCATATCAACAAACAAGTACAAGTTGTCTTGGTGAAATAACTCCAAATCACCCATCAGCTTAACAATGTTGCATGCAAAAGCACACCAACATATAAAACATAAGAAGCTAAAAGCTGGTAGCATTGCAATGCCAGTGGGCGAGTACTTATATTCATTTGTACTACCTTGCTTCTGTATGAAAGCATGCTACATACTGCAGTGACGTATTTAAAAATCGGAATCGTATTTGCTGTCTGACAAGTCTCATATCGCATCTATTTTTAAAAGACGATTTTTTCTTTATCAAAATGTCTTACTTGAGTTAAAACATAAAATGTGTGTAAACAAAGCTACTAAAATCTCAGACAAAAGCAATACGCAATTCGGTAATTCTGCTTTAAAAACCGACCAGAATGACCACAGTTTATTTGAAATATATTGTCTTGCCTTAATTATCGGTCAAGAACAGTAGAAATAAGTGGTTCTCATTACGATGGAGATTGTGTAAATATTAGTTTTGTTACAGGACTATATCGCCTGTGATTACCTTGCAGTGATAGGATCAATACAAAAAACTATAGATCCGTAATTGCTCAGTACTTCAGTACTTCTATATAAAGTGGCATTTGTCGCCTGTACAGTTACAATTACAGCAGTACTTAACGAATTTTTTCTTAAAATATGTTTTAAAAAGTTAAAAGTGAATTTAAAACAGTAAAACTGAAAATGATTTCTACTTTAATAATTTGAACAAGAAAACAGAAATTTATTAACAGGAAATCAACAAGATACTAATCAATGAAATGAATAATAATAATGTTGGCAACAGAATCTTTACGATTGGACATCTTGGAGGCGGTTAAATAACGTTCTTTTGCGTAAAAGCACGGCATAATTGTAATAAAGTGTCATAGCGATATGCACACCGTATTAGCAAACAATGTTATTGCAAGATAATGGCTCATTAAGTGATTCTAACATTAGAATTATAGAAAATCAAACAATGTTGTGGAAATGTTCTTAACCAGACCTAATGAAAAAATATGGATATGAGAGTAATTTTTATTTGTATTTTAATAAATATTAAAAGTTAAAAAAATATACAGCTTTTCTGTACAGGACAAAACAATTATAAAATAATGTCAGAAGAGCTTTATTCTACATACAAAACTGCATTATTCTTTTGGAAAATTATTCCGCCCTTCCTACTGGTACTTGGTGCAATTGGAAACACTCTAACTGTTATTGTTCTGACCCAAAGAAGAGTGCGTACTTCACCGACCTCCGTCTTCTTATCAGCGCTCGCGGTATCGGATCTTCTTGCGCTAGTTACAGGTTTGTTAAGACAATGGATAAAGTACACGTTTGAATTTGACATACGAGAGGATATTGCAGTGTCTGGCTGCCGACTCCATTGGTTTGTCGTATACCTTGTGACACAATTTTCTTCTTGGATGTTGATTTGTGTTACTGTTGAGCGGGTGATCAGCACATGTTTACCGCAAAAGAGACACAAGATCTGCACATTTAAGTCGGCAATCATCGCAGTGGCTGTGATACTGTGTTGTTTAGTCATTTTGAATTTGCACTACTTGTTTGGCTACGGCAATGTCTACCTTAGCGTCAACAACAGTACTGAACTCATTAGATGTGTTCCTTTGACGAAACAATATGAGGACTTCAACACTTACACGTGGGTATGGATTGATCTGTGTGTTTTCTACTTGATTCCGATGCTGGTTTTACTGAGTGGTAACAGTCTTATTTTATACAAGGTCGTAAGTAGCTATCGCCGAACCCGTCATTCAGTAGCTCCTATTGGCATGCAGCAACGAAATAAAATATCAAGTCTTACGATAACACTGATGTTAGTAAGCGCATTATTTATTGTGTGTATAACACCAATTGTCGTTTACCCTATTGGTGATCCGTATTGGAAGATTGGAGCGTCTCAAGAAAAACTGGCTACGTTGTTTCTCTGTGAGTCAATGGCTAACTTGTTCATGTATGTCAATCATACAGTAAATTTCATTTTATACTTTCTGAGTGGTTCAAAGTTTAAGAAAGAAGTAAAACGACTGTTGTGTAGAAGAAAGCAACCTGCTTCAGAAACTACCACGGTTTCAAGAAGTGCATTATAAAGGTGATGCTCCTAACAGAGTGATTTTGAATTCTTTATTGTCTTTTCAATCACATGTTGACAGTTAAATATGCTTAAAGTTTGATAAAAGTAATGGGAAAGACGCCCTAAAATATCTAAATAGTAAAGAGATACGGACTGTTTTTCTGATTTGAAGTAATGTTGACAATGGTTTTAGTTTCTTATTTTTTGTAAATTTGTGTTCCTGTGCTTGCAACATTGTTGAGTAGTTAAATTGCAAAGTTTATTGCATTTCATATCAATTAAGCCTCTCAAAATCGAACAATTCTGTTGTGCAAACAGCATAATATTTAACCTGTTTATAATGCCGTACACTATTGTATACCCAATCGTTTTTTTCAGGGTTTTCTAATTTTCTGTCGCCGAGGATCAGTATACCAGTCTGGCCATATTGTATATCTTGACAATCCTGTAAACATGTATATTTTGTTGAAAATAGCCATAAGTTGTGTTAGATCTTGTCAATAGATAGGGTACATAACATCTTCTTTAACAAAATTTCCTTGGGTTATGAATAGTTTCAAAGAATGGTGCGAATAAATAGACAGGCTTGTTAACTTGGCAATGTTTGAAAGACGGAAACAACATATTTTTGGTTAAATAGATTTTAAATGTGAAAACTATTGTAAAATTTTAACATTCAGTAAATGTGTAACTTTCTGACTGGAAATTAGAGCTACTGCCTGTATTTATTCATGTTAATATGTCTTACTCTGTTATGAATAATAAACATAAATACGTGTTTCACACAGGACTCGTATAGCTTTAATGAGTTAAATGACTATGTTCTTATGTTTATTATGATTTTTAATGTCGTTGTGATGGTTTGTGTATTATTTAACCATTGTATGTCAGGCTCTGCACAATGTATGGTTTCGGTTAATGAGCATATGTAACTTAATTGTAAACTTGTCCGATTGTTACAAATGAAAATTGTTTCCTTTTCGTACTAATGTCTTTAAATCAGTTAAATGTTCCTCCATCGGTTTTTATGCGCATCATAAAATACTAAAAAAGACTAAAAAATTATGCCAGCGGCAAATGTAATTTCAAACCTGCAATATCTCTATTAATTGTTTGCAATACAATATTATGCTTTGTAACTAGCAGAGAAGTAAATGTCCTCCGATCAAGATTCAAACAGTTAACCATAAACGATGCAAAATTATGTGATATCAAATTTATGATTGAAAGATTTATCAAATTATAATGTTAAGGTCTATAATTACAACGATTAAATCAGAAAACTGATTCTCATAGCATTTTGCAAGAGATGAACTACCTTTGTGTGTGTAAAGTTTTAGAAAATTAGGCATATAAATATTAATGCAAGTTAATCATTTACCTAGTCGATTGCTACAGTTTTATAAATATCAAAACCTTTCTTGTTTTAATGAAACTTTGCATATTGCTTAATACAAACAATAAGAAAACGACTACGAAATCGAAAGTAATGCGTTTTATGATTCACAAAGTTTCAGTAACACCTTTTACTTCCAATAAAAATACATCATATGAAAATTTCATTTTATATTCAGATAGCTTTGCAACTTAAACATAATTCGTATAATTCATTAGTATTTTATATATGTATATATATGCATATCAGGAATCGCCACACTCAGAAAACACAGCCTCCACACGCAGCCAAAACGTAGAGAGGAAACAAGACACCACAAACAATGAATAAAAAGGTTACCTTTGGAATAAACGCCTTGGAACGATATGTACCACAAAACAAAGCGACGAAAACTTGTAACCACATCTCCTATGTACCCCCAACCAAGCGACAAAAAATTGTCAGCACATCACATATGTACTACACAACAAAGCGACACACAATTCTTTATACATACGATAACAAAGCGAAAGTATTCTATTGTTCGGCATTTGATAATCACATTTAATAAAATCTATTTGGAAGACATCTGTTATGTATAGGTTATAGTTTATTTGGAGGCTTGTATGAAAATTAAACGGTCAGGCACAGCACAGACTCCAAAAAAAATATAACGTATATAATGGTCGAAATTATTTTTGTAACTGACAAAACAGTCGCCGCCTAATTTATCATATATGGGTATGAAAAATCAATAGTCAAACTAAAATAGTTTTGTCATTCAATGGCCCGTAAACATGTACTGAGAGAATATTTTAGAAAGTGAATTATCAAATCTCTTTTATTGGAAAACGCCATGTGAACTGACTCCCGGAAATAATTTTGTCTTTGGGTTGAGAAACAAGGGTTCATCCTTGGAAGTTCCATTTTACTCTTTACTTCATAAATAAATATTTTATAGCATGGCAAAATAGTTTTTATCCGGATCAACGTGTAGTCTGAGCACGATCGACACTTCTCGCTGTTAGATTCACAAGGTTATTTGTGACAAAAAAGGGAGAGTGCAAATACTGATCGGATGACATTGATTTGATGGACGATCTGAATCTAAACTGTGTGCCGATGTGATAACAGAAGTATCTAATGAAATAAAGAGTTAAGCAATTTAAGAAGATTATCATAAGTCAAAAAGGTCAATACTTAAAATATTTAAATGATTTTCTTTCCCGCAGACTGTTTAAGTCCCGCCTCCGTGAACACTCTAGAAGATCGTTTACAAACATTTTATCAATAAATGTAATAATATACAATATTATGGAGGAAATCGGCCTATAATAAACACATTTCAGACTCGCGACTTAAGAATTAAGGTTCGAAATATTAAAAAAAATACTGCATTGTCATTGGCTCAAAAATAATTTCAACCATAATATATAAAAATAATAAATTAATAAATGAAAAGGGAACTTTGAAAGCCACCGAACACGACAAATATAAAAAACATTGTAGGCTCGGTTTGACTGAGCCTGTTCATGGGCAGTAATGGAAATGCATATTACTGCCCACGCCGCATAGCCCCGGGTTGAGCGCAATTCAATATTTACACTAATGAACAGTACTATAGTATGCATATGGCGGTGAACATGGAACCTTCAATGCGGTATTTTCAGATTAATAAGATTTAAATGAATTATTTGGTTATCGTTGATTGCGGTAAACATGTGCTGATCAACCTATTTAATGACAAAACCAAAGATAGAAGTCCATACATCACATAATGCTTAAACGATATTTCCCACATTGGGAATCGAACTGCACTGTAACAGAAAGGGTTTTATATAATTTATTTTTTTTTATAATATTTCACACAGCTGATGTTTTCAGATAAATATGTCACGCTATTGTTGACATGTTTTGAATTATGTGTTTAAATAATTTCGTCACAAGTGTTTCTTATTTCTTATCAACTACCCCGCAATACCAGATTCTGTTGTTTTTTGTTGTGTTTTCATAACATGCCTTCAATAAGGGACATGTGAACATGATATAAATATCAAATTTTATCGAAAATGTTCAAGTTGCATTTGTGGCTACTAAGTTTGTAAGGTTAGTTAACAAAGGTCCAGTGAAAAGATGATTTATAATGCATTGCCTACTTTAGTGGTTTGTTAGACCTCAATTCACATAATAATGTGTTATGTATCACTTGTAAGTTTTAATTCTGATTGTGTTTCAAATTCAAATCTAATTCCTTACTAGCGGTTGAAAGTCATGGGCAATTAAAAAAAAATATCATATAAAATGCTTATCATACGTCATAGAGAAAATAGTACATGTAGATCTAGTAAAATTTAACAAATTTTATATCTCGGAAAACTGATATGTTCTTATTTACAGCAAAAACACTTATATTCAGGTTTTTTATACAGCAGAATTACTTTGACTTTTGAGTCTGATATTTCGTTATTTTGATTTTTGTTCGTTGGATTTTCTGCATCATATTTTTCAAAACAAAACATAAATACTTTTGTTACTACATGCATTCAAGCGTATTCGCGCATTAAAACACAAAAGAAAAGGAGAAAAAAAATAGGATCTTTATTTAACAATAATATTCATCCTATAAACAAGTTATCACTTGTACAACGGCACCGCGCTGTCGCGTATTCGATGCCATTAAAAAAAGAAAATTCAGAAATATATACCAAATTTTACAATCATTAATGAGGTTTAGTTAGACAAAGAACCTACTATGAATTTGTTGATATAAATTAAAATAAATAAATAATCGAAAATTAAACAACTCAAAAATAAATGTCCATCCGATTGGCTGAAGTTTTTACGTTATCCTAGTTTAAGCTCAGAAGAACGGAATGTTTACAACAAATATTTACAAGATCCAATTATGGGGTATTGTAGCATAAAGATTTTTTTATTGACAGTTTCATTATGATTGCTAAAAGTTATTTAAATCCTGACCTCCGTTATACAAACATACCATGACCGATTTTTCCAAACTCAAATATATAATATATATTTTAAAAAGCGGTGTCACTAAATGAGTTCAACTGATATTTTGTTACGATATTGTAAAATGGTTAAACGTAAATGCAAACAAATCATATAAACTTCTTTTCAAAACATATTTTTGTTTCGGTACTAAATACGATTTATTGGGGGAAGGGTCATTTACAAATCAATATCGTCACCTTGATGAAGTTATTTGTGTCTGAAATACTGATTGTTGATGCTGTTATTAGTTGAGCAAAAACTCTCTGTCAGATCTAGTTTGTTGTCTCTTTTTTGTTGTCTTATTGTTTTCGTGGATGCCGTAGGTTGAGTTTCTAGAGGCGCATGTGCTGCTGCCATTTAAAACTGCAGATACTTTTGATGGTAAACATTCTATATATTTATTTGTTATAATAAAAAGGAGACGACAGATGTGTTTTACAAGGAATGTTCAGTGATAAGACAACATCTTGATGTGGACTAAGGTGGTTTTAATAGTGGAGTGGTCTTAACTTTGGGGTGAAAAAAATGCAAAACTGTAAAAAGGGCCTTTGACTTGGTGGTTTTATTATAGGAGTGGTCTGTCTTTGTTCCGTGGTGATCTAATTCGGGTTTTTTGGTAATCTTTCTCTTAATAATATCTTAACTGCACTTCATCATTCAAATGTCTCTGCATGACAGGCAAAATATACCAATCGAAGTTTTTAGCGCATGATTATGCAGACAAATGATGACTTTAGCCGATTAAATATCTCTTTCATCTTAATAAACATGTAAATTTCCAATGAAAAGTATTAATAAAAATTATAAGACAGACATCTGAGCAACATCTGAGGGACGTTATTAATTGACAAAAGCTCTGAAACAATTAATTTCAACTGCAATAACGTGACATCAGCAATTTTTTTTTATACATGTGTGTACTGCAAAGTTGAATCGTTGAAACAGGATATGCATGTCTTGCGTGAAATATTCCAAGACTTCCACGGTACTTCGTCAGATGAATCCGCAGAGGTCAAGTGTATGCAAATCTAGACTCAGCGTTTTAGGAAAGGCAATAATTTTATTATCGATTTGTGCTCGATTTGTGTGCTGCTCAAGGAAACCAAACTGTGCCCCACTCTTGAAATATTAACAATGTGTTTATCTTCAGCTTCCGGAAGCTAGAGCTCTCACGTTTTTGTGTCGCCCTTTCGAAGGAAAGGCAATACATAGGGATCGCTTTGTCCGTCATTCGCTTTGTCCGTCGGGCTGTAACGAAAACTTAATGTTGGCAATAACTTTGCCATTTCTCAATATTTCTTAATGAATCTTTCAAATTATATTGCTTATGACAACACATTCCTAATGATGCCGAATGTTTTAGGTCAATGTCACGATTGATGGAGTTAAGACAAGTACTTGTTCAAAGCAGTAGAACCTATTAAGCATTTCTTTCAATACAGGTTTTATCAACGCTATCCCCACATTAATGCCGAAAAAAAACGCAGTAAAAACAAGTGTGACTGTTGTCCGCCATTTCCAGCTAATTTGACTTTATTTTAATCGTATTACTGTTTTTTTTCTTGTTGATTCATTTTCCTTTTCTTATTTATTATGTTGCATAAATTCATATAATTAATATGTCACAGTTTATAATTATGGATGTTATAAAAATCTGAGCATCAAGGTCCCAACAAAACGACTGACTTACCGTTCAACTTATTCGTTGCAATAATGGATATTTAAGTCAAAACATTGTCTCCATTTTGATCATGTCCGATGTACATTATGTCTGTATACTAATGAAATTACAGTAATGGTAGTTAGGTTAATGAAAAGTCATACATTTTAAATAAAACGAGTTTTAAAATTGAATGCTAATGATCTTTAGACTGGTCGGTTATATAACTGTGCATAGTGTAATTAACATGGTTGAAAATGTATATTAAGAAATTTTGCTTGATAACTGAAAAGTTTGCTTTATTAAGCTGGAGTTCATTAGGATATATTATGTTAACCAGAGATTGAAAGATATTATTTTCTATATTTAACAAATAACCTAGTTACCTCAAAGTTTAAGGCTGTAAGAAATAAATAGAAAGAAATAACATAAAGTATTTTTCATATTAATGTAAAACAAATCAGCAACAAGGAATGCATAATTAGTAAACATTGGGATGAACTTGTTTATAAATAGAGGTTCGAAATCTAACACAAATATAATCATGTAAGAAAGTGAATAAAAAGTTAAGAAGTTAGTGTTTTATTCCAATGATCATATCATCAACAGTATGCCTCGTTAAAAAATTAATTTTTGCTAGAAAACCACTTATTCCCCATAAATAAAAAACGCTTATTTTAGTTAACAGTCACTTAAACTAAATAAGATCACGCTGATCGCGATAATTACTATCAAATGTTGCTGTCTGCATTTCATAAAATAAATACATGTTACTTTCTTTTAAGCCTATCCCTTTTTATTATCGCATTATGTCAATGTTACGACGGAGTCTGATCTCTTAAATTGCTAATCTAGGATTCGGTTAAGAGATGCGATACATTCTAAATGTATTTTTCCGGGTGAGTAATACTAGTATATGTGTCGGTCGAATTAAAACTATTCTCGAGAGCGGAAGACAACGCAATTCCTATTAGTTTAAAATTGATCTCAATATTCTCAATCTATTGTGGTTTGCAGTGTACAGACTTAATGTGAATCAATTAAACATTTTAAGCATTATTGCAATTGAACTATGTCAGCAAATACGCTGTATTAATTTCAACGTGTTACAAAGAGCATTTAGAATGTTTGAAATATTCCTTACAAGCTTAACATTGTTTGTATAATACTTGGCAACCATAATCGCTTGTTTAATTTGTGTTAATAAAATGTTTCACTTTATCATGCTATTAAATACTGACAATTTCTATGATTAGTGTTAAAAATTGTATTTTGGACAATGGAATTGTAGCATTTTTTAATTGTTGATAAATTTATTAATCAGTACTTATGCATCACTGAATGATTTACCCAGTAAATGAATTGATTAAAGGCCCGGTCACACAGAACTCCGCGTCTAAATCACGTACAAAAAGTCATGAAAATGTAGTGGACGTGGTCGTAAGTGGAAATTTTTGGTCAATTTTGGCTTGGCCGTGCTTTGAACGTGGTCTGGCTGTCAGCGGCTGTTCCACTGCTGAAACACTGCCTAAGCACGGCTTACCACTTCCAGCCACGTGTAAGGTTAAAAATAGGTTCGCGCGTGTTGTTCGCACCCAGATGTTCCGTACCACCCTCCTCCTCCTCCTCCTTCTTCTTCTTCTCTCAGCAAGGATATGTTGGGCCTGTATCAGTTGGTTCTGTTGGTGCTGAAGCATAAAGATGAGGGCATCACGACGTTGAGGGTTCATTTTCACCCCTTGACATCTAGACTGCAAGTGCTGAGGTCTCAGAAAATTGCGGTATTTATATGCCGCAAATCAGAAGTGATACAGAAGTGATTAGGCAGTGAACAATCGTATTTAGCACTTGTTCCAGACGTCGTTTAAACGGGCTTAGGTAGTGCTATGTACGCTGAAAAATCCACTTGTCAGTGATAAGCCGCAAAACACACGCTATTTCCCATGATACCAACGCGTAACACCCGTCCGATGACCGTGCTCTGCCAGTGACAGACCGCTAAACTTTCGCGTCTCACTGCGTCTCCCCAAGTTTTAATCACTGCCGGAACACGGATTATCACGTGTGTTTCACGTGTGTTGCACGTCTTTACCACGTGTGTCGCCCGTGGTTGTCCGCGGGCTAAAATTTTGAGCAGTTCAAAACTTTTTGCCGCGTCCGACGCCGTTTCGAATTCTCCCCGCGTCCTGCCACGTCCATAAATCGACTTTAGCTCGTCTTAAACTCGACACCAAGGCGAACAACATTGTCTGCTTCACGGGGGACCACTTTTTGACGGTTTTTTGCCGTGATTAAGCCGTAAATCGCTAAGTCGGCTAGCATTTATCAATGGGCATTTAAATATTACATCGGCCGCGCGGCTGTAAATGGAAGGGATAGTAAACGGTGTAAGAATTGCAGGCTTAAATACTTATCGAATGTAGCCTATATATTGTTGTGTTAAAATACTAACTAAAAGATTTTCAATTCAAAATAAATGATAAAAATCTTGCGACAAAACCTTTCATCTATAAAATGAATTAAGTTGATAATCAATCTTGTTCTAACTGTAAACAGAACACTAAAATAATGCTACTTGTAGAGTGCCCATGCATACAAATGTTCTGAATTAAACCTGTTATATAAACATATCTTTACAGACTGAACATTTTCTATTTTCACTTCAAAGTAAACGTGGAAATGAATACTACCCTTTACTTTTAATAAAGTATTACTTGTACAAGTCAAAATTTAGGCAAAATTGCGATACTCTGTTAACACTCCATCTCTTCAAAATAGATCTATATCTTAAACAAAAATTAAAATCCAAGGCTTATATTTCAAATATTAAAGGTACATTTGAAGCATTTCAAAACTCGTTTAGGGATTTGCAATTACAAGAAGTTAATGAGGATTAAAATATTTATTTGACCTGACAATTAAGCTGAGAAATTTGTTTGTTATCTTTTGTATTTAAACAAATTTTATTTCAAGTTTTGTAAGCCTAAATGTCACTGTAATTAAAGAAAATATCCAAAATCAATAGTTCAAAGAGTGAGTGTGCAGTTCATGTCGGTAGTATTTTCATATTTTCACACTATCACTTTGTTATTATGTTGTTGTTATTTTTTTCATTAATAAAAAAATCAGACGCCCTTATAAAGTATGGATATATTACTTTAAAATTATTCTTCTCGTACATATAGTCAGTACTGTTATCAGTAAAATAACCCGTTACCGATGTCATGCAGTCATGCAGTGATGGTTACGTATATCTGGGCCATACGATCAACCTTTTTGGGGGTTGTCCGGGCTAACTCAGTTGGTTGCGTTGTTAGAATTGCAGGCCTAGGCGCTATCACTGTGAGGATACGGATTTTCTCTCAATATCATTTGTGCTAGAAACTAATAACTCATATAAGTAATTAACATAATTATCTTATCTATATTTATTTGATAAATGCTGAGTTTTAAAAATGTTATCAAATGTATTATGGTATAGGGAAGTGTGGCATAAATGTTGTATTGTTAATGAAATTATACGGAATAAACGGGGCTTGATACATTAATTTTTGTTAGAATATTAAATTTATTATGAAATTAAATTACATTTTACCATCAAAAGAAAGATTCCGATTGGCTAGTTTATCAAATGATACTTTCCTGTTCACTTGACGAACATATAACATATTTACATAATCCACAATAAACAATGCAATACTTAGGCCCATAACGCTCGTATACAACTAATTCGTAACGTTCGCCTTAGCTGATTAAGTTATTTATTGTGCACTTCCTTAAGCCATCATTCTTATCGCGGAATACTTACTACACTTCTGCATTAAAATTATCAAGGCTTAGACAAGAAATTTAACCGGATCTACCCTGAGCAACCAACCTCTCTACAACCAAAACCCAATAAAAATATGCCTTACCTTACAACAGTCGTTTTAAATTTGCCGGAGCTTTTGACCTAACGGTCTTGATCAGCCATCACAATGCGGCAACCCAAGACGTTTTGCCACTGGACAATGTTGACAAAGATCGTTGGTTGGTGGTACGCAAGCCGGGAGTCATTGCGCCTTCCTTTTGAAGCTACCAGGATACTTTCCTTGGCAGTGGACTTTTATTTCAAAACCATGAAGATATTGGTAATTTTCGAAAAGTCGGGGATTACGCCGAGAAATTGTAAAACAACTGTTAATATATTCGCTGAAATGTAGCAATTGAGTATGAAAGTTCAACAGATGGTCAGTTTAAAAGTTAATGCAGGTTTAAAACAATGAAAACCCATCGCCATATTATGTAAACACATTTAGCAAGGGAAATGAGCGTTATGGTTAGTTGATAATTTGTGAACAATGATGATGAAAATATATTTACTCTGAGTTTATATATACAAATAGATGAAAAAGGAACTTTGAAAGCCACCGAACACGACAAATATGAAAATATTTCAGGCTCGGTTTGATTAAGCCTGTTCATGGTCAGTAATGGAAATGCATATTACTGCCCAAACCGCCAAGCCCCGGGTTGCGCGAAACATAATAGTTACACCAACAAACAGTACAATTTTGATCCATCCCGAAGGATGGAATGCATATGGCGGTGAACATGTACCCTTCGTTGCGGTATTTTCAGAATAATACCATTTCATGTTCAGCGGGTTATGGTCCCCAGATAAAAGAATGGGTTTGCCCTCAACGTAAAAACAATGGGCGGAACTAAACATAATAGAATTTTGAAAGGGGATCTTAGAATATAAATCCTGCATATCACAGACAACGCCAAAGACAATATATTAAAAACAGGGAGTATATCTTTGGGATGATTGAACAATATCCGAATCTCCGAATACAGGTGCGTTAAAACAATCAGAAGGGCCTCATAGAAGTATATGACAATTACTGTTCTAAGTACACTTGTACATGTAAAGACTGGAAAGTGTCTTTCATCTATACAGAATAAATTGAATAGGTTGTGCCTTTCTCTTTGGTAGCACAAATAAAAATAAGTGGTCTTAAAAAATGTCCGTTTAACTGAAATTATAATTTATTTAATACAACTCGTTGGTTTTAGAAATTTAAACATTAAGTAAAAGTATACATCAATCAATTACTTGTAATGTAGTTTGTTTGGTTGTTGCTAGGAAACAGTCATAAAGTATTTATTAGAGGATTTCGTGTATTGATTGAAATTTACCCAGTCTTTCATTAATTTCTATATAAAATGTTCACTAAAATAAGCTGATGCGAAAAACGCCTAGCTCAAATACCAGGTTTTGTTTTCAAAGAAATATCGGGTTTTACCGTCAGTAACATTGAAGACAATCAATTAGTGATTTTGTTTCTTTTACTTCGTAATTTTCTCATTAGAGCAGGCGCATACTTTGATCAGCAGAAAGAGATGCAATGTAAAAACTTCTAGTACTGCATTAAATAAATTATTATGAGTCAATTAGCAGAATGATATCGAAAACAATGAAATATACAAGTAGCAGGTTACACAAATACGTGCAATACCAGGAATGTGTGTTGGGGATGCAATATCGTGCAAATTCGTTGCTCCCACAGGGAATTTCAGACAAATTAAAAAACAAGACATACAGGGCACTGTAAGCTGTTAAGAATATATTATATTTCAGGGATGTTGGGTGCTGAATGTGAAGTGAATTGCATGATTTTAGACCCCCCCCCCCCCACACACACACAAAGGAGGAGGCATATAGAGTTGCACTCGTCTTTCCGTCCGTACGTTCTCCAAATCTTGTGGCATCAACTTCTCCTAAACCATCAAACGGTTTTCTTTCAAACTTGCACGGATGATCAAGCAGGATGTGTAGATGATCGTAAAGAAAGGATTTTGTCATGCAATTATTTTTACCAGATTTATGGCCCGTTTTGTTATTGCAAATGATAATGCAGCAGTGGGGGCATTAGTGTCCGATGACACATTCTAGTTTGTTTTGTTTTGTTTAAACTTTGCGTGTAAATTACTTCATGTTCACGTTCCTTGATTTATAAAGAAAAAACCAAAACAACTAGGTCTCTCACTGTGCTCATATGTCTCACTAGGCTTAACCATAAAGAGAGTTATAATACTCAAACATTGGATAGTCATAAAACTAAAATCTCTGATCAGATTATCTATTTGTATTTCACAATCCTCACATTTTAAAACATACTATGAATATGAATTGTCATACTATATACTCATACTATTAAGAAGTTACATTTGATAATTAAGTTTTAAATTTAAATTGCATTATTTCAGAAACTTAAGCAAAAGTCAATCATTTGATAAAATTATTTAAAAGATAAATTGCTGATTGAATATTTTACTTCAATTAAGATATTGACACTTTACAGCCTTTTAGACATTATAATTTTTCTATTATTGTTTCTAATTTCCTTATTTTAAGGTAACATAGATTTCCAGTGTTTATCTAATATTAAGTCAGTCTGAAAACACAATAATAAGTTAAACCTTAATAATTAAAAGTTCAAACTACGTTTTAAAGAAGTTTAAATCAAATTAAATAATTTTTCAGGCGTTCTGTTTGTCTAATTATGGTTATGTAATTGTTGTGCACCCCTTGATGCGGATCTGTTTTTATACTGTTATGAAAGAAATTTTATGTTATCTCTTTTGACCGAACATCAAGATGAAATTATTTTAACCTTCAACAACACCTCATGGTGCCTTGATGATTTGATGAATACAGAGATAATAATCATTTTCCATCTCTGGTTAAAAAAATTATCCTAATGAACTAAAACTTAATAAAGCAAACACTTCAGATAAGCATGCAAATTTTCGTGATCTTTATCTTTCTGTTAAAAATGGATACGTCACTACTAAATATATGACGAAAGAGATGATTTTAATGAAATTTTTAAAATAGAAAAGTTAAATGTGCATACCAATAATCGCCATACTCTCAAATGTTTCGTTTTCCGACGGCGATGTTCCTCGTGCAACGTTTAACGGGGTTTATATCTCACAGCTTGTATGCTTTTCTCAAGATTGCAATGATGTTTATGATTTCAGTAAACGTAATCTTTGCATAACAGAAAAACATTTAAAATAAAGTTATCGGTATCAACAATTAAGGAAAACCTTGTGCAAGATTTTCGTCGATACCCAGATTTAATTCAAAAATACAGGTGTAGTTTCAAATGACTATTGCAACTAGGTATTTCACAGCCAGTTTTTATGGAGATTTAATTTATAAAATTAAGAAAATAAAGGCATTGTTAATTACTCCCGGTTTTTCGTAGAACCATCACAGCTTCCCCACGCAGCGAAAATGAAGAGAGGAAGAAAGAGAGAGCGTGTTTGTTATAAGTATGTCAACTCAAATAGGACGCCACAAACAATTCACGAAAAAGAGAACCTTTGGGAATACCGTCTTGGAACGGTCAGTGGCAAAACAAATTGCCACTGGGTGTTTAAACCACCAACCTCACACTTGCCCCAACAGGCTTTCGTATCATAAAACAAGTACTAGTCGTCTTGGTGAAATAACTCCAACCCACCCATCGGCTGAAAAATGTTGCATGCAAAAGCACACAAACATATAAAACATAAGAAGCTAATAGCATTGCAAAGCCAAAGGGCGGGTACTTAATTATCTTACCGAGACCAGAGCTCCTGGACTTATATCAGCAAGTACCTGATGTCAGGGATAAAAGAAACAAATCGAGCTTCTAGGTTCTTTTAAGAAACGATTTCCCCATAACCCTTCAAAAACTCTTAAACCCTTGCCACGTCGTGCAAACAAAAAGGTAAGCATAATGATCAACTGTAGATGGGTTAATCGCCAGGCCTGCAGAGCACTGTAAAATATCATGTTGTTTACCTTTCTGTTTAAATTTACGATGTTTTTTACGAATAACCGGGAGAAATTAACATGATTGCTTTTATCTTCTTAAATTAATAAATTAAGTCTCCATAAAAACTGACTGAGAAATACCTTGTTGCAATAGTTAATTTTAAACTGCACCTGTATTTATGAATAAAATCTGGGTATCGGCGATAAAACTTGCAAAAGGTTTTCCTTAATATGTGATACCGATAACCTTGTTTTATAAAGTTTTTCTGTAATGCAAAGATTTCGTTCATTGAAATCATTCACATCGTTGCAAGCTCTTGAAAAGCGAACAAGCTTTGAGATATTAACCCCGTAAGATGTTGCACGAGGAATATCGCCGTCTAAAAACGGAAAATTTTCTATTTTAAAATTAAAATCATCTCTTGTATCACATATTTAAGTAGTGACGTAACCATTTTCAATGGACAGATTTAGATCAAGAAAGTTTGCTTGCTTTTCTGAAGTGTTCTCTTTATTAAGCTGTATTTCTTTAGGATAAATCATATTAACCTGTGATGGAAAATGGTTATTATCTATATTTAATAAATCATCAAGGTACCTCGAGGTGTAGTTAAAAGCTGTAATAAAATCATCCTGATGTTCGGTAGAAAGAGATAACATAAAGTCTCTTTCATAACAGTATAAAAACAGATCAGCAACAAGGGGTGCACAATTAGCACCCATTGGAATGCCTATTACTTGTTTAAAAATAGAGGTACCAAATCTCAAATAAATATTATCCAATAAAAATGTTCATTACAAAGAATAAATGTTTTATTTTCTCTAGCAAGTTTTTTTTTCAATGAGACTGGTTAGCTTGTCTCTTATTAAATTATGAGGGAGAGAAGTATACAGAGTTGACAAATCATATGTAGACAAAGAGAACGCCTGAAAATAATTTGATTACAGCTTATTCAAAACTTCATTTGAATATAGACCAAACTAAATTTTTGCCAGTGGTTTCAAAAACTTTTTCGCAATACCTAATTACATGTTCTTTTATAGCTGTAAGACAAGATGTTAAGAGCACGGATAATTTAGTTGTTGTACAAGAACTAGAGTTTGCAATAAATCTTGCTTTGTACGATGTTTTGTGCATTTTAGGCAACCAATACATAGTAGGTACTTTGTCTTGTTTCGGCTCAACACTGATTCTAAATTTTGTAATTTGTAGAGTGTGTGCAGTAACAATATAACTCTCAGATAAAAAATAGTCAGTGTATAAGCATTAGTGCTATTAAGCTCTTTTGTTTGAACATTAATATAGTGTGTGTGTCACACAATAATTGCATTATTTGAAGTCTTATCAGCAGGTGTTAAAACAAATCTGTTGTGAAAATCTTGAATACCCATTTTCAAATGACGAAAGTCGAGGGGGTAATAAAGCTATATTTCTTTTATAGAAGGATATTCGAGTGTCGATTATAATATAAGAATTTTTGTTTTTCCAGTTTGAAAGAGCATTAGGCTCAGCATGTTCTCGTTTACACCATTTATTGCAAAAAGAGTTTAAAGACTCTGCTATTTCCGCACGACAGGTATTAAAGTCGATGTCCGATGGAATTCTATATTTCGGATCTTTTGAAATTAAATGGCGGATTCTAAAGTCTTTGATAACATTTAGATCCCCTGTAACGATGTAACAGGCAGTTGGTAGCAAAATTTTGAATTGGAACAGTCTCATGATATTGGTGTATTCTCAACAATCTGTAAAGCCGAGATAATTTTGTTGTAATTGAAAAATGTGTTTCTAATTGGTTTGTTGTATTTATAACAAACGATGGGTGTTTCATTATTCTAGAAATAATTAGGTATAGCTGATTCAACAGTTTTATCTTAAATATACTTGGAAGGTCAATAACATCTATACCTTGATTTAAAAATGTAATTTTCAGGAAATGTCTTTAGTGATCAGATTCCAAGTTAATGTGTGGTTTGGGAACATGCCGAGTGTAACACTGAGTAAGGCTAGCAACTTCATAAAGTGGATGAGTACTTATAACAATATCATCGGCATAAGGTTTAATGCCCGCTGCGCACTCGTAAAATTTAGAACATAATTCTATAAATGGAATACCCGTGTATTAATTTACAGAGTTGTCAATTACAAAAGAGATGATATACATCAACAGAAGTCAGTTAATTCATTTTTTGCTTCAACAGAGAAGCTGTTGTATAAGTAAAATGTACAGTTCAATACCATTAGCAACAAACTATAAAAAATTTAAGACAACCCCCACCTAAGATCAAATCATGGATAGGTTTTAAATAACTATTAATCGGCCAGAACATGAAAAAGCTGACATGGTTTTCTTTAGTATTATGTAACCAAGCGGCTGTGAATAATCTACCTGATAACTGCCAACTAAGCAGGTTAATGGTTTATCGTGTAGCTGAATGTATATCTATTTTGCAGTCTCATGTTACCGACTGATAATAGACAAATGATTATTAACATAATAATATGAACATGTTTGATCTACAATTATTGAACCATAAGATCGTAAGCTCTAGATTTCCAACTCATATAGTTTTATAGATAAAACAACTACTCTGAGCATCAATAAACATAAGTTAAACATCTGGACGCTCAACTAGGATCGACATCTTACTGATTACGAAGGCGGAGGACGAAGAGGTTTTAGAGGGAATGAAGACCGAGTTAAGAGAACGTTAACAACCCGAGTCTGCTGAAAAATATTGGCTCTGTAATGAATTAGATACGTCATTCGTCTAGTTCATCAGAGTTAGATATTCTAAATTTAAACACAGAAGCATCGAGGAACAGTTTAAACTGATTTAATAAAATAACTTCTAATACTGTGGAGGCTGAAATAGCCCTGTGGCCAAGGTTATAAAACTGAGCATGGAAACCAGTCTCAAATCTCAAGCATCTGATTGGCTGAAATGGCGACCAGTCGCCATTTCAGCCAATCAGATGCTTGAGATTTGAGACTGGTTTCCAAATCTCAGCTTTATAACCTTCAGGCCTGGAATAGGACAATATTCAATCAAAGCACTGAAAGTGTTTTAAGCCAGCTGAGCGTAAACATAATCAAAATAAAACAAATCCATAATGTGCAATGTAACAGGAATACCATTTTTATTCCAGCAATTACAGAATTATTATAACTGAACAGAATGAAGAAACTCTAAGAATGTCCTATGGAAGACATGTCACATGTTTGCAAAAATGTGGGTTACCTATGTTGTATAACATATAAATATGTAATATCAGTTAAATTGCAGAAAATACGCATTTGCATCGTAATTAAAAACAAACAGATAGATGAACAGGGAACAATCATTGAAAATTATTCATTTCAATAGTTGCTGGAAATCGGAATACTGAAACCACCCAAAATAAAAATAATAAATAAAATTGGTCAAAATGTTAAAACAAAAGTAATTTTAGGAGAACTTTTAAAATTAATGAAAACGGGAACATTAAAAGCGATCGAACAGAAAAAAATACAACAAGAATACAGGCTTACTTTGATCGAAAAGTACCAGGATCAAAATGCATCACATCCCAGAATGCTTACCCCTGGGTTGAGTGCAACTCAATATTTACACAAGTAAACAGTACCAAATTTGATCCATTCCAAACAATGAAGTGCATGTGAGGTTGCTTAACAGTAGTTGTTCTTGATGATGATAATATAATTTTATATTCATGCGTTATAGCAAAACATCACAACTTAAAGCAATACCAAATGCCTTATAAATACCATTTAGGAATGAATGCGGCATAACAAATTTTTGTGTCAATCATGGTATGAAAATTATTGGGTCAGCAAAATTGTATTTATTTCAGCTTATTTCTTTTCTTTGTATTTCACTTAATTATTTCCACTTTCGTAGTAATTACACAGGGACCCTATGAAAGGCTATTTGAACTTGGTTTGATCTATAACAATGTGCCCCAGGGAGACAGCATCATGTTAATGTTACAATATTTTAAGAAAGCAGACGACCCGAAAAGTGCCAGACCAAAGGACCTTGTAAAATTTGCTCCGGTCCTTATTATGTTTTCAGACCGAATGTCTTGCTGAATGACCAAAAATTTGAACTCCTTATACTTGCTTATTCCTTTTCGGTCCGACAGAATTTTTTTCGGTCAGACAGATTTTCACATCTTGTCTGACCAAACTTTTTCAACTTTCGGGAAGTCTGAGAAAATGTCCAACAAAATAAATCAGATAAAGGGGCTCTTTATATTCAATAGCTGAAGCACTTACATACCCTCCTTCAGTTATTTGTTCAACTCTATTTAGACCCTTTTAATGCATGTGCCACATTCATCTGACCTGAATCTAAACTCTCTGAATCTTGATTAGAAAGTACATGTACCTTAAAGATCTAAAAAACGAACAGACTCTGATCAGGCTCCACTGATATGCAAGTTAATGTGATCTAACCTTGTCACACATGAAATACAAGCTGTATCCATGTAGGCCCCTTTGTACTGACTGATGCATAAAAATTTATAATCTAACAACCTGGAAAGAGTAGACATAAAACATTGAATACTTTTGTTTTGCACAGAAAATTCATTTATAACTTTAACCCTTTACTCCATATATGCGCCTTTATGGCATGGGCAAACAGTGTAGATCTAGATCACCCAGCAACACTGTCCTGTGTGATCAGGATCTGCACTGTTCACTTTTAGATTCATAAGGTTATTTCTAAACAAGATGTGACCAGTAGATCCTGATCAGATGGCACAAATGATCTGTCTGATCTGGATCTTCACTAGATAAAAGGCATATATTTGACAGAAAGGGGCCCTTAATCAACCATTTTAGTTATACGCCTTAAAATGAAATAAATATTATTATCTTCAACTAAAATCTGTTTCAGAAATTACTCTACATCATAAAACTATTTCAGTTAGAAGTTAATGCAGATAATATATTCCTAAACATATATATATATATATATATGTATATATAATAAAACAGACAATTAAAATCATTCCTGACAATGAATGGAATATAAATTGGAAATAAGAGTATAGGTCAAATTTTAGCATTTCCTTATGGCCTAAACCGTTGCTTAAAAAAGATCCGATTGTCTCTTAATGTTTTTCAGATTAGCTTCACCGGCAGATACGTGTCCTTTACTCTTGACATAGGACCAAACCCCGATTTTTATTTCCCAGTGATGCTTTTATTTTGCACTTTCTGTCAGCCGGGTTTCACAATGAACTTCTTTTCGCGGACATCCGCATCTGCCCTTATCATTCTTGTTGCCTTTCATAAGTGCCTTCTGCTTTCCACTCATAAGTCGTAGCCATTGATCCTTAGGTAGGTGAGTTTCGCTATTGCAAGTTCTTTTGGTACTTTTATTGATATGGGGTTTTGTTTTGTTGTCTTTATAAGTGTGCTTTATAACCGAACCTATAATGACTTTACAAGATAAAACTTGATCTAAAATAGAATCTTGCTATGCTTTTTGACAGATAAATTCTAATCACATTATAAACCAGCTAATTTTAATATGGTTTTACAACATGAAGTTGTAAAGTCACCACCATTTTAACATTCATCTACGTTCACGTTACTTATTCTTGTACGTCGAAAGTAAAAAGTGTTGAGCAGCATATGGCCAAAAATCTTAAATGCTGTACATTGTGATAAAAGCTTTAATCTTTGTGCAATTGATGTGTGGACTAAATCCTAATGTTCTGTGCCTAAGGTTATAAAACTGAGCATGGAAACCAGTCTCAAATATCAAACACCTGACTGGCTGAAATGCTTGAGATTTGAGACTGGTTTCCAATCTCAGTTTTATAACCATGGCACCAGGTTATGGAACAAATCCCTAATTCCGGTTTTATTCATAATAACCGCAAATTCAAATACTGAAAAAAATACAAATAACTAATAAGAACATACAGGTATATTTATCAAAGGATACAGTGTGCAAACAAAGTGAATTAATCGGTCAAACATTAATATAATTTCGATTTTAATATCTGGTGTTAATAATTCTAAAACCGGCTTCCAGAATTTCAATTTGGCGGACACGTGAAAAAGCAATGATTTAGGTGTTTAGGTTTGACTGGCGTCTAACGAAACAAAATATAAGAAACGAAAGATAAGTAATTCTCCTATTACTTCTTCAAGGCAATAATTATGTTTGTATTTGTTCATAAGAGAATCTGACGTGGCATATTTGAGGTTAATGCAACATAGAACCTGGTTTAAAGCATTTGGTGATAAATTTAGCCTGGGTAAATGTGTTTAGACGAAATATTACATCACCTATGTCAAAAAAGGGTTACCAGAAGAATAAAGGAGTTTACATGACCCGGAAGAATCATTGATAATTGATCCAGATCGGATGACCCATCGCAATACTGAATATTGCCTTAAGCTCCTCAGATGGTTTCGCCAGAATCCGGGATATTGGTTTAAGCACTTTGGATGACCCGACCAGAATGGTGGATATTGGTTCAAGCTTCTTGGATCACTTTGGCACTGTAAAAATCAATGTTATTCAGAAACACTAAGAATATGTTCCCAGTATCAACAACGATATTTTGATACAGTTAACATGAAAGAGTAAATAACATTAAATAATTCAGTTGAGTTCCAATATGTTAAGCTGCTTTGTACAAAGCATATTGCTCTCGAAGCTTCTGTAAATAACATCCTTGTAAACGTGTTAAAAAGATGATCGAATCTAGAAAAAAAGAAGTATGAAGAGCGGTACATAATCAGAAGGAGACGGAACATGACATGAAAGTAAAAGAAAGAATATCGTTCCCAATGTTTTCCCACACAGTTGCACATGCTATTGTCATCACCATTTGACTTGTGTATTTTGTTAAAATTTATATGCATTGTATACTCTTATGTACATGTATTTTGGTTTGTGTTTTATAAAGATATGTTCTGTTCTCTGTTCTGTAAAAAAAAGAGTAAATTTTACAAGTCAGAAAGAAAAAGGAACGGTTTATCAATCGATATGAAACACGGAGTTATTCCGTAGAATATGTCATTCATTTGCATAGATTACCTCTGCTGTCCGCGTTGCGACAATGGTTTCACGTTTCATGAACGATAGTGAAAATGCCATCAACTTAAGACACCTCCGCAATGCTATGCAACTCCCGCATGCATCGCGCATAACACATGCGAGATTAATGTCCCTTTACTAAATGCCACAGTTTTGTGTTTTGTGTTTTTCTTTAAAAATTGATATATCTATGAAAACCCACGCGTCTCACATATAGTTGTAGCAAATAACATGCATAAAACTGAAAAAGTAAATGACAAACTGAATAACTTAAAACACCGACTAAAATGAGACACAATGTCCTTTTAAAATTTACCAATTTCAAGCAGGAAAAACAATTAACTACCAAATGTAATCAAAAGACATAACGAAACAACACTTTTACTAAACTAGAACCTTAACGAGCCAAAGTCGAATTACGGTACACACCAACCCAACCAAAGCATAGACTACTTACAATACACACTATCCCAACAGAAGAATAGAACACTAACACACTAACCTAACCGAATCATAGAGAACTTTCAACAGACAAACTAATCTAACCGAAGCATAGAGAACTTTTAATAGACACTGACATAACCGAAACATACATAACTTTTACTAGACACACTAACCTACCGAAGCATACAAGACGTTCAAACGACAATTAACCTACCCGAAGCATAAAGAATTTTCAATAAATACTAACCTAACCGAATAATACAGGACTTTCAATAGACAAACTAACCTAACCGAAGCATAGAGAACTTTAAATATAGACACTGACATAACCAAAACATAAAGGACTTTCAAAAGAAACATTAACCTATCCGAAGCATAGAGAACTTTTAATAGAAACACTAACCTACCCGAAGCATACAGGACTTTTAATAGACATACTAACCTACCCGAAACATACAGGACTTTTAATAGACACACTAAAATACCCGAAGCATACAGGACTTTTAATAGACACACTAACCTACCCGAAGCATACGGGACTTGTAATAGACACACTAACCTACCCGAAGCATACAGGACTTTTAATAGACACACTATCCTACCCGAAGCATACATGACTTGCAATAGACACACTAACATACACGAAGCATAAATGACTTTCAATAGACACACTAACCTACCAGAAGAATACAGGACTTTTAATAGACACACTAACCTACCCGAAGCATACAGGACTTTAAATAGACACATTAACCTAATCGAAACATATATGACTTACAATAGACACACTAACCTACCCGAAGCATACATGACTTGCAATAGACACACTAATCTACCCGAAGCATACATAACTTTCAATAGACACACTAACCTACCAGAAGAATACAGGACTTTTAATAGACACACTAACCTACCCGAAGCATACAGGACTTTAAATAGACATATTAACCTAATCGAAACATATATAACTTTCAATAGACACACTAACCAAACCGGATCATGGAGAACTTTCAATAGACACACTAACCTATCGAATCATAGAGAACTTTCAATAGACACACAAACCTAACCGAATATAGAGAACTTTCAATAGACACACAAACCTAACCGAATCATAAAGAACTTTCAATAGACACACAAACCTAACCGAATATAGAGAACTTTCAATAGACATACAAACCTAACCGAATCATAAAGAACTATCAATAGACTTACTAACCTAACTGAATCATAGAGAACTTTCAATAGACACACTAACCTAACCGAATCATAAAGAACTTTCAATAGACTTACTAACCTAACTGAATCATAGAGAACTTTCAATAGACACACTAACCTAACCGAATCATGGAAAACTTCCAATAGAGACACTAACCTAACCGAACATAGAGAACTCTTTCATGACTTTCACTTGACACTAATCTAACCGTAGAATACATAACTTAAGCATGTAAGTGTACGTGTTTTAAATAGTGTCTATTTTTTCAGCTTTCCAAAGTTTGCCGTGGCTCATTGACAAAAAAAACCAGAGCAAATGAGGAAAATAATAACGGATACTTACATGTGCATTTGTTTTATTGTCTCATCTCCAGCCTATACTGTTTGAATATATTAATGATGATTTTAATGATGAAACACTCGATTTTTCAATAACATAATGTTCTATTTCTTATGGATTACAATATTGTCGGTGCCTTCGTCCCAAGTGAAAACAATTAATCTACATTATTCCGGAAAAAGTCTGCTATATTGCTTATTTGTGAAAAATGTGTATTAAGATAATATCGCACGCATCCCCTACGGTCAATAGTTACCCTGACTGACACTTTGAATTTACCAAAGTTCCCAGAATTCCTGCGTTTAGCAGCTAATATTAAATAAGCATTAATTTTAACCAGTTATGTCAAATGGTAAAAAGCGTAACGAGGAAAGAATGCACATTGTTTGGTTTGATCATATGGTGATTCGATTATGGGCGGAGTTAACCTTTGCCTTGACCTCTGCTCGAAACATATCCGAGAAGAATGATAATGTTTCCTTCTGAAGACGGGATTGGTGTTAAACAGGGAAATTAACAAAAACAGCAACAACATGTCAGTACAGAAGAGATGTGGGTAAAAGGGGTTTTGATAAAAACGCGTTGATTAAAAAATTTTAATAACATTGAAATAACATAAAAACTATAACTTGCAAATAACTTTTCAAATAGCCATCCATACTTTCACTTAAAATATTATAGGTCTAAATCAAACCTAAGTGAAAACCACATATAAATCATCACCCTCGTCATATAAATGTGTTGCTAGGTAACACTTGCATTAAGATTGTGTTTTAATTGCAGGTTGAATGAATACTTCTTGCCACTCTGCACTGGGTGACTTTCATGGAAATATGATTTACTAGGAAAAGTGGTCTATCCATTAAGATTGTATCACGTATATGACACATTTATGGATTCAATGTTTACTCGGAGCAGAAAGAATAATATCGCACACAGAGTAGGTGCAAAAGTATGAAAGAAATATCATCGAATGTAAAAGCAGAGTAAAATGGCAGAGATAAGAAACAATATCGATGCAACTATCAAACAAGAAATGTGGGTTTGTCCGCCTTTCAAGAAATTATACTTTCCGAGCACGAGACACCGCGCAGCAGACGAGAATATAAAACTAGATGTTGACAGTCTTACTCATTGCTTTTGACAAAGAATCAGTGCGCATGACGACATTTTGAGGGTCGTTAAGCACGATGTTTATGTTTGATTATACATGTTATGCTTAAACAAAACACGTTTGCATTGTTTAATTTAAGTTTGTTCTGACTGACCATGCAGACTACTTTCAACTTAATCTAAAGTTACCAACCAATCACCATTTGTATTGATTTTATCGTGGAATGTGATTAAAACCGAAATTCTCTCAGGAAAACACAAATATGAGACGACAAACATACTTATACTATTTTTAGGGAAAAAAGAAAACTGCGCGGATATTATCAGTCTGTTTATAATTTACTTAAATCCTCAAAATGATTGCAAAACTTCTTTCCACTTTTTATCACGAAATGTTTTCTACGCTCTTACTGGATGATGACGTTTTAGGCTTCGCTAGTCTGCGACTCTCTGCCATAAACCAGTCGTAACAAACTCTCCGCAGATGATAACAGGCCGAGATAATCCCGCGATACCATCGCCAGATATTTCCTAAGATACACTCAAACATAAATTTACTGAATTTCTTTGTATCCGTCATGTTTCTTGTTTTATTTCTATAGATAGAAATCACTGCCAGAGTGACGCTAAAACCCCGACAACTGCCGACACATCCCGGAATCAGAAACAATGTTCTTTGAAACAATTATAATTACCTTACTGAAAGCTTTTCTAGGATACGCCGCCACAAAACACACTTAACAATCGTCATGCTTTATGAATTTCTATCGTGAAAAAAAACTGAATACCATCGAAAGGTTTTATTTTAATTAAAAAATAAATCTTACCAAGTTTAGGTATATTGGTTGAAATGGACTCAAGTGAACATTTTGGGTCGATAACTGTGCTCTGTCGAGCTATCGCCCCTAAACAGTTTACCGATAGACAAATTTTCCTACCCGAAACGCATACGTGATACATTTTTATTCCATACCATATTATTATCTGCTTCATTTATTTTTGTTGTTATTGTTTTGTTTCTTTCAGAACTTGTATTATGTTTGTACTGTTTGTAGAAGCAGAGGGCTAAAGATGACATAATTTCCCAATCATTAAATAAAAATATGTCACAGTCCGTGACGACCACATAGTTCAGATACGTCACAGTGCAAGTACTACTGAAACGATCTTTTTCAGCACCGGTGAAGCATAAAATCACTATTTTATATAAACAGATTATTTAGAAGTCAATAAGTGTTTTGGAGGTACAAGTACATGACACTGTAAATCTGTACAACACATTGTTCTAATTAAAAATGAAAATTCTAGTTTTTCCTTTCACAGTTGAAGGCTTGATGCGACCTGACATAAGGGAGATAAGCGTGTCACAACTCTATGAGAAACATAATCAGTGCTGTTATCTCTGCAATATTCAAGCTGAGTTCTGTAATTCCTCTATCTACGAAGCGATATGACTCTCAATTGACGGCCGCTGATATCTCACCAGTATCTTTATTATCGTCAACACCTCGTGTCTTGATTTACCATTGCATAATTAATCTTAGGTAATGGAAAGGCCTAACATTTAATTTTTAAATGGAATTTCTGTTGTTATAACTAGTTATGAACTGATTGTCAAATCAGTTGATTATAGTAGAAACAATCGGGTTCTGTGTTGCAGAAACCATTGCCCAAGGTAATAAAACTGAGCATGGAAACCAGTCTCAGATCTCAAGCATTTTCAAGCAAGTTTTATAACCTTCAGCCAATATCTGGCATTCTGGCCCTATCTGACCCTGTGATTTTAAAACTCTTTGGTTTGCTCAACTGAATTTGAGCATGAAAATGTGTTGGCGTCATTTTCTTTCATTATAAATAACATTATAACTGTAAATTATAACATAAATCATCTCAAAAACAATCATAAAACAGTTAGTTCTTGTTTGATGTCATGTACACAAAATCACGACAGTACGATGATGATAACGCGACACTACGATACCGAAAACACGAAATACGACTGTACGATGATCATATTATAATATCGTGTTTTCACCATGGTATTGTCGCGTTTTCACTATTTGTTCTGTCTCATTATCGCGTTTTCGTCCTTGCATTAAAGTAATTCGCAATTTTATTGTCGTATTGTCGCGTTATAATCATTGTACTGTCGCGTAATCATTCCTACTGTCGCCTTATCTTTGTCATAATGTAACGTTATCATTATCGTATTATCGGGTTATCATTATCATACTGTCAGGTTATCATTTTTAAATTGTCGTGTCATCGTATTCCTACTATCGAGTTATCATCACCTTACTTTCGCATTATCATTATTATACTGTCGCGTTATCATTATCGTTCAATCATGTTATCACACCTTACTTTCGAGTTATCATTATCGTACTGTCGGATTATCATTGTCGTACAGTCGTGTTATCATAATCGTTCTATCTAGTTGTTATCGTACTGTCGCATAATCATTATTGCACTGTCCGGTTATCATTATCGTACTATCCGTTATCATTTTCCTATTATTGAGTTATCATCACCTTACTTTCGCGTTATCATTATCGTACTGTCGGGTTATCATTATCGTACGGTCGCGTTATCATTATAGTACTGTCGCGTTATCATAATCGTACTGTCGCATTATCATTATTGCACTGTCCGGTTATCATTATCGTACTGTCCCTTATCATTTTCCTACTATTGAGTTATCATCACCTTACCTTCGCGTTATTATTATCATATTGTCGCGTTATCATGATCGTACTGTCGCGTTATCATAATTGTACTGTCGCGTTATCATAATCGTTCTGTCGCGTTATCATAATAGTACTGTCGCGTTATCATTATCGTACTCACGCGTAATCGTACTGTCTTTTCATCATTATCGTACTGTTGCGATATCATTATCGATTGTCGCGTTATTATTATATTACTGTCATGTTATCTTTATCGCACTATTGCCATCCGGTACTCATGCGAACAAAATAATAAAAATATGCACAAAATGTCGGATTCAAAGTCTTTAAATATTGCTTATATTTTGCTCAACCAAATATTGTTAACAAACTGGGTTATATTTATCTGACAAAGCCTTTTTTTCTTCTCAGGATGTCACCACTGGCTGTCAAAGGCCAGAATGTTGTATCCAGTAAAATGCTATGTTCTCTTTAAGGTGAAAGTAAACGTAATCGAATAATTCATCGAAAACATACAAAATAAATATTGATTTTTTTAAATGAATATTGAAAAGTTTTCTCGTTTACAGATCAAGCCCCAATATCACCAATATCGACATTGATTTTAAACTCAACCCACAGTGATAATTTTAAAATTTAAAACATATCAAACTTAATTTATTCAGGTTAAAATGGATAAGTTACTAGTAATTTCTAAAACTACTGTTTTAGGATAAATTCGAATATATTTGATTAAATTCGAGAATAATGCTATCGTAATATCTCAGCAGAACTTAATGTTCAAGATTTCCATGATAATGATGAAGGTTCTGTTTTTCTTATGAAGTCTGTTTGAGGGTAAGATTGTTTGTGATATAAGGGTCTGTTTTTATTGGGGCAAGGTCAGAGAGAAAATGCATCATGATAATGGTTGTTTTACTCGCAATAGTCAGAACCTTTTCTCCGAGGTAACAACGTTTCAGTAGCAGAGAAAGTCATTTAGATATGAGAAGACATTAAGAGGTAAGTTATTTGACGTTTATTGATAATTAATTAATTGATGATGCCCAATTAGTGGACTGAGACTTGCGGCTCGCCGCTATGCTTGCAATGTGACCACACGTCATTTTCAGTCACATCAAGGCATCTGACATGTGATTGATTGCATTTAACGGCTCCGGATATACGTATAGACCGTTCTTTACATCTTGTTAAAGACACTGTAGAAGTGGTTTCAAATTCAGTAAATATATCGACTTCCACCTTGCGCTGTTGCTAATCTGAATAAATATTATTGACTCTGTCTCCATGATCATAAAACTGAAACTGGATACAAGTCTTAAATCTCAAGAATCTGATTGGTTGAAGTGGAACTGGATGCTTGAGATTGGAGGCTGGTCTCCAATGTCAGTTTTATATTCTTTGACCCTTGAAGCCCAATCCCTTATCCCACACATCCGGTGTATCCACAGTAACACTGTCGTGTAACAGCTGCCCTGTACCAAATAGTGGGTACCCTGTGGCAGTCCGCAAGTTGGCGACCAACGAAAGGGTATGTGCTATTTTGTTTCCAATTGGTATACATATTGTAAGGTATAGACTGGTATACTTGGATCATATAATGAAAAGGATTGTTGCTTGATAAAATGATTGCTTGCTTTATTGCCGGTGTATCCGTTTGACCCTGTAATTGATAAAAATAAATGATCTTATTGCTATTTCAAAATTGAAGTGAGAGCGACGACTGATTTCGGCTTTTTATTCTATGACAACTTTGTTGTTCTCGTAATATGTGATATCCCTTTGAAGCGCCTCTAATTGCCTATCTTGTGGTAAATCTATTAAACTGAACAATTATTTTGTTGTTTTTTTTTAGAAAATGCGATTCAAACAAAATGTTCTTGATACCCTGCACCGCCCCTCGGATTATAAGAGGGTACCTTGTATAGCAATTGGATAAGTGTCGAAAAAGGTTATGGCCGTTACAAGGCAGCTGTTACACGACAGTAAGCTTTGTCGACAGTTTTCCGTTTTCAATAAACAATATTTCTTCTGGTACAAGTCATGCAGTTACATCGATTTTAAAACTACAATGATGTCGTTGTATAATGTAAAACGTGTATTGTTAACATGGTTCCAAGTTTTGTTGTTTTTGTTGTTTTTTTTTGTTGGTTTTTTTGTTGTTGTTTTTTTGTTTCTGTTTTTTTTATTTGTTTTTTTGTTGTAGTTTTTCACGATACATTTTCATAAGGGATTTCTGACAAACACAACAGCTTTGATTATCCAGTCTTGTTATCTGAAAATAATTGTAAAAAGAAAATATGATCTTTTGTAGCTACATAAAGGCCTTTCACAGTGATCATTGCACTTTCTAAAAAAGAAAATTACCAAATACACTCAAACGACAGAGTTGCAGTTAAAGAAAACTTTGCATAAATAAATGTTATTAATGTATCTTTATTGTACGTAATTTATGAAATGTCGGGACAGTAAATAGAAATCGTTAGCCCTAAAATTTAATTGACATCTAAATTCAAAAAGTAATTCATCACTTAATTTAAATTCCCAACTTGAGCAATAATAATAATGCTGACAATATTATCTTTTATGATTTTTGTCCAACAAATGTATAAAATATGAGAATTTTGTAACACATTATTGACCTTGAGTTTCATGGGCGAGTAAATATGTGACAAATGAATATAATTTTTTTTTCAGTTCATAATTGAAAGTTATACATGTAGTGATTGTATGTGTATCGAATTAAACGTTACACGAATAAAACGTTAAACATATTTATGCCATCTTTAGACTGTTATTAAACTTAGTACATTAACACAACATACCCTGGTACAAGTAGACCTATTTGTGTGAATTAGGATAAAGGAACGTTTTCAAGAATTAAAGTTTTATACCTTCCCTGTGGAGGTCTCTTAATGTAGTGAGTGGGTATTCATTAACGCAGTATTTCCCAACGATGCTAGGAATTGCCAATTTGTATATTTTTTCACACTTTTTTATTTGCACTTCATGCATATCTGATGTGTTATTTGTCTTGTGCATAGCCTAAAAGCCACCTTTATCAGGTATTAATCTTGATATAACACGTGATTTATTGTTTTCGGCATCTTCTTCCTATCAGTCGTTAGACGCTGGATTCTTTTTATTGTCTGCAACAAGAAGAAATAATCATAAAATGGTACATGATAGTCTTCATTTCATTGTAACACTGTTTTTACTTTGAGAGGAATAAAAATGTGTTCTATCTCAGATGTTCTCTACATCAGGGCCAGATTGTATCACGGCCTCCAATCTTTATCATCAGATTGGTTGAAAAATGACCAACAATCTGCTTAAAATTATATCCCGAACAGAGTCTGACCACGTGTCTCTAAAACGTGCTTTTTGATAACAACCTTTTAAGTCAGTCGGATGAAAATGATTGACGAATCACCGAAATTGACGAAGCATTCCGAGCGTTATGTTGTAACTGGGTCATTAAGACCCGAGTTGTAATGGCTGCGTCTATGTACGAAACATAGTGTTTAAACATTTAAGTGTTGAAACCCTGCTTAAGGTAAGGCATATTCGTCTGAAGATAGGTGTGTTTCATGTGGTAACTGAAATAACATCTTCACGTCATTCTGCCACTCTTACCGATTTTTTATTACTGTTTTTGAAAACGTTTTATGTTGTGTATTTTTTTAATTTCAAAACTCTGATATTTAGAATTGACTTAGGTTTCCGCATGAAGATTCGGAAACGATTATAGATTGTTTGTTGTTGTTGTTTTTCAAGTCAGATATTTATACTTTGTCAATTTGAACTCTCGGAAAGTTTAAATGTGTTGCATGTACCTTTAAATTTAGAAAAGTCCGGCTACACGAGTTAGTTCAAATCACCAAAACCGTTAATTCTATAATATATGACGGATAATGGCGCAACGTACCGCATGAACATTTTGTTCAAGCATCAGCCATGTACAATACTGATATTTTTACCATTCTGTTTTTGTTTTCTCAAGCCATGAAAATCGCTCGATAAGAGACTCATTGGTGTTAATTGCATCTTGTTAGAATTGCGAAGAAATGAATTCCTTTGAATCTTATCAAGAATCGATGTTATCTTCAACACAATTTGCTTCTAACAAAATCTTAAATATTTGCCTCGAGGGGTATGGCAAAGTCATTTCTAATATCCATTGATAAAAGTTATAAAGATGTTCTCCTACGATATTTCAAACTTTTATTAACGATACTATACTGTAGTGAATTCTAGTGTAACAGGCCCTAAATATTCTTTGAAACGAATTTAAAACTACGAATTTTTACATTTTTTGATGTTATTGTAGAGTTAAGTTAAATGACTTGTAATTGTTCTGTGACTGATTTGTCTGAAAAAAAATGTTTTGACATTAGGGCTAAACACAAGTATCTCTAAATTCATTAGTGATAAATGTCCATGACCAGGGTCCAAAACCAAAACTAAGATTGGAGACAAGTCTCAAATCTCAAGCATCTGATTGGCTGAAATGGCGACCAGCCGCCATTTCACCCAATCAGATGCTTGTTATTTGAGACTGGTCTCCAGATTTAGTTTCATGATTTTGGAACCAGGTATCGAACCGATATGGCGACAGAACCTAAACACATACACCCAAGCACGCTACCAACTGCGTTAACCGAGACAACAGTTACAACACCATAATCTTGAGCGCGAATAACGCTGACCATCAGTATAGGTACCGACCGGTTAACTGTGCTGATTCTAATTCTGACTTACAGGTATTTGCTCGAGGAGACTTTTTAGGGCTGCCATATACATATTAAAGTTTTAACTATACTACTTACGCCTATTGAGGGCTAAGAAAGCTCAAATACGTCCATGTTTTCCGCAGAGATGTAAATCATTTAAAGAAGGAATTAATATCCCATGATATCAAAATGTACACGTGTCTCCTTTCTGATATTTCATATTGAATGAATTGCTATGCCATTTTATACGTCTTTCTTTAAATGTGATTCATGTTCAAACATGTAAGAAAGATAGAAAACGAGATTCTACTATATCAATGACTTGCTAAAGATGACTGTATTCCACTAAATGAAGAGTCGCCAAGCCTGTATAGACTAAACTGTTACGTGCACATGTAAGAAAAAAAGACACAAATGACAAAAATGTAATGAAAAAAACACGAACGTACACTTGAGTTGTTGTTTGATTTGTTAAATCCATATAATCTGGAAATGTAACATTGTGACGGCCATGATTAGATTCGGAATTGGTCTCCAGCAGAGCCATGTAGTATCAGCGCAATTTCTCCCTCTTGTATCAAAGCGAGCTCGTCTTTGAATTCACTCTTCAAAACGCAACAATAAAGCGGGCTTCTACTGGGAAACTTACTAACTCTCTGATTGATTTACTGCCAGATTACAGACAAATATCACGTCCTATGTAACCGAACGTTAAAGTAAGGTAGATTATTATTTTTTATATTTTCTACATTTGTTATATCATCATTCTTAATGTTACTTTAGAAAGATAGTTAAATAATAGATATGTTTACAAACGTTTATTAATTATTACAGGCTCGGTAATTGCTTCTAAACTCCGTTGCTTCTTTCTACGAGTGCATAAAATTATATAGGGGAGAACGTCCTAATTTCTTGGGTCTGGGGCCAGGTGCCCGTTCTAGTATTATGTTTGAAAAAGAACCTTTTCATCACTGTAAAAATGCAATAAAATTATTATTTCAAGGTAAAATCAACACAACGGAACCTAAATCTAGTTGGACAAGCATTTTGATATAGACTTAAGCATCAATCTCGACTTGTTGTCAGATTTGATGGATATATTCCGAGAACTTTCGTTTTTAATCAGCTGATTTATACGAAGCCATGTGGAAAGGTTTTGAAAGCTCCTATATCGATATACTTGTGAGTCTAGATAGGAGATTGTGAAGAATGAAGTTTATTTCAGCTTCTACATTCTGATGTCTTACAGCTGCGGTCAGCGCGCCCGCAAAGATTTCGTGTTTATTCCTGCCATCGTGTTCTTACTATTCATACTCCAAGTGCTCAGGGCTGAAGGTTTTAACCAGTCTCAGATTTCAAGCATCTGATTGGCTGAAATGGCGACCAGTCATTTCATAAACGGGTTTTATCGCCTGTGCGAACAGTGTAGATGCAGATCAGCCGGCAGATGCGTGCCGTCGGATCAGGATCTACACTGTTCGTTTCTTTGTCAAACATAACCTTATGAATCAAAAATCGAAGTGTTGGACCTGATTAGACGATACGGATGTGCCGGCTGATCTGGATCTACACTGATCGCTCACCGATAACATTCCTATCCCACGGAGTAAAGGGTTAGAGCAGCGTCTTGTGTTTTGTGTGTCTACCTGCTTTTGCACAAACTTTGACCGAGCCCGCTATTTTCAAATGGTTTTGAAGTATCGTCTTGTCTGTCGTACAGGAAATTACGTATGGTGCATGGACTTTGAAAACAACCAGTCTCGCAACTATTATCGTAACATTTTTTCAGAGGCCTATGACTCTGTAACGAGAAACTCAAGTTTCTTTTAATTATTGACTTTCTTACCGGTACACGTGCGATTGTCTGTTCTGTTTTAATATCAGTCATTCCGCGAAAGTTTTCATTTCTAACGACGTTATAACGTTAATAAATGTTAAGGTCACGTAGATTTCATTGCAACATTGTTATGGTTCATACAGTTGAACCAAGTACTGTATGCATTTTTTTCATATTTTTGTCGTGTTTGACAAATCTGAAGTTCCCATCTTGTTTAATATCACAGTAGTGTTTGTTTGTGGCGGTCGTAAAACATCACTTCGTACATTCAATCGGTGTTGTTATTAATAACGATCTGCTCGTAACCTAAATGTGTTGATTGTTTTGGTAAAAAAAATGTGTTTACTTAAAATTTTCTGCCAGTTTTATGCTGCGGTTTCAATATCGTAGAAAGTAGTTATGGAGTACCGTTCATCCTTCAATGGTCATATCTCATGCTTGTGGCATTTTGGCCGCGGTCTTTGTGATACGCAGATTTTATCGTCTAGCAAGTTGAGTTCTACAAATCGTTAGATGCAATTCATTCTTTTATCTGAGGACAACTTGCCACTAATTTGTTCGAAAATACCGCTTTCAAGATTCCATGCTTACCGACATATACAAGCAATCGTTTGAAGATGGCTCTTACTTTTTTTTAATATTGATTTGCGTTCAATCCGAGAAAAGGCGGCATGGGCAGTAATATGCATTTCCGTTTGCTTAATTGAATTTTGCCCGCAATTTTTCCATACAGGCTTTCAAAGTTTTTCGTTTCAAAGAATACTTGTGTGAAAAGGGGACTATTGAGCAAATATCTGCAAAACACTGTGTTTATAAAGCGATAATATGCAACGTATGTGTTGTCTTTTCATTTTAAATTTATTCTTAGATTGAAAATAAACAATTCACATAGCATGCATGCATTTTGATTTACAGTAAATTGAACTATATTCACTTTAATCACGTTAAATTTCAATCAAAAGTTCTGCATGATGATTTCTGATTATAGAAAAAGATCTAAATTTCGGTTGAACGATGTAACATATTGAAAATACCTGGGATTACACAAGGTTTTTGCTTGAAAAAAAGCTATCTGACGAAACAACACACACATGGGTAAAATCCATCACAATCAGGTTCAAAATATGTCTTTTTGGTTTTTATTTTTCATAAATAACAATACACATATAAGTACAATACATGAAAATCATATTTAATACAAAATTTCTGAACAAATATTTCATTTACGAAGAAACTTATATACCTCAATGAGTCTCTCAGTCAATCACTAACACAGCCACATCGACAGGTTAAGTCTGGGTTGCTCTGGGTACTATATTTGGTTGTCTAATGCATGAATTAAAAGGAAAGAGAAATGAAATGACATGTGAAGACGATTTGTAATAATATAAAGTTAATATATCAGCAACAATGATGAACATTGACAGGGTTACATAAGGCTAGTCATAATAATATTATTATGTGCTTCAATAAAACAACTGCCTGGACATTTAATGACCAGAGGAGCTAATTAGCCATGATAAATGGTAAATAACCGCAGCACTACGGCTGACAAAACACATCGTTTAGTGTCTCGATTACTTTCTGATAGCCTGCTGATGAAGCCGCGGATAATTAGGACCATTGTTGCTAGCTGATACGAAGTGGCCATACTGTACATCATATTTGTAGAATCTGTCTAGTCATACTTGAAAATCTGAAAACCTGCATTCGTTGTTAATTTAAGGAAAGAAAAAAAAAAAAGTTATGAAGTAGATTTACAATATATACTATACTTCTGCTTTCTTAATTACAAAAACATCGTAACTTTTGAGTTGTTTATAAAATTCAAATACTCGCAAAATTTCTATTTGATTTCATGATCTTGTTATCAGATAACATTTTTTACAGCAATTGGTTTATTATTTGACAAACGTGTCATGCCTATTTGATGAAATAAACAATAATAATAAATATTTTTAATACAAAAAAATAGTTAGCCGAGCCAGCAAAAGCAAATGTTTCATTTAATTTCTAAAAAAGTTTTACTGTTAGTTACCACAATAAAGAAATGCAAATATCCTCTATTCCAATAGAAAATGTGCACTTTGTTTTCGGTATATTTTCATTAACCGCTTTTCTTATTGCCTAAATATTTGATATTTGGTTTCACTATAGGTTTTTAATGATCCTATCGCAATTTTGATAAAACACACTTAGGCATTAAGAATCGCAGTTAATGAAAAATCACCGTAAAAAATCGCACAATTTCTTTCGGAATAGACTAAATATTTCATTATCTGAGATTTGGTTAAAGATCTCATTTATATGCTTTTTGATGTGTTTGCGACATGACTGATTGCGTGTATCGTGACAATTGCTGAATGTTTATTTTTAGAAATGTGTAGATTTTTTAAATTTATCTTACTTGATGCAAAGATGAAATACATGGACATAAAACGATAACAGTCTGTGCATAAAAGAAAATGTTTGATAAGAAATATATAATAGTCTTGAAGATTAGAATCTGAGATCATGGAACTTACAACATAAAATCCAATAAATAATAAAAAACGGTTTAAAATGTACTTTAATCAGTTAGAAAATCTTGTTTTCTCGTTCCATTCATTTGATGTATTTTCTCCTCATGTGCATATATCTGGTCACTGTAACGTAATACTAGGTGGTAAAAATCCTTTGTTGTTTTGTTGATATTGTTGTTGTTTTACAAAATATTTTTCCGTTTCATCTTTTATCAAGAAATGATTAATTTTGTATGCATGAATGGGAAAATTTTTAGAAGTGCCGTTTATGCTGAAAAAGTATGTGAATATAAAAAACAATTATTATTATACTAACAATGATTATTCTTTGTATCTCTTCTTTTGTTCTTCATAAAGACAAAGCACTTGTATCAGTCATTCGGGAAGAAAACACTTCTTTCTCGAGGTTCACGTACTAAAATCATCAAATCCGATTTTAGAGAGAAAATAAAAATGTAGACCTGCCGTGATAATTTCAAGAAGATAGCATCCACACAAAATGTTGTGATAATCTACAGTCAATCTATGTTCTTGTAATATGATCCTTTTCATTTGCTCATTGCTGCCAGTATATAGCGGCCTTTCGTCACATTTTAAACTAATGTCTCTATTGTTTGGGTTACAGTGGTCTTTCGCCCGGCGCCATGGTGCTCATGATGGGCGATCCAGTTGTGGGACTTATACTCTCAACTATTAGCGAGAGGCAGTCCAAGCTGCTGACGTTGCTACTGTGTTGTTGCTGCTGCTGCTGTGGCTGATGTGGGTGGTGATGTCCATGGTCCATATAGCCTGAAAGTACAAATAATAATTCGTATTGTAAACTGCTGCTTCGTTGGAAGTTGGTTGTAATTTTGGCTGTTGTTATTTCGTTCGACCTCATTTAAATTAACATGCTGAACAAAAGTAATTAAGTATCTGCTTTTTATGCATATATATATATATATTCATTAACACATTTTCATTTAATTAAGAACGCCTTGAATGGTCTTTTATTAGTTAATCTCCGTTGCTTTATAGTTTACTTATTCATGGACTCAACCTTCCAAAACAAGATCTGAGCATCAGCCCATCGAATAACAAACAATTAATCAGAATTTCAAAACACTTCTTTATCAATTAAAAGAGGGGCTAGAGAAAATGGTTGGAATTTTTAGCGTTGTTTAATGAGGACTTGTTGTTTTATTCATAAATATTTTGTGATATTCAAGAACTGGAGAAATTGATTTAATTCTAATAAAATAATGTGAATATTTTTTAGAATCACTGACTTTTTCCAGAAACCCTAATTACAACAACGGAAAGGATAATTAAGTTGTGACTGCTGATTTTCATGAGCAATTTGTTTTGTGTTGTTGTTTTTTACAATGATTACAGAAATGCAAACTTGTTTAAAGAAAAAATTTAGATTTTTCGTTTTCGAATTTTACAAATTTGCTGGTAGGAAAGTGGATACTTTTTATTTTTGCTGATATAATTCTCTCGAGACTCAAAAGTTGAATTTTACGGCCTTGTAATCAAATTATATAAAGACTGTTTAACCCTTTCCTCCATAGATACACCTTTATTGCGTGGGCGAACAGTTTAGATCCAGATCAGCCGGCACATCTAAACTGTTCACTTTTGATTCGTAAGTCTATTTCAAACCAAAATGCGACCAGTGCAGATCCTGATCAGACGGCACAGATGTGCCGGCAGATCTGGAGCTACACTGGTCGCACATGCGTAAATATGCGTATATATGGAGGAAAGGGTTAATAAGATTTGTCAAATAATCAATAAACCTGTGACGCTGTTTTTAGTCATTTCAAAGTTTAAGTTTCACAAAAAGTACTACTTTCGATATTGGAAATAAAGGGTAATAGTTTTGACAACCTATGTCTGTGATAATTAGTTCCAGATGTGTTTCGTATCCTGAATGCAATCAAACGGTATTACAAGAGGATAAAATTTCACGCCAATTTCGTTTTATCGACCAAGGGTCAGGTAGCCCTGGCGCGTGCTGTTCTGCACGTGCATGATGCAATGTGTGAGATAAGGCTCATTGTGCTCGACGGATCCCTTATTATCAATACACATCATTTATTATTATCAACCTAATTATAAGACCGTTCTACCAGCAGGGAGCTTTTGCGTACAAGCCGGAGAAACTGCACTTTGACAGTGTTAGTCTGATAAGTAAATCAAAGTAACACTGTTAGATCTTTGCAAAGGTGGCACTGCTTTTGTATAGATAGATCTACTGCACATGGTAGATTATGAGCTTCTAATCTGTAAGTATTATTTGTTGAGAGGTGTTTATGCTAATGGTTCATTAATAACGTAAGGCAACGGTTTTAATCAAACATAATTAGCGAGGAATTGTGAAACAGTATTTTTCTTCACTTTATCTGTTGTTGATAATCATACCTTTACATTTGTATTGATATTGTAAATGTTCAATATTTTCACATGGTGGCGTTCCGTTGAATTACATTTTGTGTTTTGGTGTTGTTGCTCTTGTTGTTTGTTGGTTGTTGTTTATTTTTTCAAAATAAAATAATAGGATTTTTAAAATACGGCACATTCTGGACAGCTTTTAAAGAATGAAATGTGAACAGTTTTTGTTGTGTTATTGTTTATTTAAACGTGCAATATAATGCTTTATATTTTATAATATAAATATTTCGTGTAGCCTCTTTATTCAGATTTTCCTTGTGATTTGTGATTAACAAAACACGAGATCTTTCACTCATGTTTGCTAATGTTGTCCCTAGGGTTGGAGCACCCACTCATATACTTTCTTACATACAGATTTATTATTGCTCTCTTTCATTCTTATAAATACAAACTCAATCTTGAAAAATGAAATTGTGTTTGTTTATAAGTATAACATAAATGATTGTGTAGGTATGTTAAAAGTTAGCAACATATATAAACTGTCTACATCACATCTTCAAATGTTGATGTTTATATTCCATAGTTTTGATTATCTATCATAAAGTGTTGACACAATAACACTAATTCAACAAGTACATGTAGCAATAACACAACGTAAGACACGGCTCATAAACAAGCAGACAGTTTTAAGAGGCGTCTCAAGAGAGGTTGGAATCATTCCTCAACTCACTCGTAGTTTACGGCACCTAGAAGAGGCACTGATGTGAGCATTGGTTCCACTTGCTCGGGATCTCCAATGACAAAATCAGTCTGCAAGATTCATTGCAACCTATGATCGAATATTCCAGGTTTTATAAAAATATTTATTACGGAAAATAATCCACAAGACAACAGAACATTAATTTTTATTTGACATAAGCCTATCCAGCTCATCAGCATCGTTATAATCCATGTGTTTACTTGTTTTAGTTTGATATGTAATAAAAATAAGAAAATAATGTGTGCCCGTATAATGAAAAAAATATCTTACCCTAGTTTTAAAGGTTCTGGGGGTGTATAAAGACAGCTTTTAACGTAAACGTAAGAAAGGCTTTTTTGTCCCTGTCTCAAATTTATGCCAGTTTGATTCATTTCTTTAAGAATACGATTAAACCTATCACGGTAAAATTAAAATAACACAAAATTTAAAAATATTGTCGGTCTATTATATTTTGAAATTATCTTTTTTGATATATTTATTTTTTATTATGATTAATATAATTATCATATTATTATTTTTATTATTATTGCTCTTTTTATTTTTACTCTCATTATTTGGGCTCTTTTTACGCCCTCCGATATATTTTGCAAGTTATCCCTGTACAAAATTAGTGGGACTGGTGTTGACCTGTAGGGCAGTAATTACTTCCTAACGTGTGCAACGTCAGCTTGATATAACGCACCTGCTTCCTAAACAATAACTCGCGCTGGGAATTCTCGCGCTTTTATTGCTCGTTTTTGTTTGACAACATTTTACTGAAATTACAAATTTCATGTTCCATTCCAAGAATAATAATTTATATAGAATAATATTTTATAATTTAGTATATGTTATAAGTTGTATGTTATAAGGTTATAAACTGCATTGTAACATAATAATGAGATGTACAGTTGCAACAATTATAATTTTGAGTCAAATTAATACATACGCTCAGCACAAAATAAAGGATCACACAAAATATAATCAGCTTTAGACAAAATATTATAATTATATCCAAACTTATTTTTTCTCTTTTTTATACTTCATTTCCAACTGGAACTTGAATTGAGTGTTTCCAAAAAGGAAGTGTCTCCGGGTCCGGGTCCGGACCTCTAGACTTTTGGTCTAGAGGTCCGGACCCGGACCCGGAGACAACCCATATAGAGTTGTCTCGGGGTCCGGGAAAATTATTGTTATAGATAATATGCAGTTTATGTAATATTTTACTCAAAAAATGTTATTATTTATCATCTTATCGAATCATTAAAATGTAATTTAGGCATTAAAATTTTTAATTTAAGAATTTTATTTCAGTTTTTAAGACCAAATAATTCGACCTGTATAGCTCGTGGGAAGTATAACCAACGACACGTTCCAACTGCGGTCTAAAGTACTTTAATTGATGAGTGAAGCTGTGATTGCATATTACGTACATGATCTATCGTGCTTTGTTGTATTGTTGATGATAATGATTGAAAATAAAATATTATTTAATAAATAAATTGATACACAATGAAAATTTGTTTGTGCTTTTATTATGATCCGACGCTTACTGTTATTGGATTATTATACTAAACAGACATGTGGAAAACTACAGTTAGCTAGGTATTTATTGTTATTTTCGAAGTGATCATCAAAGATGTCCAGGTGTCTTGATTGGTCCTAATTGGCCTGCTCAAAATATACCGCACAATTGAGTACTTACACCTTAATGTGAAGACAATAAGGGTCGAAGAACAGGCTTTAAATTTAGAGTTAAGCGTCAGTTGTGTTGTGTCAGTGTCAGTGGGAAACTTGGCACACAAGTTTCATATCGGTGAAAAATTCAGTGATTTTGTTTCGTTAAAAAGTAAAATTAACTTGTATCAAAAACAGAAAAAAACGTGTAACTTTTAAAAGAGATTCAATAAATTTATATGCTCAAAAAGCCGTGCTCCAAATAAAAGCTTTAACGATAGGATTAAATACTATGAAATTACGTATAGTTGTAAGATGTTAAAAGCCAGGTGAGATGGCAAGAAGATGACCAGGTAAGTGTCCATTATTTTTTATTTGATAATACACGCCAACAAAAGTCGTGTGTAGTATTTAGCAATTCCATAAATAAATCTATAAATTTAAATGGACACGGTCTTTATATAGTAAAAAAAGTTATTCCGAATATTTTAAGCTGAATTAAATCCGCTTGAAATCAGCATGTTCCGTGGTTTATACACAGCTTACATCGTCATTAATCCATACCCTATAATGTGTTTATATGTTATTTGCTTTCAAGTTTGATTATTCAATTTAAGGTTCAAAGCCGCATTTCGTTTATGTGTCGCGCTGTAAACATTTTCCCGAGTAGCATCCCTTTACACAACAAGCTAGCGGCGTAATATTCGATTTTATTAACAATTATTTATTTGAAGCTAAACATGTATATTTATTATAACAATACAATAACAAAAGAGGAATAGTAAAAGTTAAGATGTATAATAAAGATGAAAGGCAACAAACATCCTTTTATTAAAGTTCTGTAAGTCGCATTTGGAGAGTGCCGTTGGTTACACTTTCCACGAGCAAAAAGCGACGAATTATTGGTCTTTCAAAACTGAAATAAACTTCTTATATGTAACATTTTTATGACTAAATTACATTTTTATAATTCAATAAGATGATAAATAATACCATTTTTTAGAAAATATCACAAAAACTGCATAATATCTATAACAATAATTTTCCCGGACCCCGAGACAACTCTATATGAGTTGTCTCCGGGTCCGGGTCCGGACCTCTAGACCAAAAGTCTAGAGGTCCGGACCCGGACCCGGAGACACTTCCTTCCAAAAAAGCATTGCAGAAACTCTACCCAGTACTATTTTGTCTGTCTATATCTCAAGTAAAAAATAAGTACCGACATTATAGCAAAAACAACACTTTCTTCTCAATCACATATATCTACCAAAAATCTCAATTTATTTTCGGGAATGTATATTCAACTTCGAAAAAGTGAATATTCACGTACATGAACCGAATTTGAGAACAGTGCTCCGAGGTAAGGGGTATAATAAGCCAAAAGAAATGCCCTTCAATTGGATAGATAAGTGTGAATTTCACTGACTTGAACTAAAGATAACGTATCTAATTTGCAATAATTGGCTATATAAAACATATCTATTGCTAGATGTTTGTTTGAAAACTATCTAATTTAAACATTATTATTTTCCCGCTGATTTTGATTTGCAGTGCATTTTTAAGAATATTGCATATGGGACAATTTATCATTCATGATTTGTGAGTAATTCATATATAATTCGAACAGCTAAGTTCTATGTTATGAAATTAGTTATATTTATGAAAAAGTTGCTCAAATCAATATTGCAGCTGAAACAATTTGCTTGACAAATTGAAAAATTATGGTTCCAATGTGTTTATTTTTTATTTTGAAAACGCAAATTAAATAAACAGCAAGGCACTTCAAATTTAAAACAGAAAAAGCAACATAGAGCACTTCAGTAGCAGCTGTATATATGGTCGTTGAGTGTCTACAATGTCGTTGCACTTGGCCACTGGATACATGGTTTAAAAATAATAATAAATTTAATTTTCGTTTAAATAATCTTTCCTCTCTCATGGCAATACCTGAGAGATGTTGTACATTTTGAAGTGCTGAAGGCATTGATAACACTGTAAATTCATTAATTTATTGATAGATGAAAATTCGTGGATTTCTTGGGAAGATCGGTCCGCGAAATAACTCCATCCCCCACCCCCACGAAATTCGTTGTTTTAAACAAATATCAATGTATGAATTAAAAAACACGAATTGAAAAACGCATGGAAACGCCATTTAAACGAAAACCACGAAATCTGATGACCACGGAAAAAAATGCATCTACAGTATATGAAAAGTAAGTTAAGAGGAGAAAAAGATAAAAGAGAGGCCAAGATTGTAGCCTCTCTACCAAGGCTAGAGCAGCGGAACGTCTAGAAACAGGCTTTGTGATTGAAGAGATTACAAGAGTACATACACGTGTTCCTGTTGCTGTTGACACATGATACAGAACGATTACAGTTAATTGGTTTGTGTGAATCATTGGTAACCCACACACTTCATTATTTTACGTCATTTAAATTTTGAGAAAAATTCTTTCGGCTGCAAAGTTCTTCCCTTAACGTTTGTAATGTCGATGACTTGCGGCGTTCATAAAGCACGTGTTTTACAGGAAATGCATTTAAGATTCCGATATTCTCTTGAGTAGGTTAAAATTACACTTATACAATACTCGTGAAGAGTAAGCATGCTCAAATTACTCACACACGTTTTAAAAGCATGTTACTCGTTCATAATTGAAATACTTTTTTTGAAAAAGTACTCAACAGGGACGGTTGTGTTTTCCATCAAATATTTTTGTAACAAGAACTTAATTGCATTTGTATTTTAGGTGTGTTTTAAGACATTGGTATCTGTTTCCATCGGTATTTTGAACATTTGAAATAAGTCAAATAGTCTTGCACATTTGGTATTCGTCAAAAAGAGTTTTCGAAAATGGCGTCATCAAGTTGAGCAGACGATATTGCTTATTTTGATTTTCGCGGTTAAAACAAGATTATCTGGTCAAAATTTTCAACAATAGATGAAGAAATACTAATAATATATATACATGTATATATATATTATATAGATGATGTTAAGTTCAAATTAAATAACAACTAAAATGATCAAAAATGACCGAAAGCATTTCCTGTCAGGTGCCCGATCTGAAATTAGTCAAGTGCGGCTTCATTGGTTTCACTTTGCTGGACGGTTTTGAAAAAAAGAAGAACTGAAATTGTCAGGCATGAAAATGTCATAGTATAAATTACAAATAAAGCTTTCAGACATGAAAATGCCATAGAAAATTGCATAAACGAACCATTGGTATGTGTCTGGTATCCGTTACCCATCTCTGCCATGTGGTGGAGCTTGTCTTGGTAGAAATGGGGACTGTTCACAGTCTAAAATAGAAAATGAAAAATACGATAAAAAGTGAAATATGTAAATCAGGATTTGCCACATCCAGAAAAAACAGCATCCAATAAAACTGAACTCGCGTTATTTGACATGAGCCCTCCTTTGGTTCATACTTTATGTAATGAATAATAATATTCCTCCTCTATTTAACTTGGCTTTACAACATTTTACATTTCGTGGCAGCTGTAAACCAGTATATTAAATGATTGCTTTTATCAAGACTGTCATTGAAAGGTCGTGGATCAAGATATTTATGTTTCTTAAAAGTTCTCCTAAAATACTTTTGTTTCAATCATTTGGCCTGTTCTTATATGGCCGGTCTCTATATTTTAGCCTTTATAGCTTCGGATATTACCAAATTACCCCTAAGGTATACCTCCTACTTTTTAATTTTTTCCTGAGATGTTCTCTATGATTCACAGTCTTTAAATTCTCAGATACCTTGTCAAAACATATTCTTTTCAGTTCTCTATTATTTCTATTTTATGACAAAGCCGTTGCTTAATCATGAGAAGACGTGGGTGTGAGGAATACACTGCTGATTATGGAATTGTATTAAAACAGATTCAGTCAAAGCGAGCCTGAAATAATTTCAAAGTATCCTGTTATTCTACTTCATCACACATTTAGTTAAGTAATAACGTTCAATGTAATCGCTAACAGTTTAGTAAACATGATAATTATTAGATCAAAGTGATAAAAAATAAATTGAGGATCTTCAAAATTCAGACTCTCTTAACTGAAGCGAGGACATTTTTATACAAAAATTATGTATAAATGTATGCAACACAAAACATAAAAAAGAAGAAAATGTGTCGAGGATTCGCTGCCAGACAAATCCACACGTATTCTTTCTAATTAATATTCTACTGGTTTTCAATGGATCATCGCATGCCCCAATACGTTTCTAAATTCATCACTAGAGACAGGTTTTTACAGTAATTTTATAATTGGGCGTTTTATAGACAAATTACAAGATTTTTCCAATGTAACACTATTATGCCTGATAATTATTCATAAAAGTTATTAATAAAATTCCAGTATAGAGAATGTTTTGTCATCAGACGCAACAAAAAACAGTATATAAGCACTGCATTAATAGATTCTTATTATTGTAGATTATTATTGCAATAAAGTTCATTATTTATGTGTAATTATGCCTCAACATACAGCAGAACTGTCTAAAGAAATAGCTTCGGTTCAACAGTAATTATATAGAAATAAAGCGTCTAGGAAATAATCGAATAAAGCGCCAAAATGTTAGAATGCTTCCGAAACTTTTAACTGAAATCTCATTATCGTCTACATCAAAAAGAATCGCAACCATTCTGTAATGATTTTAACATAATTTCAAGCATTTGTATAATTAAATTTTCTGATGCAAATTGCAAGCCCGAAACGCCGAGTCCACGACTTTCATGAAAAGACGTTTCCAATTGAGAGAAAATTGTCTGTAATTTATGACCTGCTGATTTGTTGACATTCCGAAGGGTGTCCATTTAATTTCTAAAGTTTGTTTCCAAGTTCAAAGGTGAGCGATGCTTTATTAACGGCATTTGCAGCATGATCAAAGGTTTATTGAAATGTTTTAAAATATTTCTTGTCTTGGAAGCGACGGAAGGCATGCCGATTTCAATACCAGATTCCGTGGTGCAAGTCGTAAATAAATATTTTTAAAGTGGTTCATTAACAAGTCTTCAAAGACATTTTATTGGTATTAACGGTTCTTTGGTGTTCTACAATGAACCGCTTCAAAACTTTTAGCCAAAGATTTAAAAGGACATGAAACCATATGGAAGGGTCTGCACGTGTTGATATCTCTGGGATTTAACTAAAATTGTAAAATGCATAGATATGTGTAAAGAAATCACTAAAAAGCTTTGAAACTTCCGGACACAGAATGTTTGTTATAGAAAATCGCCCTCCTAGCAAAATGTAATAGGTATGTATAGTGACCGAACCTTTTGGTGTTTTTTTAATACATGTCAATGTTTGTTTGCCGTACGTTTGCCATTCGTAGTTCTGTTCGTTTTATATTTGGTCATGTGAGGATAATATGAAAAATATACGACTTAATATGTATAATATCTATTTTGAATACTTCTGTTAAAATTGTCAATTTATACTGCGTAATAAGACAATAAGGATGTTACATTTTTAATCTTAAGAAAAAAAATGAAATACGACTCTGGGGAGGTTGTAATTTAGTCAAAATTCTCTTTTTTCATAATGATCAATAATATACACATCATGTCAGGAACAAATAAAAACTACAATGATTTAACAGTGGAGAAAACATCAAAACATGCCCAGAGTTATCTAAACAAACACCTCCCATGAGGATTTTGAGGTAGGCAATGCTCGATTCATTCTCCCATCAAAATACAATCATGTTCAGTGGCAGCGCCATGTTAATGGAACATATCTTTTGAAGTGGATGGTGTTTTGATGGGTTTGTCATCAAGATCTCTTCAGGAGTCGAATCAAGTCAATTCCAAATGAAAAGAAAGATGTAATCATTTGTTTCCTTACTACCGGCATCAAAGAAATTGGATTTGTAAAAGACATGAAATAGGTATATTAGTTAATTGTTTGAAAGTGTACATGACGACAGGAACACTTCATTGGAAGTACTCAGCCTAATTTGCTAATTGGGCAATGATCTTCGGGATTGTACAATGCTTAAGAAGTCCAGTCTTGTCCCGGAGAATTGTGAATTTTGTTCACCGTTAAAACGCGTATTCGTTTCTCAGTTGCTTATCTTTTGAATTGATCAGCACTATAATCCCGACAAGACAAAGAAAGGAGAGGGAAATATATGTTTCTTTGATATGAAAACGACTATGTTCAAGTCGTGGAGAAATACGGACTTTTGATGATTATCGTGGCATATTCAAATCCTTAATACTCAGTTATTAAAATGATATATTATATTTGAATTTGCCCTAAACACTGTTTTTTGCCTTTGCTGCTGATGTTGTTGTTGTTAATTACATTGATCCTTTGCGAAATTATAGAACAGCAAAGTAAGTTGTTGTTTTTGTGGGCTGTTATTTCTTTGACAAGATTGTTTTTCCAAACTATCTCGGAGCAACAAGGAATATTAAAAAACACTCCTGTTGTTTTATAATTACAAATTCTCATAGGCTAGCAATTTCGAATCAAATGACAAAACTTGGAAATTTTATCAGTGGCATTCATTTAAAAGGCGGCCAAATTTCTGGAACGACAAATACAATTACCACACCACCCACCGGCTATGATATTTACTTAATTGTAATAATCGCAAGGCGTCAACTCGAATCAGGTTTCCGTTCCGTTCCTTATCTTGACGGCCGAGCCGAGATAAGGCGGATACGGAGCGCTTCTAGCGGTATTGCTACTGTTTCTTCGTACCTCATAGAACAGATAATTAGCAGCGAGAACTGTACCCCCACTCACATACATTCTAGAATTTATGTCCTCCAACGCGTTTCTTTTAGCTATGTTGTATATTAATTGTGGTACGCATTGTTAATATTGTATGCATGTGGGTGATATATATATTAAATATATATATTATATATAGGCAATTTAATATTATATATATTATTAGATATATATAATATATAATATTAAAAGACCCGTAAAACAATTTCTTGTTTTATATTGTCAAATGTGAACCAGTAACATTGATTCCCCTATCCCATGAACAGACTCAATTAAATCGAGCCGGCAGTATGTTAATTTTTTTCGTATTTGCTGGCTTTCAAATTTCCCTTTTAATCTATTTCTATATTTTTGTTCAACTTTTTCCACATTTCTTAAAGGTGGTTAATCACTCTCTTTGATCTCAGAAAATGTTGAAAAAACGATGAAAACCTGTGAAGTGTGCTTTACTTATAAAAGTGATTTACTGATATTCACAACAAAATATAAATATTTAATCTACAACGACTTTTCAGTGGGGTATCCGAACATGTAATCGATAATTTTCCTGTCGCAAGTTGTAGAAATATAGATCTAGTCAGAAATAGATATTTTGAGTATACTATATAAACGATGTTTTTGTGTCGCATTGCAGAATTGTTTTCACAAGACAAAATACAGCACAAATTAAATGTGTGAACGAAACAGTGATCATTTTCAGTGTGTGTTTAACAACGATTTCTGACCGAGCTAAAGTTTGCTGTGATTACACAGATAGGTCATCTTAGTTTTATTGTTCAACATTATGATAAAAAAAGTGAAATATGCATATCAGGAATGGCCACATAGGAAATTTCGAAAACATCTAGGTGGCGTGGGGAGTTATATGCATTTCCTAACGCCAACGAAAGGCTCATTCAAACCGAGCCTGCAATATTTTCATCTTTTTGTCGTCTTTGGTTGCTTTCAAAGTTCACATTTAATCATTTTTTTACAATTTTGATAAAAAGTAGCAGAAGAAATATGTTTATGGAATCATTTCGGAGCAGTCATTAAAATAGACTGCATGTTTATTAAACATGCCACCTAGTTTTAATGGCTGTACTCGCCTCTTGTATTGTTGTAATTGTTATAAATTGCTATATGAAAAAGAGACTCGATGCTTCAGGTAGTTCTCGCTTATTCCAGAAATTAATTAACCTATCAAATTGAGTAAATCAGTAAAGGCATCACGGGACGAGAGATGAGACTGATAAATCAGGCCCTTGAGGAAAGTTTCCGTCAACGAGCTGTAACAAATCTCCCCATATTACTATGTCGTTGTCTAAATGACCCATGGTCCGATGAAGCCCCCTAAAATCACAACCCCTGCTGTCAGGGGTCGTCGCGTAATGGAGGTCTGTTTGGAAAACTGACAATATAATGGCCTAGTAATGAGCTTGATCTACGCTCGCGGGAACATCATGATGCTCTTTCTCTAATGACGTACGCCATGCAATTATTTTGACATCATTATTAGTGCGTAACACTAATATAGCAAAACAAATGAAAGCCACTTAGAATAATTCGAATTACTGAGTCAATGCAAGGCGGTTTAAAAATACAGTGTTTCTTTCATGACATGTTGTTGTTGTTGTTTTCAAATTCAGCTATTAGCTGTGAAATGAAATGCGTTAATTTATACTTTAGCTAATGGTATCATTGTGAAAATGATGTTTATGATGAACATCATTATTTGTAAAGATTGCTAGTATTTATTTAATTGATGCAGACTTTAAATATAATAACTGAGATCCACAATAATTTTGCCTCTTTTTGTATCCTTGCGTGTTAATTTTTCTTACTGTTTAAATGGTTGAAGTTAAATTTTGTCCACTGGATTGCAGTAGTAATCCACTGGATTGAAGTAGTTTCAAATCGGTGGAAACTGTATTTCTATAAATCAGTACAAACGCGTTATTTAAAAATACAATTTCAATCACCCAGGAAGTTAGTTTTTATTAATGAGCATTTAAAAATTAATAAATACAAACTTTTACTTAATAACAATTACAACCGAACGTTCGGACTTATTAGTACCTGTTTCTTATATAAAGCTTTTTATGACATTTTGAAACTTCGATAGAAACCAGATATTGATAACGAAGAAATGGCGCAGTAAAACCAGCCCTACCATTAGATTGCTGACATATTCAACGGTGATTTCAAGTGTCACACTTGCCCGTTATCAGTAAAACATGGCTTTGTGCTTGGTGCGTGCATTATCGCAGTTCTACAAGATGCACATGTATACAATTAAAAAGTTATAAACAAATAGCCGTTTTCTCATCGGAATAGTGTTGGTGAATAAATATTTCATTAAAATTCACCACGTAGAACGCTATTTGTAAACACTGTATCTATTACTCGTGAATTGTGCGTATATGCAAAATATTTTGTCGGTGTTTTTGCTGTAAAGAAGCTGAAAGGTGGACATCAAGTAAACGACAATATATGTCAAAGGTGCCGTAAATGTCTCTGAACATAATGAGAACTCACTGTAAGGTCATACAACATCTTGAAAACATATGAAATTCTGAAGAGTAAACCGCACTCATAAATGTATTTTGTGTGTTGGTGTATAAACATTAAATTATAAGCACATGTTCCGAGAAGACGTTGTTAACTAGGGTTGAAGGATTTTCAGTAACTGTCATAAGCTCTGTTTTGACACATGAGAATTAATAATTCTCTCGTTTCCACGGCATTTCTTGCATTTCTCACAGTAAACTATGGTTATACTTGAAACAAGAGGAAAATAAATTCCAGATCTTATTAAAAGTTAGTTATTAATACGGCACTCTTATGTGCCGCTTACTTAGTATTTCTTTTTTGTGAGAAAAGCATGTGTATCGTTATATCATTATAATCGTTATGCAGGGCATGAAAAAATCCAGGAAATTTTTTAATGAGTTATTTAGCTATAGGGTAGAATGTATTTAATTCTGTAGAGAGGGAGTGTGCTCTGTAACACCGGGGGATTCCGCGTTATGAATTTGGGAGCAACAAGGTACTAATTGTTGTTATTAGGAGTTGCGTTTTATTAACAACGTTACAGGGTTACGGCTTATTTATGTAATAAAACTTCCAGGTTTTCACGATATTTTTCTTCAAAGACAATAAAGGAATAAAGACCAACGTGTTTCCATTTGTTATCAAAACCTTTTAAATGGAAACATTATTTACGTGTCTTACAAGATTTTTATATATAATATGTTTTAATTTAAAAATTTTGTTGCATCCGTTGGTTGTTAATTTAGTATTAAAAAATAATATACGTTTAACATTAGAAAACATTACGGAAAATCTTGCAACACACATACTGTCAGAATTCATTATAATTATAAGTTAAATTTCTTTCATATTTTATAAGAAACACGCATGTCATTTCTTTTTGATAAAAATCAATTTTCTGATACAAGCACAGTTTGAAAACGAGAAAACCAGAGAACTCCACTAATTTCCCCCTCCACCTCTAGTCTCTAGTCGAGTTCTTGAGTAAATTCAGACTCCTCAACGGACAGATAAGAGTATCTGAAGTAATGTTATATTTATGGGAGGTTATCACGGAAATTATATATGTTTTTCAGTGTCAAAAGAGAATAATTTCCTAGGAAATAATGCACAATTACTCAGGCTTGGTATAAAGCGGAGGTAAAATATGAATCTAGTTTATGATAAGACTGCAAACTGATATTTCAAATGTGTTGAATTTATGAATGAATTGGGTATAAATTTTGTTTTAAATTCCAGTAGTTATAATGGTGAATGTCAAAACTTCGTAGAGAGTTTAGATAATCATTATTTAACTTCGAATTACCTGCATTCCTCCCCACACGTGCGCTAAAATGAGTGCAATTATTGAGGAACGCCATTAATAACTACAAGACACAACAACATACTCGACAATCTATTACACAATTACACATAACAAAAGTTCTAAGGGCGTCGAGAAACAGAATCACTTTAGAAGTATACAATGGCGAAAAAGAATCTGCAAAATGCACGCAGTAACGTGTTAATAATAAGTATACAATACATGTTTTGACACATGCATTTCGCAGCTAAAAGCGGTACGTACCATATAATCTGAGCCATTTGTTGATCCTGCATCGTTACAATGGTCGTCTGCTCGCACTAATCGGTTACCATGAAGCATGTCCTCTAAACTTTCTATATATTCTATGGCGTTCCGCAAAATTTCCACTTTAGGAAGTCTTTGATTAGGATTTGGACAAGTCCGTTTCTTTAAAACTTCAAAGGCTTCGTTTACTTTTCGCAGACGACGTCTTTCACGCATCGTGGCGGCTTTTCGTCTGTCTATCTGAACACTTTTTCTTTTGCAGGCTTTGCAAGCCCACAATAAGCAGCGTCTATTTTCACCGTGATATCCGGGTGCAAGCACGTGCGTCAGATGCTCCTCTGTGTCATCTGCAGAATTTAAGTCATCTCCGCTTTTGTCAGATATTTCCTCTTTCAACGACCCTCCACACGATGACAGCGGACTGCTGTGTTTTAATTCGATATCCTCTTCGTCAGTGAACTCTTCGGCACTTTTTGTGTCCTTAACTTCCGGTGTTTTCACAGTGTTCACTTTTTCGTCTGAATCTTCCTTCACCGGTTTTAAATTTGTTTGTTGCATTTTATCTCCAACTTTCCCTCGCGCTTTAGTAGTCCTTTCATATTCCGGGCTGGCGTTGTTATAAAAATTTGAGGAGTTTCCTGGGAACTGATAATGATCAGTATACCCTCTACCTGTATACCTCTGGTAGGGAGCGGCAGACGACGCGAAATATTCACGAGCTCCTGGCGTGCCGGTGTAGGACAGTTCAGCTAGGTAGCGGTTGTCGAACATTTCAGGGTTTGGACTCCCATTGAACTGTGCAGCAGCGTTATGATCAAACCTACAACTCCTGTAATCCGCAGTCATCATCATTTTTGTAACAATGTCGTCTGCTTATTTTCAAAATAATCCGGAGATACAAAATTGCACTTGTAATATATCTTTACAATTTATCTCGAAGCATTGTTTAGATCATTGTTTGGTAAGAAACAGAGTCTACTGACTGCAAATTAACTCTCTACCGTAGAGATAAGATGTTTTTCTGTGAGAAAAAACTTTCTAATGACATATCATACCCAGTTATCATCAAAATAAAAACAAAACACAAGTTTCTCTCCCACGTGTTTTCTATGTAAAAAATAGCAACACCCAAGTATAAAGTTGAAAGATTGTTTGAAACATAAGAAATAGTTTAAGCCATCAGCAGTCCCACTAGTCAAAATAATTGGCTTCAAGCAAAGAAATGATAAGTCCCGTAACTAGAATTAAGAGCTATGTGAGAACACCACGCTGTCAACTGCAGTCTCAGCGGTACACCTAGTGAAATTCCGAATAAAAATCACAGAAAATAACATAAACACACGCTTATCAAGGCTCTGTTATACATTTCGTAGTAGGCTTTCCTCATCAGTTACAGAGTCTTCTTTGATCTTCCTAATCTGCCAATCAGAGCTGAGATCCAGTTTCTAAGAATTTGTTAGCTCCGCCCAGACGTAATATTTGATGTGGTATCCCGCTACGTTGACGTGCCTGCAATAATCGGGTAGAATATTCTGACAGTCATTATGGCCGTAATACGAGGTCGTCACTTCTGATAGAATATGGTATGGAGCTTCACCCTGAGAAAACTTGTAAAATAGGTGGGGAAGGTATAAATCAGAGGTTGGATAACACGCCCATTGCAACGAATGAAGAACATTTCAAGTACAAAAAATCTTTATGATATAAGAATATAATGATATTTTCTAGGATAAACATACAAAATCAGTGTGAAACACGTTATTTTCGTTTAGTTAAATCGTATGTTATGATGATAAACTAATTAATGACTCGAAAAGGATATTTAAATGTGTGTTTACTAGATATCACCGATATCACAAGTTATCGCTGTACTAATGCTCAAAAAGAACTCACTTTTAGTTTTCATAGAAAAAAGACATATGGCCACAATCATATTTAATTTTAATATTTAATGTCCACAAAAAATATTTGCATATGGTCACAAATTAATATTATATAGTGACACAATTAACTTGCATATAGTCACACATTAAAATCAATTCTCTTGAAGATGATGCAAGTATATCTCTTAAATCTTGTGGTCACACAATTAAAAAAGTACGATAAAACACTAATAATATAACACAATTAAAGAAATTAACGGATAGTCGCAAACGTTGCAAATACAAAAAGGGGTTAAATATGGGTTTGGGCCCTTTCTTTAGCTAACTTAGCCTTAAATATTGCCACATCGAATACCCTTTAGGCTTCGTAATGCATATGTTAGCTCAAAAACTGAACTATTTTACATAGTTAAAATTATCAACAATTATTCATTACCTGTTATTTGGGATAATTGAAGGTTGTTTTTTAACGCAAGAAATAAATTCTCAGTTTAAGCCTCTTTCACCACATAAGGGCACCAGAAAAGATGGTGTTTGAAAATTTATCATAAATTATTGAGTTAAGTTTTGTCTGTTTAAGGCTGAAACTTGGTAGATTTCTAACAGACTTCATATTACTGATTGGTAAAAAAAAAGATATTTCAAAACACAAAATGGTTTACGCTAAATAATCTCCAAGTTTGTCTTTGCGGGGTTTCAGGGATGGGGAATTAGATAGATAGGAAGGGATACGTTAAGTTAATGACATGCTTCCGCTGACACTGATTGCATATATGCAATTTATGAAAAAAACTGATTACAAAATGGCATATGTAAAACAGTTTTAAAGTTAGAATTATGCAAGTGAGTAAAACAGTACAAACACTTACATTTAGTTTTAAAAGCATAAAAGTTAACCCCTTATCAAATCGTACCTGCTATAATCGCAGCCGTTTGAAATATGTCATGTTTAGTATAGTTTATAAATTGAGATAATTTATAGGTTTTACACCTCTGACCACTTAGTTTTAAATACTCCAAACATGAAAGTATTGAAATTAGGAACCTCTGCATTTGAAGGTGACAAATCAGTTATAACTATTCAAGTAACAATTGTCACAAAAACTTTATGCATGAAAACACAAGGTTAATAGTCAACCCGTCCGTTAAAAAAATCAATGAAACCCCTCATTAATATCATAAAAATTTAGAAAAACGGTCTTACAATTATAATAAAATAATTGAACTGTTACATTTTACATTCATGATTAAAATCTGACAGGATTACAGGATCAATCTGCATTAATTTTGCACTTAATTAACCCACCTTCCTTAGAACAAAAACGAAACAGAGATTCAATATAAAGCAACAGTATTTTGTTCCTTGTTGTTTCGGTTTTTAGTTTGGACCTGTTGCCAGTAAGTTTCCAATTATATTGAAAATACATGTAAAAATAAAACAACAATATAATATTTTTGTTTCAGTAATTAAAAAGGCCTAGAGGCAATATCATTTGAATTAAAACAAATTTTGATAAATCGCATGTGTGCGAATACCGGTGGAAAAACGTTTAGTAATAATTATTAATAAGACTCACGGAGAAAGATACAAATTGGCTGCACATTACGAAAAGATATCAAGAATTTCCAACCCGAAAGGCTTGGAAAAACAGAGACGTCAATTTACGCTTTTCTGAATGCAAGTCTTCCGTAAAACCACGTTAATAATTGCCCTTCTTATTTTTTATGATTATTTACTTTGTGATGAGGCATTAAGTTCCGCTCGTCACCCACAAAAACATTTGTTTTCATAGTGAATAGTTCCTTCCTGCCTAGAAAATATCTGCCATAGCATTGCATCCTTATGCATTTATTTATTTTAATGCACGAGTTATCAAGAATATACTTGTATGCAATGTGCAAACACTTAAATAAAAAATCTTGGTGTATTTTAAACTAATCATTTGCTTGAAAGTCCTTTTAGAATTGATTTATAAAATTATTGCATTGTGTTGCAATCTTAAAAACTTGTTTCGTTTTTCGTATTTTTTCCCTTTTTTCAGTCGAACTTTAACCGAAAATGGAATGTGTTCATGCTTACTTTGATCTGTTTGAAAAGCACATGGTATACATGTACGAGTATGTAATGATTCTTTGAAAAAGATACTTAGCACAGCATTAACACAACTTTTTAACATACGAACAATTCGCCTTAGACGATTCATATTTGCTCGTAAAGATTTTTTCTATATTCTTTTTTAAATAATGAGTTAATTATTTATTATACGAGCTGTTAATTTAAATATTTTATCTACTTTTCCTGCTTAAATAATGCATTTTAACTTTCATTAATTTCACTGAATTTAATTTAAATTATCTCGATGGTTTATTGAATATAAATAATGACTATACTGATCAATATACCGAAATATGCCAAGCAGTTTCCTTAATCCTGGTTCCCAACTAAAGAATGGATTAATTACGACCAAAATTTATTATATAGAAATTGATTTCAAGTTCGATATTGTTCTTTTCTATTTCAAATGTTTATGTCTCGTTGGCATTTTTTTCATAATATGCACATTATTGTTTTCCAGAACATGAAACATTATTATTAAAATAATGTTTCTATTACATCTAGATACATATTTTGTAAGGTTAATCTCAGAAATAAATAAGGTCCCGACTTAAACTTGTAGTTAAATATCTTTATATAACCTGATACTTAATGTAAATATAATTTACAGGGTGTTAAAAAGTAAAATTAGTTTAATATAATTATTTTTAAATAAAAAAGTTAAATTAATGGATAGGAGACATACTGGATATTCTGTGATTACATAAAAAAGTGAAATATGCTTATCAGAAATAAGAAAAGAACAACCTCCTTACACATGCAGAGAGTAAAAAAGAGCAAGAATTTATCAAATGATCAGTTTTTTAAAAAGGATAAGACAAACAATTTACAAAAGTGAGATCTTGAGAGGTTCACGATCTGTGAAGACATTTTGCCACTCTGTCTTTAAACGAGGTTTTAGGGTGCTGTAGCCTCACATTTGCCTCGATGGTTCTCATAAACAAACAAGTACACGTTGTCTTGGTGAATCAATTTCGATCAGCTATTGACACACACAGAAAACACAGCCTACCCGCGCAGCTAAAATGTAGAGAGAAATATATAATGGCATTTTCAAATAAGATACCACAATGAAAAAAAAACGAAAAAGGAAATCTTAGGAGTTACCTTCTTGGAACGGTCGGTGGCAAAACAATTTGCCAATAGGTGTTTTAAACCAGGTTCCATGTCGCACCGATTCCATACCCACCCCAACAGGCTCTCAAACGATCAAACGCATGCTGTCGTGGTAGATAAGCTTCAACACACCCATAAACTCGGCAATGTTGCATACAAAAGCAAACAAACATCTATAAGAAGCTATTTGCATTGTCAAGCAAAAAGGTGGTTACTAAATGACCTGAACTCCCTATAAACATTCACAACTCTGAAACACCTGCCACCTTCGTGCAAACAAGAGGTAAGCAGAACAATCAAATGTAGAGGGGATATCCCTGCTAGTACAGATTTGGATATTGTTCACTCCTGGTTTTCAATTTTTCCATTGGCGTACTGTGGTATACAGGAATTATATTCCCAGATTCCCTGTCAAAATTCTATTATATGAAGTTCCGCCCCCTTTTTTTCGTTTAAGGCAAACACATTCTTTTTTTCTGGAGACCATACGCCTGATCATGGAATGATGTTAATCTGAAAAACCGCATTGAAGGTTCCATGTTCACCACTATATGTATACCGTTGTTTGGGCTGTTGTAAATATCGAACCGCGCTCAACCCGAGGCTAGGCCATGTGGGTAGTAATATACATTCCCATCATTGCCCGTGAACAGGTTCAATAAAATCGAGCATGCAATACATGTATTTTCATATTTGGCGTGTTCGCTCTCTTTTACAGCTTCAGCTCCCTTTTCATTTATTTGCAATGTTCAGATAAAATGTTTTGATCTTTCTATTGTTTAAAGTTTTAGACAATGTTTGCAAACCTTAGAACAGAGGCAACGTTAGTTTCATACTTCAAGTACCTATACTTGATGATATTTAATTTTGGTACTTTTTAAACAGTAAGATTTGAGCTTCTTTTCCAAGAATTATTAAATTGCTTAATTCCATTTTAAAGTACATGCAATTAAATCAATAAAATACAGGATGTAGTAGTTGAATTTTACAACATTGCATAGAAGTGCCTGATTGACATACTTAACTTTAACTTCTATTCATTTGAACGTCTGAATCCCAATAAGCATTTTAATTCACATCAAGAGAAAGAATGCAACTTAGATGCAACTCGATTGTAGCTGTTGACATTTCTACCATATTGTTGCATGAGCAAGTTGGGAAGAATTATAAATTCGAACTGATGGGATCACGAGTAAGAAGGAATTGAAAGACATTAACCAAATCAAACTGTGGGAATATTGGTTAGAAGGGAAAAGAAGGCATATACCAAATCAAAGCGTGAAATATGGGTACGAGTAAGTAGTAATAGGAAGACATCCACTAAATTTAAGTGTGAAATTATGGATTAGTAGGAATAGAAAGGCATGTAAGAGTCTATTTGAGATTTGGGTAAGCAGGAATAGGAAATCGTGCACCAAATCAAATTTGGAGCTTATGTGATGTAAGGGAGTAAATTGACAAACTGCATACTCTATGGAACTTATAGCACTGAACATAATTTTATTTGCACTTATTTATGAATGTTTAAATCGCGTCAACCATTTAACGACGTAGTAATAAACACAATAGAATTCGGACTGAATATTTTATGAAAAGTCCGTTGAGGGCAAACAGAATTCGCTATGTGTGTTCCGCAAAATGTTCAATAACCTCGTTGATATATTCAATTTTGTTAAATCATCATTAAAAACCTATTTTGAAAAAAGAAGCACGATTTTATACAGATACGGACTATTGAATTTATTGAAGTACAAACACCTGGATAATCAGACTGCAGATCGTCTTCCCGGAAACCCGTTACCCTATTCCAGCGTGGTCGTATCTCACACTGCTTGATACAAGTACAAGATAAATCAACATCAAACATTTCAGCCCAATTTTTGAGCTCTCATAAATTAGAATATTTCCTCAAAATCAAACACATTATGACTTAAAAGAAAATCGTAACAAAGTATTTAAATGATTTGAAATTGCCGACAAGCATTATCTTTTAATGCGCCATCTTTTTAGAGGAATATCATTAATAACTATCCCTCAAAGTTATCTGTTGCAATATTGCTACTATCTCTGATATTGCATAAAATCAAAAGAGAATTACTTCTTTCCGTGATTCTATCTACCGGAGCCTAATTTCGGAAGGACATCTTAGAAAATTCAGGAAAATGAAAAATAATGAGTATAAATTAGTGTAGTAACATGAAAGCGATGGATTTATTATTCATTTATGTCGTAAAATAACTAGTGAAATAAAGTTTGGGCGGTGAATGGAATTAAACTAGTTCTATTACGCAGGTGTTTAACTACCTTTGATGGCAATTTATTGTGTGATCAGGGTAGGCTTCGTGCAGACATTTTGTGTGCTTTTCCGCTTCTCAAAGCGCTGTGTGCAGATATTGAGATTTTTTCCATTATGATAGCGCGCGAGTCCTCCTCCGTTAGTATTTGGCGTTGATTTGGTGATTATCATTTTATGCATACAGAAATAAGGCGTGTTCTCTATAATTACGCAACCCAACCCTTCCGCCGCAGACTGTAAAATAATCAAAGTTTATGTCAGCTTGTTAGCGATTCGAATCCGGACTTTGGTCTAATGGAAATCGCATAGCAATGAAGCACGGTCTGCTTTTCTACGTATTTGTTTAATTTTAACAACTATGAAAAATAGACACAAGAAGAAAGTTATTAATCTAGCTCTACATGTATTTTCCCATAAAATCATATAAATGTCAGTTATTATCTTGCTGTCTGAACCCTAATCCATCACCCTGTTCGATTAATGATTATTGTCCGTTTTGATGCTCGACAGATTATCTGTGAGACCTCAATGATAGGTCTGCTCCGATAACTGTATGATGTATGATCCATTTAGCTACGTGAAAACGTCTATTAAAACCTTTTACACCATAGAAAACAAATCACCGTGATAATGCGATCATAGTATTTTGGAAAATATATTCTTAAAAAAGTATTAAAGAAAGAACATAAGCATTTCTTTGTTAAATCAACAATGAACACTAGCTTAAAGGCTAGTTTTAGAGAAACACATGGAAATGGAAACGACAAGTGTACCTGTTCACATGTCATTTCCATTTCCATACAAAAGAATGGCTAATCAGTTAACACCAACCTGAAAGTTATTCGTTGTTAAATTTCTAAAGGTCCAAACAATAGACTTCTTTCAAACTTTGGTTTTATTATTGTCCATATATAGTTGGCGCTTTGAGCTTATTTTGGGACAAATTCCTTCAAAATTCTTGTTTATCAAGCGAGTGCACACTTGTCCTTTACCAAGAAAAATATAGAATTTTGCAGATTCATTATGTTAACCAATTTGGCAATTCGTAGGCTTTCTGCGTGTTGACCTTCGACAGAGGGAATACATAAAAAGTGAAATAGGCAAATCAGGAATGGCCACATCCAGCAGACACAGCCTCCCCACACAGCCAAAAAAAGTAGAGAGGAGAAGAGAAACATCATGTACGATATTGACATAGATGTAACTTAAACTATAAAATTCTGTATTTTTCTTAAAATAGGTCAAGTAACCAAAAATTTGAAATTAAAGAGTATAAATCGTTTATCAAACGACTAAAAAGACAACATAGGTTGGTGCTCTAAATAGAAAAAATAATACGACACCGGATCTCGTATATTAGAATGGGATTCTTTGTCTGTATTGTGTTATGTTTGAAGAGAGAACATCTTTGCGTTTATATGGTTTACAGACAGAAAACTAACACTATTTAAGGCTGTTAAATTAAAATTGAAAATAGTATTAAATAGTTAATTGAGTAGCATATTATTAACAATATCATTTAAACCCTTTCATATATTGTAATATCTCTAGTCTTATCAAACAAATTATGAAAATAAGTTTTTCCGTGTTTGCATTTACCATGTACTAATTTATGCTTCATTCTTTTTATAAAATACATTACAGATGTGCAGATAATACATTATAGCTTAAATTAGATATCAGTCAGTATCTTATATTAAAACATACTGAAAATTTGTTGATTTTAACAGAGAACATGTGATATGTATGTGAAAATGAGAAGTTATATTGGTTTCAACACCACGTAATGTTTTTATACAACTATTATCAATAACCTACTTGATTCGATGTTTATTTAACAAAAAAGATGAAAATCACGATGGAATTAGTTATATGGAAGCACATTAGAAAAATGTAACATTGATATATAAACAAGTTGGATTTTTAATTGTCAAAAAAATAAAATATGTTGTGAGTTCATACTGCTTTCAAAACCTATAACTATTTCAAAGTTTATGAAATTATAAAAAAATCGGTAATTTCCCGGATTAAAATTCATCTTTCAAGATTTATGTAAAGTAAGATAGAGGAAAAATGAAACAGACTACTGCTCGAATTAAACACTAATGACATTTTAGTATTCCTAAATCCTAGTTTAATTGAGATATACTTATCGTTTAAAATGTTGAATATATTTATGGTAAAATCCTCCATAAGGCCCCTACAGTCAGATGGTAGAAAATAGGAAAATGCTAGACAGATATTGGGGTTACGGAAAAAAGGGTGCACAACAATCCCGATTGCGGGAGGGTTCACTCAACTGGCTCGCAGCCTAAAGATTATTTCGTCAACAAGTGTAGCTTTAAGTTTTTTCCGTATGGAAACTCTATCATCTGTTAAGTGCCTGTGCTAAAATTGTTCAAAATTTATTTCACAAACATGTTTTTTTAACTTTTAGTTCCTTTAGACTAAGCGATGTTATAAGCTCCATTTTCACTTCTCCATATTATTCTTCGTTTAATTACAAAAGAAAATTCGTAGCGTGATTATAGTCTTCGCTTTCTCTCTAAATACGAGTATGTTTCCAGTAAGGTATTCAACGGACATTCTCAGCATGGCTTCAGTCTCTGCGTTTATGTCTTTAGATTTATCCTCCTAAGTTTCCAACCAAACAGTGTGGTTATTACTGCCATTTTAAGATTGTTCATGTTAGAGGTTCCAGTGGACATTCTCAAAGTGGTTACAAACACAGTGTTCATAAGATTGTTGGTAGTTTAAGTTTAAATGGACGTAGGGCTTCTCTATCACGTTTGCTCAGCTTGTTTTCTATAACGGGTTAGGGAGATCATCATTACATTCTTATAAGCAAGTAAAAGAAAGAACCCAAGTTCTTATCCCTATTGTTACCAATGTGATGATTCGTAGGCAATATGAGTGTTGACCTTTACAAATTCCGTTTGGGCATGGTCTTTTACTATTGCATTGCCTGTACCGAAAGTATAGCATGTTGATTGATTCCGAAAGTCTCCTTTCCATAAATAATTACGATCGGTGACATATTTTCAAGCATTTTCCTATTTACTTATGACCATGCTGTATCCTAATATAAAATGTTTTGTATGTTACGTGTTTTTCTATTATTATTGTTGTAGGTTTTTAACATTTATTTCCTTTGTTTTCTACTGGTCGATATGGAAATTGCTGTAATTGCGTATGTGGCTACGCTTCAACATTTTCACCTCTGATTATTTAAGATCGTGTCTGTCCGTCCGTCCGTCCGTCTGTCTGTCTGTCTGTCTGTCTGTCAGAGAAGAATTGACTTAAGGTTTTTTATGATGTGCAACATCACCCACTGTCTCACAGACAACACCGCAAGAAACCTCACGACTAAGAAGTGGTTCGGAATTGGAAAAGGATTCTATAGACGACGTCAAAGAGTTTCGAATGTGAAAAGAAGTTGTATCAATGACGCCACAGTGTTTCCAATTTATGAAAATTTTCTGTTCACCGAACTGTATTCTCATCTCTAAAAAGACAGTAGATTTGCTAGTTCAAACAGCTGGAGAGTTCAGAAAGCTGCCGATTTGTCCATAAACGAGTCATTTCTTCTTGGTTTAAAATCTTTGTTCCACGTGTTGGTAAAACTCTTGCGTCAGCGGATGTTTTTCGCTGTCACTGCTGGTAAGGAAGTTATCATTTAAGTGATTTCTTGCCCAAGTTCCATTACAAAACGCGTGTCTTAATTATTTGTTTGTTTTGAAAAAAATATATATGTAGCGGCGATGAAGAGATAGGACTTTCAAAGATTTATAGCTCCGTTTATTCAAAAGACAAAATTGATAAGTAAATAATGCATGGCCATTTTTTTAACTGGATGAAAATGAAGCGGCAAATTTCTTCGTGATCTTTTGCACAGATAGATACGCTTAATTTCGTCAAAGGTTGAACAAAGGTAAAAATATATAATTAAAATATCTGCAAGATAGCTTCATTTAGATGGCATATAATTTACTTTTGAATGATGTAAGAAATTAGTCGGAACGGATGGAAAACATAAACATCTACAGGGTAATCCGCTAGGACTGGGTAATAATTTACTGTAAAAACATTAAGTACTTGTAAATCCTAAAAATCTCAAAAACCAGTGTAATTTAAGCGAAATCAAAAGCCTAATACTTCAAGTGATTCGTTTTGAGTGATTTGGCTTCGGGTTTCAATCGGTACTCCAGTCTCAAGCATGCGTTAATTATGCTTAATCAGAGAAGGAATGTTCTCCCTTGTAACATCATCTTTACCGAAAAGATCATTAAAATTATACACATTCTTACGAAATAGTCATTATATAACAAAATCAATTGAATGATTATACTATTTGATTTTTTTCTTTAGATCCATTACGAGTTTTATATTTCGTTCTCAATTTCTACATCTGCATTTCAAATTAAGGATGGGAGATAAGACTTGAAATGATCATAAATTTTGCTGAAAACACATTAATTACAATCCTGTATAAAACACTCTTAAAATGTTCAAACGGTTTCAAACCATTATGGAGGATGCTCCTTTTATTTTTATTGCGAGATCTTCAGATTTAACAACATCTTAGGACAATTTCAGTCTAACATACATCATAATAGTAAGTGGGTGAAATTTTGAATATTGGAAACTCGAGTTTTCTAGTTATTATTGCCTTCTTTTAGAACACAGAAAAATAATGGCTGCTTGTTCCGGTATAATGTGGTGCTCCCGTGTGAAGTACTCGACTGTGAAGTTCACACAAACTTCTTACGTTTTTTTAAGCATTTGTTATTGAAGTCACAAGTATCAGTTGGATTGTATCTAAGATTAAACAATTTCTTTAACAATTTCTTGTACAATACTCTTAAAATCAAAAAGAAATAAACTGTTTCTTCACCAAATTGTTTGAATGAAAACACCATTGTTTTCGTTAACTGAACAGTTTTGCGTTATCCTGAAAAAATGTTTGTGGTATTGTTCGCACGTGTCTTTCGGTAAAGTTTGCTTTAAAAGAACGCATAAATTATTCGAATAGGTGCAGTTAAACATACTGCAGAAATTTAGCGTGAATACTGAGCCGCAATAGCCATTTGGTCGAACTGTAAAGTCTGTCAATAGAGTATGGGAATTATCATTTATCACTGATGTATATTGATGAAATTCATTGTATGCCAATTTTAAACAGTTTTATAATATCATTTAATATGTTATAAAGAAAGCAAGAATTTTAAGGCACAAATCATTCATAATTAATTGTTGACCCAAAGATATTTAGCGCTGCCGCCAAAAACAAAAGTGAAAAGTGGTTGTTATAATAATAATAATAATAATAATAATAATAATAATAATAAATTCTTTATTTATAGATGGTAACTCTTAAGTTTTGTACAAAGTAAAACAACAATAATACAAATCTTATTTTCAAGAGGCCATCATGAAATATTATAACTACGCACAAAAAAATTAAAATGAAATAAAAAAAGATGAACAATACAAAATCACATATGTTAATTGGGCAGTATTTTGAGAAGGCAAAATATTATAATGTAATACATTATAATACACATACTCAAGAGTAGAAAAAAAAGCAACGACAAGTCATTGAGCAGTTACCAGTTTGTGTGTATATCTAGATACATTTTAAGAATTTATTGTCAATAAATGATGTTTGTATGATTTTTTGAATAAATTCAGGGAGAATGAATGTTTAATGGAAAAAGGAATTTCATTCCAGATAATCATACCAGAGTAACTAAATGTCTTTTTCATAAATTCTGTGTTTAGCTTTGGATGGACAATACATTGCATTGAGTTAGACCGAAGATTGTAAGACGTATTTTGTGTAATTTCTATCAGATCGTGTAAATATTGAGGGGATAAGTCGTGGAGGGTTTTATAAACAAGAGAGGCTGTGTGATATTTGACACGGTCATTAAATGATAACCACTTCAGTTCACTAAATAGTTCTGTATTAGTTGATGAATCTGATTTACCGAGCATTAATTTGGCAAAACGTCTTTGGAAGTTATTAATATCTTATATCTTTTAGTGGTGTTGGGGAGCCCTTCTTATGTCAAAATACTCGTTATCACTGTCCTATTTTCTGCTGTCTTAATTGTTCAAAACCCAAAGCTAACACATTTAAACGAAAAATTTGGCAGTTTGAAAATGGTGACTATAACAAACTCCGTAACGATTCATCAAATTTTAACTGGGATATCCTTTATCACGAAAACATAGATATCCATGCCGAAAACGTTACAAACAAAATACTGTCATTAGCTGATTCATCGATTCCAAATAAAATTATTACGGTTCGCCAAAAAGATCCACCATGGTTACATAACGAAAATCGAAAAATAATGAGAAATCGTAAACGGGCTTATAAAAGAGCTAAAAAACGCAAAATGAACAACATTGGTATATTTACAAAAAATACAGAAATACAACCATCAATCTAGTTCGAAGTGCAAGAACAAAATTATCAGAAAACTTAGATACTAAACTTAAAAATCAAAACCTAAAATCATCAGATTATTGGAAAATTCTAAAACATTATATCAATCCTAATTCTCAAAACTCAAACACACCCGTACTTAAATATCAAAATGACACTTTTATAACAAACAAAGAGAAAGCAGATGCTCTTAATTCATTTTTTCAAACACAAACTCAGTTAGATGACAGTAACAAACAATTACCAAATGAACAAGTCACGCGTGTAAGAAGCACATTAGAAACATAATATTTACTCCCGATGATATAACATCCACATTAAAATCTCTTAATGTAGGTAAAGCAGTGGGTCCAGATGAAATTAACAACAGAATTTTAAAAGAACTTTCGAATGAGCTTGGTGCTCCTCTGTCAGCTCTATTCAATCACTCATTCTCCATGGGTAAAGTTCCAACACAATGGAAAATGGCAAATGTTTGTGCAATATTTAAAAACTCTGATCCGCATGAAGTTTCTTATTATAGACCTATTTGTCTATTGAGTAGCCTTAACAAAGTTATGGAAAAAATAATTCACAAATATATGTTTAACTTCTTTGTGGATAGTAACATTATAACTTCACTCCAATCAGGCTTTGTGCCTAATGATTCTACTGTGAATCAATTAACCTCTATATACAATACATTCTGTAAAGCTCTTGATGATGGTAAGGATGTTCGAGCAGTATTTTGCGACATCTCTAAAGCATTCGACAGAGTCTGGCAAAAAGGCCTTGTATATAAGTTTCAGGCAATCTTCTGTTATGGCTCCGTGACTATCTAACTGATCGTAAGCAGCGAGTTGTTTTCTCGGGAACTTTTTCAGATGTTGTAACTAAAGCTGCGGGTGTGCCCCAGGGATTTATTCTTGGTCCTTTGCTCTTTATAATTTATATAAACGACATCTTCCTAAACATTAATTCAACCATACGACTCTGCGGATGATACCTCATTGTATTTAAATGTAGACGATCCTGTCCGAGCATCTATAACTATAAATAATGATCTCGAAACTATTAGGTCCTGGGCTGATAAATGGCTAGTTACATTTAATCCTAAAAAAACAGAAACATTGCTTATTTCCAGAAAAAACAGTTAAGCCCATACATCCTCCATTATTTATGTCTAATACAGTTATTAAAGAAGTTGAATCACACAAACATTTAGGAGGATACTTATCCAATGATGGGTCTTGGCATGAACATATTGAATACATTAAGCAAAAGGCATGGACTCGCATTAACATTATGCAAAAACTAAAATTCATTCTTGACCGAAAATCTCTTGAAACAATTTATATGTCCTTTGTGAGACCAATACTTGAATACGCTGACGTTGTATGGGACAACATAACCCAAAAACAAGAAAATGATCTCGAACAAATCCAACTTGAAGCTATGAGAATAATTAGTGGATGTATCAAACTAGTATCAATTGCAAATCTTTATAAAGAAACGTGCTTTGAAACTTTGAAAACAAGAAGACTGAAACATAAGTCAACATTATTTTACAAAATTGTTAATGAACAAGTCCCTTCCTATCTAACGGAACTGAATCCCGACAGAGTTGGCAATATTACTCCATACACTCTCAGAAACTCTAACGATATGCGAAATGTTCATTGTAATTCGCAACTTTATGCGAAATCATTTCTACCATCTAGTATAAGTGAATGGAACCAACTACCGCCTGATATACAAAACTCGCAGTCAGTAGCGTCTTTTAAGAAAAAATTAGAAAATAATAAACAACGTGTCCCGTTACATTATTATTCAGGACAAAGATTAGCCCAGATGTATCGCACTAGATTACGCACACACTGTAGCTCACTAAATGAACACCTATATTCGAAAAACATAATCGAAAGTCCACTGTGTCAGTGCGGATTACTTATTTCATTGTAAACAATACGACTATCAAAGACAAATTCTTCTTACCAAAATTCGCCAAATCACAATACCAACTCTTTCAACTTTTCTGTTCGGTGAACCGCAACTCACGCCTGATGACAATAATTGTATATTTAAATTAGTGCAAGAATATATATTAAAAACTAAAAGATTTGCCACATAACGGGTTTGTAAAATATTGTATTTTAAAAATCCTACCCCACCATATGCCCTGTTCGATCATTAAACTGTGACCACAATTCTTCTGTTCTGTCTGCTACACCGACGTTAGATTCATTCTCACCCGTCTACTTTCCTACACCTTCTTTCTGCCAAAATATATTTGTATAGTTGTTTGTGTTTTGTTTGTCGGATTTATTCTACAATGTTCGAGTACATAATGCTTCATATGTTTGTCGCCTATATTATGATAGTTTGTATATTTTCAGGAGAGAGATTATACAAATTATTATAACTTTCTTCTCAATCCTGTTGCAAATATTCATGATGTATTGTATATGTACATTTATCGAAGAAATAAATATTGTTTAAACCAAATTGTTGTTTGGGGAAAAAGGGTTTTTAACTTGCCGAAATAGAAGCTTCGGTTGTAATAATTTCGGTAATGGACAATGTTAGCAAATGTGGATCTTACGCAAAACGAACATTACACAAAGTTCAATTGGCTCAACTCTTTCAATCCGTGAAAATTCATAGGTTTCCCTTAACAAAGAAGACTTTATAATTGCGTTTAGCTGCTGTATAAACTTAACATTTGTGTTCAAATCTACTGCTAGATAACTATTAGACTTCGTTGCAATCTCAATTAATCCTGAAATGTAGGTATTAGATGTTTGTATTGCAAATCTTAATCAGCATAATAAACACGTCACAATTAATGCACGTAATCACGTGTTAATGTCTCTCCGCACGTGGTAACATTTTCTCAAGACATATCGCCGCGATTTTCACACCAAGTTTGAGATATTTTACTGACCCCGAATCCTTTGAAGCACCGGTTATGAGCCATTTCAGAATTTCTCGTTGAGATTCGATAATTGCCAAGTAATTCCGTAATGCGTACCCTCCTTTCAATAAAAGTCGAACATTCACATATACGTGAAACGTTTAAATACTCCATTAATTCATAGCCTTCCAATTAATGGGTCATTATGATAAATAGATTGAAGGCTGTTATTAAGATTGATAGAGATAAGAGGGTTACCGGATTCTTTGGTGACTACTCAAAGACCTGGGCTGAAGGTTATAAAACTGAGATTGGAAACCAGTCTCAAATCTCAAGCATCTGATTGGTTGAAATGGCGACTGATACGAAAATACTCTCATATATTGAGTTTACTGGATAATAAAAACTGCATGATTTATTTAATGTTTAGTTTCGGGGTATCCACCTGGAGGTAAGGTTAAACACAGAGGCTCTGAAATAAAAAAGAAATGAAACTGAACCCCTCTTAGTTCTTCTCATTTTAAACAGAACAGAACAGCCTCTATGTTTGAACAGAACATTAACTTTAATCTCTCAAATCATACTTGTGATATACGTGTTTACAATTAAATCTTTGGAAAATTACAAAATACATATTCTTTATTTCGTGACAGGATACAAAACAATAATAGTGAGAGATTCAAAAAGGGGTAGATGAAAGAATACTGGAATACTGTGAAATCATTTATTCATTTATTTCTCGGGTAAACATTTTTGCATGGATTCCGTGAACAGATCGATCTACAAATTTTAAGGCACAATGAAATATAATATTACAATACATTGAATGTAAAACATTTGGAAAATGCAAAACCACGAGTTTAAGAGCCTAAGAAATGTCTTTTTACCAAAATCCACGACATTTTATTCCCACGAAAAAAATATGTTTTACCAAAACCACGAAACTTTAGTCCCACGAAAAAATGACGTTTTACCTAAAACCACGAAATTTTATTCCCACAAAAAATGTCGTTTTACCAAAAACCACGAAATTTTATTCCCACAAAAAATGTCGTTTTACCAAAAAACCATGAAATTTCATTTCCACGAAAATAAATGCATTCACAGTAAAGAAAGTAGCTAATACACATTTTAACAAGTTTATTGATACACTCAATACAAAACCATTTTGAGTATTGCAGCCAGTTTGATAGATGCAGCACAGATTAATAGGGAGGTATTTAAATCAGTCGGCTGACAATCCTACATGCATGTCTGTTGTTCCCGTGTAAAGCCGCTGTATATTCCGAGAGTTATGACCAAATATATCATACTAAATCTGCTTAAAACAAAATTAAGCGTTGCTAATGACAAGAAAATTAACATCTCAACGAAATAATTGTCCAGATTAAAGGATTCTCGGTACAAAACTAAAGCTTCAAAAGTCACGCATACTGGCATAAGATACATAAACAAAAACTCAGCATTAATGAAATATCCATTAAAACTCGGTGTGAAACTACTCAGGCTTTGTGCGTCATTTAAGATGTTCCGGGATTGCTAGGTTCCTGCTTTCTCATTTAAACTACGAACAAGATGTCTTTCCCTACCTATAGTTTATGAAAAGGTCTCGCTCTATAAAATAATGATTAAACCAGAGATGGTGTTTAATTCCAGATCGTAATCACAGCTGGAGATGCAAACACATTATATTTTGCATTTTAAGATTTTATAAGATATACAAGCGATTTGTACAGAATTGAATGGTGACAAGCAAATGCGGTACAACTTAGATTTAAAAAAGGACATGTTCTTAAAAATACCATTCCGAACATGGCGGTTTTTAAACAAACCTGACTCGGTAATACACAAGGCGAAAAAAAAACGAAACTTTCAAACTACTGAAATATAGAACGACTGCCACTGAAATATAGAACGACTGCCTCAGAAAAGAAAATAGCAACAAAGCTCCGTTACACAGATCAAATACACTGAATACTCAAATTTTGCAAGTATCATTAATCACTACCAGTGCACAGTTCCCTCTTGAACACGGTTTTAAAAACAGGAGCTCTTTTTAGTGCCCAATGTTTAATACCACCGTAATGGACCTCGGAAGTCTCATCCGAAAGACTGATAGTAAGTTTTAGTTGGAGTAGCGGGGGACTCGAATCAGCGATACCTGGACTTAAAGCAGACATGCTTAACACTGGTAATCCGCCCTTGTTTCAACTAACGATTCCCCGTTGCCATTACCACGTTCACTGCCCCAACCAGCAGAACTTTGTTATCCGTAAACTGCCAAACCCGTTACAGCTTTGTAAATGATCAAACCATTGATGCGTTCTGCCGAGTGTGGCCCATACATTTAAAGCCAATTGCACTTTAACCTTGCGCGACACTTTGTTGGCAGCGGTAGTCCAGTGGTAGAGCGCTCGCTTGGGGATCGAGGGGTCACTGGTTCGAGCCCCAGTCCGGCCGCTAATTTCCTTAAGCAAGAATTAAGCCTACATTGCTTCTCTGCACCCAGGTGTATAAATGGGTACCTGCGAGAAATATAAGCAAATGTTCCGTGGCTGCCTACGGCTCCGTCTGTTAACGGACGACTTACATATCCAGTGATCGGGGGGTAAAATGTAAAAGTAGGTTGAATACATTAATTACAAACTATAAACCTTTACCTTTACCTTTACCGTGCAGACATTTAAGGCCAACTTGCTCTTTTACCTTGCGCGACACTTTGTTTACATTGCAGACATTAAAGGCCAACTTGCTTTTTTACCTTGCGCGACACTTTGTTTACATTGCAGACATTTAAGGCCAACTTGCTCTTTTATCTTGCGCGACACTCTGTTTATATTGCAGACATTTAAGGCCAACTTGCTCTTTAACTTGCGCTACACATTTTACATTGCAGACATTTAAGGCCAATGTGCTCTTTTATCTTGCGCGACACTCTGTTTACATTGCAGATATTAAAGGCCAACTTGCCCTTTTACCCACAGGTGTACGGCATGTTGGACCCAGCCATTATAACAAGGTAGGTATCTTCACTATTGAAAATTGCATATCTATCTGCTTTGAGCTCTGTAACTCTTTGAAATGCTGCTCAATTGTCACAAACTGTGGCTCATATTTCGCGAGATAGATGTTTTAGCACATACAATCACAGAAATCATTTACTTTCCGTGAAACTCGGTAGCAAACACTTCGCTAACTCGAGAAATGCTTTGGTCGGCTCTCGTCTGACCGATCCGAAATGGCCAAATTTATATCAGTAAAACCGTACACCTGTGCTTTTACCTTGCGCGAGCGACACTCTGTTTACATTGCAGACATTTAAGGCCAACTTGCTCTTTTACCTTGCGCGAGCGACACTTTGTTTACATTGCAGACATTTTACGCCAGTGTGCTCTTTTACCTTGCGCGACACTCTGTTTACCGTGCAGACATTGAAAACCAACTGTGCTCTTTTACCTTGCAGTCTCAACCATCGATGCTATGTCTACCGTGCAGATAGACCTTTAACAAGCGATTCTCTGTGTATGTAATGCAGTAAAGAAATTTAGAGCACATAAAGGTGTGCTGTAAAAAGGTGCCGCTTTTTATTCTCCGGACTCTAAACTTTTTATTCCTTATAAGATTTTATTTGCTTGAATTAAACAATCAGAAGCTAAGCCCCGCCATTTTACAGCTTAGTTAACATATCCCCGGAGAGCTGTACATATTTTATTCGCTATGATTGATTTTGCGCACAGCTGATATGCCAAAATGCTTGTTCACGGAAATGTCAGAAACTAATTTGAGTTTATGAAAGATTCTAATTGGGGGGTATGGAAGACGTGAACATGGTTACGTTCCAGTAAATTCCTGAAATCAACGACCATTATCATCGTTATTGCAGTGTCAAAATGTTGAAATCAAGGGTGGACCTTCTTGTTTACTGCCACCGTTTTGTTTGGAGAGTTGTCTGAGTGAAATCCGCAATTGGCGAACGTTGTTACCCCTGGTGTCATTAGAGAGAGAGAGAGAGGGGGGAGATAGAGAGACATGTATGTATGCATAGGACATTAAACGCCCTCGCATTTACTCAATTTGCAATATGATTCCGAGAGATGTAAAGAAGACAACGTGTTCTGTACACTAAATTACAACTCCGTCATGATGCACTCTATTCTGCGCCCCAAAAAATGAAATACCTGAAGAAAAGAGGGGATCGTAAATTTTGTTACAGATTTGCAATACATTTTTCTTGTTATAAGGAAATCCATGTTTTGGTGGCACCCTTTGTATTTATGTTGCAAAAAATGTGTATAATACTCAAATATTCTACGATAAATGGGAGAAAGCGATGGCAGATAAGCAAAGAAAGACTCGTTTATCATGTAAATAGATAAAAATGAGCTTCTTTCTGGTAATTTGTTCAGAAACCAACGTCAGATTGAGCGTAGATAATGATTATTATCACCTTTATTCCAGCAGTTAGTGTCTACGGCGGCCATCTTCATCGGCAAGCGCCCGCGACCACGACACTCGGCGCCACTCTGTTGTTATCGAAGATATGGGGACAAAAATATGCCGCAAATTGTCCTCGCATCGTTACATTTGGAATTGTCTGGAAATAATTCCTGACAGTAAATAAGTTGTTTGTCGAAATACGATTGTAAAATTTATCTGTGTTATGCCTATAACATAATAATTGTGCTTGAATTGACTGATTATGTTGTCTATCTTCAAATATATTCTAATTATACGACTGGGAGAAAGACTAGCAGGCTCCGCCAAAAGTTTATGCAGACTATGTTAGAGCAGGGGTCACTCCCCGTAATTAGACTAGATCCCATGCGATGATATATTTTCAAGCTTAAAAAGTTTGATATGTGGCTAGTACAGAGACTTTTCTGATAATAGACCCATCCTTCACAAAGTAAAAAAAATAGACTGGCAATTGTGCCATAAGAAATAAAGTGAAATAATATTGACGAGAAAAATAAAGTAAAACATATTGACTAGTGACTAGTCCAGACCCCAATGTATGTAGTGATATGCTTAATACGAAAATTTGAAAAGTTGGGTGTATGTTTTTAATTCAGAATGGCAAACAATTTTGTTGATTTTCTTTGCATCAAATTCAAGTATATTTGAATAATCTAATATGAGATATTTACATTATTTTGATATTTTTGCAAATGTGTCATTTCGGTAGTTTAAATATTTCATCTTTTCCAACATAGCAAATTTGCTTACCATATTTATGACGGCCCACCCTAGAACAGTGGATTTACAAATATTTCTAGGCATATAGTTATTATATAACAATAAAAGTATGTGCTATTATATACTAAATGGATTGACTTTTATATACAATGAATTGTAAGTGAACTTTGAATGGAAACTGAAGGAAGTTCAGTGGTATTGCTCCAACACCCTTTTTGGGCAGCAATATTTTATTTTCATGAAGAATTAGTTCAGAAAGTTGGAAATTATCATGTAACTACCAAAAGGCTGTCCGAAAAGAACCCCCATTTTTTAAATCTTGCAGCATACCCCGATTTGCATTGTTATACGACAGTGCTTCAAGTTCTAATTCAGATGGCATAGTTTTCTTTCTGAAATCTTTCTTTCTGAAATCTAGAATGAACGTTTGCAATATGCATTAAGGTACTGCCAAACCAAAATAATGGGTCGTCTTTCAGCAAATAACTAGACTACTGAAACCCAAGTCTCTATGATAAATGTAGGAATAACAATCAAATTTACGGCAGAATTTAGTTAATGGGCTCGCCACTTAATACTTTTGACAGATGTCCATTTGTCTTACTAGCAGAAGGTGTCAATTCCCGCTGCCTCATTATCGGATATTTTTAATGTTAATGTTCAAAGTGCGATGCCAAGATCAAATGTGAAATGCAGAGTTCACAGGAAGAGGTCGGGAATACCTGTTATTAAATCGATCCCTTTATGAGCGATAGTTTGTTTATATAGGAAACAGCTATTTCCAGACTGGACTTGAAGTTTCCTGAAATTCAGAGCGTAACTGTATGTCAAAAACCATTGTAGCTGGGTAGGGCTTAATAATTTATCTTTCGGAAAATTCCGGTGAGTTAATGGTAATTACGCATATTAATGCATTAATTTGATTATTTATAATACAAATAACATGGAAATTGTTGAAATAGTTACGTATAATTACCAAAGACTGAACAAAAAGCAGGAAACTTTTTTTTCTGGAAAGTTTCAGTATGGTTGTTTTTTCGTTGCCGATTTTGGTCACTGTCTTTTGTTGTTGTTTTTCTTTACACGGAAGTTTTAGGAAGAATGTATAATTATTGGAGCAAGGTTCGTATGATTTCAAAACTTGCCATTTTTTTAAAATCTCAAACAATTACTCTACAAGAAACAGGAAGATAATGGGCCGCCACGCAGTATAAAAACCCAGAAATGCATTGCATTTCTGCAAAAAACACATCTATTCTGTCATGAAAAAATCGACAGCCCATGGAATGATAAATAAACCAGTTTACTATGAAAACATCAACAGCGCCTGATAGGGGGAACTATTTACTAGTGATATATCACAAATAATTGAGTGACAAGTCTCGCGCGCGCGGAGTGATACATTCCTTCCCGGCATGCCGCTTGACTTCCTGTAGCAATTATGAACTAATGATTGGTCGTTTTTTGACGGGAAGCCAAAAAAAGACAATTTATTTTGCTGACTTGAATAACTGAGTGTCAAAAATCCTTTTTTTCCCTAAACATAATATTATATTATAATAGTAATGTCAGGTCATTATGACGTTAAGCCAGAATTACAAGACATCATTGAGGATCGTGAAACAGAGCTTGAGTACCGAGATGCCTAATCATCTGAAATATCGGTCGTAGATTTGAAAATAAAGTTTTCCAGATGATAAAAAATAGTCATCCAAAGCAAATGGGTCCCGTTTGACCTAACAAGTACATAGTGTCTACAATCCGCTTTGACTACACATTTAGCGATCCATTAGACATACCGGTGTGAATACTTCTGACGAAATTTCTAAGTAAAAGTTGTCTAGATAATTAGAGTTTGGAATTAATTTTGAATTAGAATTACGCAAGATGCACGACTTGCAGCAGTAAAAATGAAAATTGTACTGCTTCAAATTATAACTTTAGTGCTTATATATTTTAAAAGACTTACTCAAATAAAACTGTAGGCATACTTTCCTGTTTTTTTGAAATTCATATAAGGAAATTGCGAAAGCTAGAAAAGTATTTATATTTCCAGTTTCTGCACCCTTCTTTATGCGATACCTAAGCGATTTCGGCAAAAAAACGTCAAAATTTATCTTAAATGTTAACGTTCATTTATGTAATTCTTTTCGTTTTCGCCATATTTATTTCAATGGCGGTGCTATCTGCATACAATGCTTCAGTCAAATTAAACAGATAAGGTAATAAACAATATTTAGAATATTAAGCAATTATCATAAATATGGAAAACGGAAGAATTCGTGATAAAACTTCTTTTTTTCAAACTTAGCGTTAACTACAATTATTATGGAGTAGGAATGTGCTGAGGCGTAGTTACATGTACAAGTGCTTTTATTGGTTTTTAGGCAAGATGCATTTTAAAAATTATTTTGATAATTCTGATGCTCGTTTCTAATTATTTACTGGAAAACTTATCACAAAGAAAATCGATGTCTAGGTTCAGTTTTGTGACCGTGTAAAGGCTGTGCCTTTCAACAGCGTGTTATCAGGGTCTACTGATCTTTAGTCTCCCACTACGTTATCTCTAATAAACAGAAATTCTGAGTGTTTGGTAGAATCATAATCAATTCAATGCACAATTATTCAACTTTCATTAATTTTATAATAATTTATAATTCATTTATTTAAGCTGGAGAACTCGTTACCATTCGGAGATTTGGCGGTAATTGTATACAAAATATTGAATTGTATGTATGTGTGAATGTATAATTATATTTCCACAAGACACTGTAGAAAACAGTTTTATTCATCGTTAATCAAATTTAACTGTTTAGACTGAAATTTCTCCGACAAGTTAATACGATGTAATGTAGACTGAAAACTCTGCATAAAAATAACAAATATCAGATTGAGGCATCAACACTTAAAAAGAGGAAATATATGTAGGTTTCCACAAAGTAAATCCTATTCCAAATCATGTAACAATAATTCTGGCATCTTAATGCCGAGCAGACCATATATTTCTGTCGAGATTTAAGTTTTTCTGTCAAAAAATATGCAAGAAATTTAGGTAAGAAAATTACTGTTCTCTGACAGTCCAGACCTTTAAAAACGCAATTTGAATTTCGTGAGCCTGTGACCTTGACCTTTCATCTGGTTACCCGCAACCCCCCCCCCCCCCCGCCAAAAAAAAGAGGGTCCATAGGACCCTGGGTCGCTCACCTCAACAACTGATCAATGGTTGCAAGTTTTGTGCAAGTTTGGTAAAATCAATTCAAAAATGGAAGCTGCTATTGTGGAGAAAAGGTCAATTTGGCTTACTTTGGCTCTTTCAAGGGCCATAACCCATTATGGAATCTAGCTGGTTCAAGAAAGGAACCAGGATCTTATAGTAACTCAAGTATTGTACAAGTCTAATTAAATTCAAATAAAAAATGAAGCTGCTACTGTGCAGACAACCCACCCATCAACTCGACATTGTTGCATGCAAAAGCACACAAACATAAGAAGCTAATAGCATTGTAATGCAAAGGGGCAGGTAGTCAAAGATCCCACCAAAATTAAGACCGCAGGTGTGCACACAAGCTTTTTTCTTTAATTTGACCTAGTGACCTAGTTTTAAGGGTCACATGAACCAGTTACGAACTTGACCTAGAGAAACATTCTGACCAAAGGACCAAAATTAAGACCGCTAGAGTGCAGACAAGCTTTTTCTATAATTTGACCTCGTGACCTAGTTTTCAAGGTCACATGACACAGTTACGAACTTGACCTAGATATCATTGAGATTAACATTCTGACCAAGTTTGAAGAAGACTGGACCAAAATTAACACTGCTAGAGTGCGGACAAACTTTTTTTCTATAATTTGACCCAGTGACATAGTTTTCATGGTCATATGACCCAGTTTAGAACTTGATTTAGATATCATTGAGATTAACATTCTGACCAAGTTTGAAGAAGATCGGACCAAAATTAAGACTGCTAGAGTGCAGACAAGCTTTTTCATAAATTTGACATAGTGACCTAGTTTTAAGGGTCACGTAACCCACTTACGAACATGACCTAGATTTCATCGAGATAAACATTTTGACCAAGTTTAAAGAAGATGGCATCAAAATTAAGACCGCTAGATTGTGGACAAGCTTTTTCTATAATTTGACATTGTGACCTAGTTTTGAAGGTCACATGACCCACTTTCGACCTTGACCTAGATATCAATGAGATAAACATTCTGAAGAAGTTTGAAGAAGATCGGATAAAAATTAAGACCGCTACAGTGTGGGTAACAATTGTGAACAAACGACGGAAGGACGGACGACAGGGGATCACAAAAGCTCACCCTGTCACTATGTGAAGGGTGAGCTAAAAAAAAAGAAGGGATCATCTACTCACAAATTCCAATCACCTTGAGAAGTGTAAAAAACTGTAGGTCATAGGGTTCTTGTGATAGTGAGCGGAAACTAATTTGACAATTTCTAATGACCTTGACCTTGGACCGAGTGACCTCTAAAGTTTAAAGTCTAAACAATAGGGGTCACCTACTCTGGAAGTCTAATCATCCTGTGAAGTTTAAAGATTCTTGGTCAAGGGTTTTTGAGTCTTTGACTGGAAACAGATTTGACCTTTACAGCACTTATGACCATTACCATTGAACCTAAAAGTTGTTACAGGACAGTTTGAAAGAAGGATAGACATGGCAAAAACAATAGACATTAAATATTCTTACATTTTATCTAACTGTGCAGCGACTTTGTATAAATGGAGCAGTACTCAATTGGTAGATACAACAAATACTTGCATTAGATATTATATATATAATTTATAAATTGCACATATAGTATGTCTGTACAAAACAAGCAGATCTACAAGGTTTGTTGTTAACAAATGTTACCAGAATGAAGTCTTATCCCGAGTAGCCAAAATTTCTTCAGACTGTTCAAGGGTTCATTTTTACTCAGTCTAGAGTCTTAATACAATCAATCTGTATGTCGTTACTCTTAACCCCTTCCCCCATATATACACATTTTTGTGCTGTCTGATCAGGATCTGCACTGGTCGCATTTTGGTCAGAAATAACCTTATGAATCAAAAAGCGAACAGTTTAGATCCTGATCAGATGGCTCAGATGTGCCGGCTGATCTGGATCTAAACTGTTCACCCACGCAATAAAGGTTTGTCTAGGGAGGAAAGGGTTAGCCATTATCAATATCAATTGTGTATTTGATTTCTAACATTTTTTTGTTGAGGTCACTGATAAAACAGATTTGGTGAATTTCCCAGGGTGTCCAAATAATAGTCGCATGTTACAGGTCATGATGTGGGAAATATAAATGAACTACAATTTCAGAGAAAATAGGTGTTTGAATTATGAATGTTGCCAACTATATCCAAATAAAAATTACAGGTATTAACCTAACTTTCCAATTATTTTAGGAGAAAAGTAAATTCTGAAGAGGTATTTAGCATGAAGGGTTGGTACTATAAGTGAGAGATGGATCTCTGCCACACTGAAAGTATTTTGCAGCTGCCTTCAGTTTCTTAACACCAAAAGCAAATCACAAAAATGCATGTAATAATGAAATTAAAACAGTCATTATAGAAAAGAATTCATAACAACAAAGTAACTTTAATGAAAGTAACAGTCTAAATAGAAAAAATAAAGCAACATCAAAATTATATAATCAAAAAAGGTAAACATCAAAATTATATAATCAAAAAAGGTAAACCAAAATTAACAGGAATATATAGGCAGGTAAGTCCACTATATAACCTGACTGGGACAATTGAAAATAAATGGGAAATAAATGTTGCACTAAAAGGAAAAAACTACAAAAACAAGAACAAAATTTCACTAACACTAGCTTTTACATTTTTTCACACTTCGAAAAATTGCATTGTTAACATACAGATAAATAGGAAAAAAAAACAATTTAAACATCACATCTGGTTATGAACCTATGACATAGCTCCATTATAATTTCTAGGGCATAAATTAGCCTTTAGAACCATTCTTCTTTTTGAAGATTTTATAATAATCTTTGGACAACAGCTGAATATTTAAAACAAAACAAACACATTTTTGAGCAACATATGGTAAATTCTTACATAATTATATTACTAGACTGTGTCCTCAGGACACTGATGGCCCCACTGCTGCAACAACATTTGTTACAAAATTTGTACCAGGTATTAACATGTGGTGATCATGATTAGTAAATGAGGAGTAAGTGCCACAGAATTTAATAACTAACATAAACAAAGGGCCACTCTGGTGAAAATTGTTGCAAGACAATGTCCTTTACAACAATCTTCACATCATGTCCAATCATCTGTGCAAGATTGAAAGAAATCAGCTAAACAGAAAATATGGAGTTGATGCCACAAAATTTTGTAAGTGAAATAAACAAAGGGCCATAACTGTGGTAAAATTGGCAGGAAAAAATCTTTTTTTATGATCATCTACCTATCCTGCTTGATAATGTGTGCAAGTTAGAAAGAAATCTGTCCAAAAGTAAATGAGGAGTTGATACCACAAGATATTATTACTGAAAAAAAACAAAGAGCCATAACTCTGGTAAAAATGGTCGCAGGAAAAAATCCTTTCTTCACGATCATCTACACATCCTGCTTCATCATCTGTGCAAGTTTGGAAGAAATCCGCCTTATAGTTTAGGAGTTGATGCCACAAGATTTAATTACTGAAATTAAGAAAGGGCCATAACTCTGGTAAAAATGGTCGCAGGAAAAATCCTTTCTTCACGATCATCTACACATCATGCTTCATCATCTGTGCAAGTTTGCAAGAAATCCGCCTAGTAGTTTAGGAGGAGTTGACGCCACAAGATTTAATTACTGAAATTAACAAAGGGCCATAACTCTGGTAAAAATGGTCGCAGGAAAAAATCCTTTCTTTACGATCATCTACACATCCTGCTTGATCATCTGTGCAAGTTTGGAAGAAATCCGCCTTATAGTTTAGGAAGAGTTGACGCTACAAGATTTAACTACTGAAATAAACAAAGGGCCATAACTCTGGTAAAAATAGTCACAGGAAAAAATCCTTTCTTTACAATCATCTACACATCCTGCTTGATCATCTGTGCAAGTTTGAAAGAAATCCGCCTTATAGTTTAGGAGGAGTTGATGCCACAAGTTTTGGGGACGTACGGACGGACGTACGGAAGGACGAGTGCAACTCTATATGCCTCCCACTTTGAGGGGGCATAAAAAGCAATATGAAAAGACAGACTTTATATTTTGAAGAAATTCCATGAAAAAGAAAAGCAAGAGTAAACAATAACTATACATTTCTAATTGTTACCTCTATGGATGATGTTGTTACTTTTTATTAATAGCCAATCCAAAATCTGACATCTCTGGTAAATATAAGGGTTCTTGTAGAGAAAATGTAAAGTGAAAATGTAGCCTGTAATGATGGACTCAAAACAAAGAATAATTTAATTGAGTTTTTCCTGCATGTCCAAAGGGGTTGGTGTGAGGGGGAGTGATTGCCAATACTAAAATGTTTTTAAATTAATTTTATGCCGAAATGAAAATGTAGGAAATTCATTGCAACAGGCCAAACAGAATTTTACAGTTGAAGCACCTAATTTACAATCCTGAATGTAGACCCGAATCAGCCTGTGCATCCATGTAGCCTCCACCCCACCCCAGCACTTTGAGCCTGTTCAAGCCTTATACAGTGGTGTTTTATGGTTATTAATTAACTGAATTTATCAAGTAGAAAGTGAACAGCATAGACTCTAATCAAACTGTTTATATGGGCAGACAGGAATTAATTGTTAAAAAGACTAGATATAGCCACCTCTTTATCTTAAATATTAAAATAAATGGTGGACACAACTCAAAGTAGTTTATCAACTTAAAACTTTGCCTATTATAAAAATAAATAACATTGATAACATTATGTAATCAATTAAAGTGAACAATAAGGTGCTTTCTGTCAAGACCTGCATAATTTGATACTGTCATAAAATTTAATTTAATTTATTGCAGGAAATGGCATTGTTAGTCCATTTCAAAAGGTTTTAAATTCTCCCACAACCAGTTAGTGAAATGTTCTTTTCACCAAAGTAACATTTGATCCTTTCCTCCATATATATGTCTTTAATTGCGTGAGTGAACAGTGTAGACCAAGATCAGCCGGCAAATCTGTGCCATCTAATCAGAATCTGCACTGATTTTGGTTTTTTTATTAATTAGGTTATTTCTAACCAAAAAGTGAACTGTTCAGATCCTGATCAGTTAGGACAGATGTGCCAGCTGATCTGGATCTCCACTGGTCGCACATGTCATAGAATGCATATATATTGAGTGAAGGGTTAAGCACGGCTTTTAATTTTTCTACGTTGGCTGGGAAACAAGCACATATACAAGTGATTTCTGCTCTTTTTTCATAATGCAAATGTAAGTTATCAAGTATTGAATTTTTCTTAATTCCACTGAAAGCTGCACACTCTAGAATAGCACCTTTTACAAAGAAAACATGTGTACACAAAATCATGAGCACTTCTTATTTGTAGAACCTTCTTTGTTACCATGAGTTTTGGACATGTTGTATGACTTTTCAATAGAACACACAACATTATAATGTAGTGATATAACTGTGACTCTGATTATATGACTGACCCATAGTTATGCTTTCTACCATTTGATACACATGTAGCACTACAACTATTTCTAGGATTATTATACTGACAATTTTTGCATAAATAATTTCACAATATCCCACAAAGTTAATTAATGTATAATTATAAAAATCTGCATAAAATTAATTAAACTAGTAATTGCAGACAAAAACACATGTTTTATTTATGGGTACATAAACTGAATTGATGAAATCAATAAAAATGTTGTTTTTTTCACATAAACATGTAATATCATATGATGTTTTTAAGGCTGTAGCCAAGAACAAAACATTGTTTTCTATAAATAAAACAAACATATACATTTTGTATTAACAATATACATTTTGTATTAACAAACATAACAGACTTACCCTTTTTTAAATCTAAGAAGTGCACAAAATGAAAAGTGAACTCCAAAATAAATCAATGAGACAATGATCATGGTGTTAACCCTTTATTCCACAGACAGATCTTGTATCCACATGCTGTCCAATCTGAATCTACACTGTTCATACAGTAAAAACTGCCTAAACCGGTGATCTTCGTGACTGAAGAAAAAATCCGGTTTAGAGAGGATTCCGGTTTACAGAGGATTTTACCTTTATTGCTAAATTTGACTAGTGATGTATACATCAGTATGGTATATAGCATTTCTAAGTCTTACCTTAATGTATGCATTGACATCTTTGATAAGTTAATCATGAAAAAAAAGAAATATAATCCAACATTTTTAATTTATTTACTTATATCGATATTCATTTTCATAATTACAATACAGCTTCTGTAGGAGTATGGAATTAACCCATATTCTAATCCTTTTTAGTTTAGTGGGACATTTAGACATAATTAAAATTACTGATGAATTTTATATAATATAATTAAATAATTATATATTAATGTGACCAATTATGTTTAAAATTACACCATAAAAAGTTGCAGTTGTTTAAACAACGATTTATCAGACAATTATCTAATAACAGCAGACAATTATCTAATAATAATTGTCTACTCGACTCCTTAATCTTACATATGTTTACGCAACAGTTACCTTTCCCAGTCATTAATCCTGATAATTTTCACGCTTTTTAAATAATATTGGTCCTGATCGGAACTTGTTGATGTCTGACACGTTTGACAATACACAAACCTCTGACTAGACAACAAGTGTTTATCGCATTCAATTGCAATTATCTGAAATCCAGTTTTCAGAGATTTTTTAAAGAGCAATTTGCAAATAAAATCGAAAATTTAAGGCCGGTTTCCGGATTTCGGAGGTTCCGGTATTTGGAGGTTTTTGTTACAATAAAATAAGAAGGAAAAAAATCGGGACCATGAACATTTTGCGATGTTCGAAGGGTTCCTGATTATAGAGGATCCGGTTTAGGGAGTTTTTACTGTATCTTGGTCAGAAATAACCTCACTAATCTAAAAGTAAACAGTGAAGATCCTGATTAGAGAGCATGGACATGCATGCTATCTGAATATACAGTGGTCAGTCATGGGACATGCGCCATATCCTATGGAGTAAAGGGTTAACCCTTTCCTCCATATATACACCTTTTTATGCATGCGCGACCAGTGTAGATCCAGATCAGCCGGCACACCCATGCCCTCTGATCAGGATCTGCACTGGTTGCTTTTGATTTATTAGGTTATTTCTGACCAAAAGTGACCAGTGCAGATCATGATCAAATGGCATAGATGTGCTGGTTTATCTGGATTTACACTTGTCACACATGCGTTAAAAAGCGTATATATGGAGGAAAGGGTTAAACAAAACAAAAACCAAACAGAAAAATACTGAGAGCTGTATAACAAACTAACTTCAGCTCTAACTAAATAAATAAGCAGAATGCTATTAACACAAATGCGTAAATAAAGACATGTAAATGAAATACAACCCAAAATGTAAACGAACTGTAAATAAGGTTTATACATGCTTAATGTGCAAGTTAAAATAAAATCAATTACCATATCTAATGAAACTGAACATAGACTGCTATAAATACATTTTATTTCTAACAGGTTTAGACTGAATAATTCATGCACAAGTCTGATTCCAAAATTTGCAATAGAAATATAACAAAAACATTTAAAGCCCTAAAATTGATTATTTTCAACCTTTGCGTAAACTGAAGTCCAAGTAAAATACTACAGTACATGAGCATCAATACAGAAGCTGTCATGTATGAACTGAAAGTGAAAAATGGACTGATAATCAATTAAAATTTAATTAAGAAACTTAAATTCTATGTAAAGTTGTAGAAAAAAAGCACAATATATAACAAAAGGGCCAAAACTGCCCACCCGACAATCCAGCCAATATGTTTGGATATTATAGATACATCAACTCCATCAAGTTTAGTGATTATCCAATGGAACAATTGAACAAAATATTCCTCCCTCTCATTTTACACAGTTGCCTGTTTTGTGATCACATATGATCCATGTTCTAATCTGATCTACTCTCAACCCTTAGTTTCAAATGTGATATAGATATTATCCAGACAAAGTCCAAACTAAATTAATTATAATCAGTAAAAATGTGTGGCTTCAACTTTGTTGACAACTTTTATATATTTGTTGTATGAAAAGGCTTCTGGTCCCAACGACCCAGTGTTTGAATTTACTGAGATATCAGGACAAACATTTCATGAAAATTTGATAATAATCAGATGAAAAATGTGTTGGCAAGGTTTCTCATTAATTTGAACAGGTGACCAAGTTTTGAACTCAGATGAACCAGCAGACATATTCTAAACAAACATTTTGAAAAAATTAGTTGACAGTTGGAAACAAAATGTGGCCTGCATCAAGTTAAATGGTTTTTTGTTGAATCTGACCTGATGACTTACTTTTTTAACCCAGATGTTCTAGTTTTAATATTATTAAATATACCATCTGAACAAACATATTGAACCAAATCAATGATGAAAGCCTCTTCTTGGATTTGCCAAAGTGAAAAGGTTTCTGAACTGAGATGAATCTTTCATATCATCAAGACAAACAGAGAAATGATAATCGAATGAAAAATGTGACCATCTTTGTGTGAACAAAGTTTTCTTTTGATTTAATCAATTACCTAGTTTTTGATCTCAGATAACACTGTTTATAACTCATGTGAAATATTATGAAGAAGAATATCTCAGCAAGTTAATTATGACTGGATGAAAATTGTGGCCATTATTGTGTTGACAATAGACAACATGGGCAGAAATTTTTCTTTGCTCACCTTCACCAAAAACTAAGAGTGAGCTATAAAGGTGAGCAAAGAAAAATTTACTTAAGAAAGAAAGACAACAACAACGTAATTAAGGTAATATAAATTGCAAACATTTTTGAAAATATTTATGAATTTTCACTGAGGTGGATTGAATGCTTCCAAGTTTTACCAAGTTTGCTGGGCGTGGGACTTGTAAAAATGGTTTATTTGATGGTGAGCAGACTTTTAGACATTGAATAAAGAGTGAAGCTCACATGATGCCCTCAACTTTTCCCAAATGATCACCAAGGAAACATACAATACCACCTGAACATAAAGCAACTCACACACTAAACACTGTACAATAGTACAGCTTCATAAAATATACAATTTTAATTTAACATTTACAAGATAGAACACAACAGAACTGTAAACAGTATTAATCACAATACATGTATAAATATATGGTGAATATTTGTGCCACCATTACCTGATTGTTAGGCCCTAAGGATTGTTATTGATGATGAAACATGGGTTCCACAAGCTGCTGAATCTCAATGGTCGTTTTGATCAATACTATGGGATTCTGCCAATTATAGCAAAAATACCCCTAATTTAACCCTTTACTCCATAGACACACATTTATTGCGTGGGCGAACAGTGTAGATCCAGAACAGCTGGCACATGGATCTACACTGGTCGCACATGCGTAAACATGCGTATATATGAAGAAATGGTTAAGGAAAAAAATCTCTTCGACTGTATTCATAGGGGTCAAAATTAGGCTTTTTGGAAATTTAAAGTCAAATAGTCATCTCCCAGGTCAAATGAAAGCCTGAAAGGCAAATAAACTCACTTCAGCAACATAGGTAGACCATAATTAAAAGGCAGATGTACATCTGTACATTCTGATCAGGGTCCACAATACTGAAATACTACTTTACAAGACTAAAAATGTTCAACACAAGGCAATACAAAGCAGAGAGGTCAGCTTGCCACTATATAGCATTATAAGAGCACAGTAGTTCGAAAATGGAAGAATACATAAGGTAAGGCATCACTTTGAAGTAGGGATGTCATTTACCAGTTCTTTCACTAGCTGGTTAACTGAGAAATCTCTCAGCAGCTTTACTGTCAAAGAGAGTTATTGTCATTCAAGTTGCATTTTATACAAGAATTTTACACAAATTATTTTTTCTTGTAACTACCCAATTCCAATTTCATAACCAGATAACTAGTCATCAGAACGATTAACTGGTTAATTGGTTAATAATTGACATTTCTACCTCATGTTATATGTCATGTGTTATATCTGGAGGGTCCAGAACAAACTAATGTATGATATAAAAAAACAGAAGGGATACATCTGGCTCCAAGGCTTTAAATCTGATAATAGATACCCATCCCTGATCTCAACCATGTCATTGCTCAGTTCCTAAAAGTGATCTTATTCAACCAATCAGATTGTTGAGATTTAAGACTGTGTCAATCCCAGTAATTTTGAAACCAGATGTGCACCCAACCTTTGATTTGATGTAAACATTGTCATGGAAAAATTTTGTAATGTATTAAGGCAAATACATGAACACAGTGAAGGCATGTTAACAGCAAGCTGCTACTGTACTTGCTATATTCATATTTGCTGTATTGGGATATTTATGAATCTACAAAATCATACAAGCTCGTGTTCATAATTGTAAATAGAATAATCTATTCTCAATAAAGTATTGTGCTAACTGCTTTTCTTTCTTTGATTAATGAATAACAGAATATATATTCACATGCAAAGTATATTTTGATTTTCATGCAATGAACAGCACCAAGTTTCATTATGCTTACATAATAAGAACGCTAGGAACTTGACTAACCCCCAGCTAAATTTCCATTTGGCCGTAATATTAACTGGAAGGTATTTTAATCTTCCAATTAAATTGTTTTGTTAAATTAAGAATGGGTTTTGTTAACTTTTTGCTCCAGAAAAAAAAATACCAGTACTTAGTTACAGACATAAAAATTAGTTTTCACACAATTTTCTACAAATTTTTAGAGTCAAAACATATTAACTTCATACCACATTTCTTGCAATATTTATCCTAATTTTTTAATAATTGTTTATGTTATTCAGTTAAAAAAGGAAGACAACATTACTTAAAATAGATCTGTTCACCGGAGACTTAATGGTATGTTATGATTTGACACAAAGTATAAATTTCATACAAAAATATAGATGAACGCTCACTTTAAATATTTGACACTCAAGGAAAGTATGTAACAGAACAGCACAGGTAGAAAGGCACAATACAGCTAGGCATTGTTAAAAGACACTCTTCAAAGTGACAATTGTTCAGGGAACATTTCTCTTGGAATGGTAATAAGAGAACAGAAAACATATATAGGTTGCATCATTCTCTCAACTTTTGTTCAATTATTACTTACTTAAATGATTTCTGATAGCCTACAAAAATGAAAAGGTAAGAAAAGTTTTAATAAAATTTAAGTTAATATTTTAGTTAAAATATCCTTGCCCACATTTCATCATTGGTTTATTGGAAGAACATAATTCCAAGAGATCATAGAAAGTCTAATCATGGTTGAACAGTCTTGCATAGGCCAAATTCTCAAACTAAGGGCAACTTATACCCGTTTGTTATTGGTCGTTTATGGATCTAGTCTAATCTGTTTTTGGTCAGAAATCTTTTAGCTTCCCTTGTGTGGAGGGCATATTTGTCAAGATATTTCCTCACTGGACTACTCCGTTTTTGGTCGACCTTCTTTGAGCTCCTCTGCATGGAAGAGCGCTTGTTTAGCTAGATGTTTCTCACGCAACATCTGCATCTTGACGGCGTAAGGCATGTCTGGGATAAGGTACATCACCATCCATGTGAGGAACACGATCAAGTTCTACAATACAATCATTATCATTCATGAGCCATTAGCAAGTTTGTTCCAAATCCTCATCTTATTTAAGCCATTTCACCAATGCAGACGGTTCTTTATGCATGTGCAGCCAGTGAAGATCCAGATCAGCCTGCAGTAAAGCGGTCTGATTTGGACCAATACCTGTCACTCTGGCTACATCACATTCCTATTCTCATAAGCAAAAAGAATTATAAATTTGATGAAAAAAACGCAAAAAAATTGCAAAATAATAGTCAGCATTAGGTTTTCCTGACAAATCTAAATAAAAAGGGGCATAACTCCGTGAATTAATGACAAGGAAGCTATACATTAACAATTTCATCTCATTACCTTTTCTGTCTAACAGAGTCCATCTAATAAAACATCTACATCAATAGGAAAACACTGGAGCCGGTATAAAAAAGATAGGCCTTTGATTGTCAATAAATGACCTTGATTGACTACATGCCAAATGGCTACTGGTAACTACAGAATGCTTACCTCAAACACTACAATAAAAGCAAGCTTTGCTGCTATTACGTGCCAGTAAGCCATGGTGTAATCATACTCGTTAGGTCCTCCAGGAGGGTTCCGGAAGTCACGGTACCTTGGGAATAAAAAAAAAAAATCACAGATAACATGCAGTCAATACTTCCCAACAGGTCAATAACACTTAACTCCATGGATACACCTTACATCACATATGCGACCAATGTAGATCCAAATTAGCCTGAACATTCATATAGTCTGATCTGAATCTACACTGTTTCCTTCTTAGTCTTAAAAAATACTGATTCTGTCCAACCCCTTGGTAAGAGGGATGTTCAAAAAGTTTTTGGCAAAGTGCTCTCTTTTCTTTATTATAAATTGCACCTTTTTGAAAATTGTTTTTACTGTACTCAAAAGTATTCCTTACATAATAATTAACAACAAAAGTCTGACCTATTGATCTGTTTCAAAATACAGTCCAGTTCCGATTTTACGAATGGGCGTCGGACCAAGCCGATTATTCGTAAAATCGCATTTTTCGTAGTATCGCATTTTTGATAGTTCTGTATGTTTACCGCCGCAAATCGTCGTTATTTGACGTAATGTGTTATTGTTGTGATATGTCAATGTCAATAAATAAAAATACAAAGAAAAGAAATGTTCGCATTAGTTATTTTTATTGTAAATTTACATGTTATCATTAATCATTAAAATTCAGCTATCCTCCCCTGAAAAAACGGGCCCTTCACTGAATTTCTCAGAATGCCGATATCAGTTACTGAATTATTACTCGCCGTGGTATTAAGATTATGCAGAATGAATTGTCAGAAGTAGAATGACAAACAATTCACGTGTTTCAGATTTTATACAATTTTAACATTTGACATTTAATCACTCAAAAAAACTGTTTGTTACAACCAAACACGCCCGATGGTTGTTTACAGAGCATTTCGTGTCAATACTGCTGGTGTCGATAATTGCTCAACAATACAAAGAAACGGATATCGCTCGAAAAGGTGTGAAAATCACCTGCCTGACCGAAATTCGTAAAATTGCATCTTTAATACATTGTAAATAAGCTTAAGGGACTGTCATAATTATTCGCGAAATCGCATTTTTCGTTAAATCGCGATTCGTTCGATCGCATCTTTTTTAAATTGAATGAAGAAGGAATACGGACGGGACCGGCCGCCATATTCGTAGCATACCGTTATTTCGTAAAATCGCGATTCTTAAAATCGCGACTCGACTGTATCATAAATTTTTCAACAACACTTACAGTTATTTGTCCAAATATCATCCAGACAAAATTACTCTCATGTTTTTAACAGCATTATTAAAAATATTTTGAACAATCAGTCTTTTTTTTTCCAAAATCAAGTTTGTGAATAATACTGAACAACAGCTGTACTTTTCAAGCCAATTATTGATATCCTCAACATGACATTATCAACTTGTGACAAGTCTTTAATGTTTTTCTTGAAACCGCATATCAAATGTGCATGGCCATTTTCTACTGAGCCTTTTATCTATCGGCCTTTCCCCATGTTTTGATGGCTTCTTTTTTGGATTTTCTATTTAGCACACATAATTTAATGGTCAACCTCTATTGAACAAAATGGCCATCAAACATTGATTTGACTTGTCAATTATGTAAGGCCTTTTTCTGCCCATTTGCAACAAATTTTACGGGTGCTGCTAATACATAAATGTGACTTAAATTCACAACATGATGGTACTGTACTTTGACTTACCAGCATACATCAACTTGTCCAAATTCAGGAGACACCACATCTGGTTTGCTCTTGTTATGAAAGTCTGCGGTATTGAAGGCAGACAAGCTGAAGTTGGCATAGTAGTCATTCAAAGTACTGTCATTGCTGTAACCATACTTGTACACAATACGTGGAATAAACTCTGATGTGAATGCAATGATCGCTGCCTGTAATAGAAGACCAACAAAGAGTGAATATATGTGTGTGATTTGTTTACTGGAACAGCACTTAAGTTTGAGGCTGTAAAGAAAACATTATCTGTCACATAAAGAGAACAGGATCATAGGATTTACACCATATATGTGGGTTTTATCACAGGTGCGAACAGTGTGGATCCAGCACAAATCAGCCAGCACAGTGCTTCTTGGGCAGAAATAACCTAAGAAATCAAAAAGCAAATAGCATAGATCCAGAGGTGCTGGCTGATCCTGATCTACACTGCTTGCCCATAGATAATAGCCATATACCATAGTGTAAAAGATAAAATACATTTTTTAAGGTTTTATACATGTGTAAACTCTGCTTAATAAGCACAAGTGTAAAAAGCTCTGGTACAAGTATAATGAAAGTTAAGAGCTTGTGCTGCAGATTGCACGCAAACTTTATCCTTAAATTCTAAGTTGAGACTAGAATTTTGTTTTCCGCCGAACACATGTGTTGCCTGCTTGCAAACAGTTAAAATGTGGGCCTTTGTTTTATCATATATGATAAAAATATGTAATTCAAGTTGCATTGCAATACAACAAAATTACTAATTTTAATTGATCAGTTATTATCTTTATTGTATATTCTAATTATATGCAAAATAAAATTTCAGGTTAAAATCTTTCAAAGGAGCACAACTCAAAACAGATATAACTTCATTAAAACAGATGCCATATATGAAGTATTGTGTCAAAAGAACAAATACTTTCCAAGTTATAAGCAATTAAGTTTCTGGTTATATTAATTGAAAGGGGCATAACTGAAAAAAGTTAATCAGGAGTTATCACTCTCAGTGTCACAAATGGCAGTTGACATATTTCAAATATACATGTATAAGTAAACATGACAAGTACTTTCAATGTTATAGGCAATGTTAAGTATAACATCAAAGTCATTTAAATGGGGTATAAGTTAAAAAAAATAGTGAAACAGGTGTTATCATTCTTGTTGTCAAAAATGGATTTGTTCATGAAGATGATATTATCTTATTATTAAGCTAATAGGACAAGAACTTTAAATTACAGGCAACATAAAGTTCCATATGAAAGCCATTTGAAAGGGACATAACTCCAAAGATGGTTTTGTTAAAACAGATGATATATTCCAAGTTTTATTAATTAGAAAAGAACTTTTTAAGTTATAAGCAACATTTAGTTTCATTAAATTCATTAAGTTTCATATTAAAGTTCCATATTAAAGTCATTTGAAAGGGGCATAACTCAAAAAATACTGAAACAGGAGTTATCATTCTTGTTGTCACAAATGGCATTGGTCATGCAGTTGATATATTCCAAGTATTAAGTAAATAGGACAAGTACTTTCAAAGTAACAGGCAACATTAAGTTTCATATTAAAGTTCCATATTAAATTCATTTGAAAGGGGGGATAACTAAAACAAGAGGGCCATGATGGCCCTATATCGCACACCTGAGTACAAAAGTACTCTCAGCTTGTGGTTTCAGACAAGAAGATTTTTAAAGTTTTTCCTATACAAATCTATATAAAATGAAGTGACCCCTGGGGCGGGGCCAATTTTGACCCCAGGGAAATAATTTGAACAATCTTTGTAGAGTTCTACTAGAGGATGCTAAATGCCAAATATCTAAGCTCTAGGCCTTGTGGTTTCAGACAAGAAGATTTTTAAAGTTTTTCCTATATAAGTCTATGTAAAATGAAGTGACCCCTGGGGCGGGGCCAATTTTGACCCCAGGGAAATAATTTGAACAATCTTTGTAGAGTTCCACTAGATAAATGCCAAATATCTAAGCTCTAGGCCTTGTGGTTTCAGACATGAAGATTTTTTAAGTTTTTCCTATATAAGTCTATGCAAAATGAAGTGACCCCTGGGGCGGGGCCAATTTTGACCCCAGGGAAATAATTTGAACAAACTTTGTAGAGTTCCACTAGAGGATGCTAAATGCCAAATATCTAAGCTCTAGGCCTTGGGGTTTCAGACAAGAAGATTTTTAAAGTTTTTCCTATATAAGTCTATGTCAAATGAAGTGACCCCTGGGGTGGGGACAATTTTGACCCCAGGGAAATAATTTGAACAATCTTTGTAGAGTTCCACTAGAGGGTGCTAAATGCCATATATCTAAGCTCTAGGCCTTGTGGTTTCAGACAAGAAGATTTTTTAAGTTTTTCCTATATAAGTCTATGCAAAATGAAGTGACCCCTGGGGCGGGCCAATTTTGACCCCAGGGAAATAATTTGAACAATCTTTGTAGAGTTCCACTAGAGGGTGCTAAATGCCAAATATCTAAGCTCTAGGCCTTGTGGTTTCAGACAAGAAGATTTTTAAAGTTTTTCCTATATAAGTCTATGTCAAATGAACTGACCCCTGGGGCGGGGCCAATTTTGACCCCAGGGAAATAATTTGCATACCTGCCATATTTCTGGAAAGCATTCCAGGGGATTTGGTTCAAAATTCCAGGGGATTCCGATATAATTCCAGGGGATTTTTTACGCGGCTAATCAAGCGGAATTTACTAGAAACTAAACTAAGATGCAATATTAAATATATTTAAAATATATTTATCCTCATTTATTTAAACAATAATTTTTATTATGTTTTTTTTGTAACAGGGTGTCAGCACATAATAAAACTAAATAAAACAAACATTATATGAACAGACCGACAAACTCTGATGTGCATAGCACAGACTAACATCAGTAAGAACAATTATTTAAGTTAACTAACATGGACTTGGATGTTATTAACTTGCTGCAGATGCCGAGTTCGAACGCTCAACATATGGTCTCTGCAGTCAAACCAGACCATGTGTCAGTCTGGATCTTTCTAAGTGTGCTAAGGGGATTTGTTTAGGAAAGTCATTGTGTATTTACATTATAATTTCTATTTTCTGTTCAAAATCCCTATGAAAATTAAATATTGCTGCCCAAACATTGTGTTTGAGCAACACTACTGAAGTCCATCTGGATCCGTCCCTGAATATATCAAATGTTGCAGCTTGGCTATTATATTTTTATTCCAAGGATCAAGAATCAGCTTAACTGGTCATTTCTTCCTACTTTGTAATTAAAAAAATATTTGCGAACGTGCCAAAACGTTAATTGTTGGTCAAAAGACGAATAATTTGTATCCGAAAGTGTCCCATTATCCGGATACACACATATTTTGGACATCATAAAAAAACTTTCAATCTTTTAACAAGTCCGCTAATTGTACATAAAACAGACGGTATACTTGTGATTTCAATCACACCTATGCAAACAATCAATTATCCAATAAACAATCCTGTTAAGTGTCAATTCTCACTAAATAATCGATAATCCTCTCGGTGACACTAATTAGACGAATTCAGAACGTTTTGACACAACCGTTAGGAGTCCGAGATACGTAACGGTGTATTCGGCGTTTAGACAAATGTCTGATAAGAGCGACAAAAATGCATTTTTATACCTTTTTTCTTAACTTTTGTTAATTCCGAGGGATTTTCGTCTCCCGCCGGGGGGCCAGGGGATGGCTCTAAATTCCGGGGGATTTTTCCCCCCTGCCGGGGGATATGGCAGGTATGAATTTAACAATCTTTGTAGAGTTCCACTAGAGGGTGCTAAATGCCAAATATCTAAGCTCTAGGCCTTGTGGTTTCAGACAAGAAGATTTTTAAAGTTTTTCCTATACAAGTCTATGCAAAATGAAGTGACCCCTGAGGCGGGGCCAATTTTTACCCCAGGGAAATAATTTGAACAAACTTTGTAGAGTTCCACTAGAGGATGCTAAATGCCAAATATCTAAGCTCTAGGCCTTGTGGTTTCAGACAAGAAGATTTTTATAGTTTTTCCTATATAAGTCTATGTAAAATCAAGTGACCCCTGGGGCGGGGCCAATTTTGACCCCAGGGCTATAATTTGAACAATCTTGGTAGAGGACCACTAGGTGATGCTACACAGCAAATATCAAAGTTCTAGGCCTGACGGTTTCAGAGAAGAAGATTTTTTAAAATTTCATGTTCAAAATCTATTTTTAACCTCTGTGACCTAGATAGGCAATGGACTGGAACCATTTGAACAATTTTGGTAAAGCTTCATGCAGGTAACATTCCTGCCAAGTTTCAGCAAGATTGGCCCAGGAGTTCAGGAGAAGAAGTCGTTTGAAGAAAAAGTTGACGACGCACGCACGGACAGACGGACGACGGACATCAGGCGATCACAAAAGCTCACCATGAGCACTTCGTGCTCAGGTGAGCTAAAAATACTGAAACAGGAGTTATCATTCTGGTTGTCACAGAAGGTGTTGTTCATGCAGATGACATATTCCAAGTATTAAGTTAATACAACAAGTACTTTCAAAGTTATAGGCAACATTAAGTTTCATATTAAAGTTCCATATTAAAGTCATTTGAAAGGGGCATAACTCAAAAAATACTGAAACAGGAGTTATCATTCTTGTTGTCACAGATGGTGTTGTTCATGCAGATGATATATTCCAAGTATTAAGTTAATAGGACAAGTACTTTCAAAGTTATAGGATACATTAAGTTTCATATTTAAGTTGGGGGACTACCGGACGACGGCACCGACGACGACAATGTCGCCGAACAATAGAATCCCTATGTGTCTACCTGCTATCGCAGGTGACACAAAAAGGTCATAATTTGATCACAAGGAAAATTACAGTAATGGTTCTTGGCATACAAACTTGTAATATGACAACACATTGACTAGAATTGCTTCACATACTCTCTAAATAGTCAAACTTAAAATGTGTGATATAGTTTGTACTTACATTTGAAACGACAGCAATAGCAGAGATACCCTGCAGAATTCCAAACCAAATGCCTGTAACATTATTAACACAAGTAGCTGATGAATTATTTCTTGCAATTTTAATATATACCCATTAGAGTCATGTCCCCTGGTATCCTCCTTTTTGAACAAATACATTGTTTTAGCTGAAGAATTAATTCCTGTGGACAGCAGGGTTCAACAGATTAACAGAATTAATCACAAACATCATATTGTGTTCAAATTCCAAAAAAAACCAGTTGTTTAGGATCTTTATTTTTACAATGGCACAATTCAAATATCTTATGTTTCATATTTTTACAGAGTTTTTTAAGCATTATTAGGTGAGAATCCAAGCAACACCCTATCTTTTGAAAAAAAAAATATAAATGAAATATAGAAAACCATACTACTTTGCTACAACAATGTAGTAAAACGAGATAAAAAAACACAATAACCCCCATTCTTACCTATATCTTGAGCCCTGACAGCTAGGGGCCTCTTCCACTGAGTAACAAACTTGTAGGCATCTAGCCGTATCTCAATGATGTTGTTGAGTAAGGCAAACAAAGGGGCCAGTGGAAAAGCTGCTACAAATATTGTCACAAACCCATACTGGATCACTGGTGAGAGAAATATAAACATCATGTGAAAAAAACAGAAATATAATTTTTGTTCAAATAAAATTGTGTTCCTACTGTTGTTAGGCATTAAAATTGTTAAATTATTTTGATTATTTTGTTATATGTCAAAGTTTCAACAACAAACATTTTTTGTACGTAGTTTTAATTTTTTGTGATTCAACCTAAGTCTGAAAAGAAATATTTTGTTTATATATTTCAACAGCCATATAAATGCCACATTTTTTTTACTTAGAAATAGCTTATTTGATTATGAGTTAATGCAGTAGCTGTAATTAGGCAGGAAAAAAAACACTGTACACATATCTATCTGTTCTAAAACTGTAAGAAATATTCACACACAAATATTTGGAATGATTCTGTCAAAATGGAATTAAAAGAAATGTGGCTTTTCGTGTGTCTACCCAAGAAGTTTTAACACTTTACTCTTTATGTAGCTCCTGGCCTGAAGGTTATAAAGCTGAGCATGGAAACCAGTCTCAAATCTCAAGCATCTGATTGGCTGAAATGGCGACCAGTCGCCATTTCAGCCAATCAGATGCTTGAGATTTGAGACTGGTTTCCATGCTCAGTTTTATAACCTTGGGCACAGATCATTTGGTACATCTGTTGAAGCTTCGTTAGGCTATTTCTGATCAAGAAGTGAACAGTGCAGATCAACAGTTATCTACCTGCATTACTGATACGTATGATGTGCTTAATGAAGTATAAATAAATCTCTTAAGTAATTATTCATGTATCTGCATAAGAGCAGCTTACATGCAAAACTAACCAAATTTCAAGTCAAGTAAATAATTTGCAGCAAAGTCAGTCAAAGTTTTATAACTTGATTGTACCTTTCTCATAAAGACTAGAGTGAAGTCTTATGACTGTAACTAAGATATCTATATAAAAATAGCTTGCATGCAAAACTTTGACTGAATTTTCAAACTAACACAAGGCCAATAACTTGCATTTCATTCAATAATAAGTTACATAAGTTGGTATTTAATACCCTTGAGGAAATGGTTAAGTTTCAAATCAATCCCATTAGAATATGCATGAAAATAACTTGCATGCAAAACTTCAATCAACTTGCCTTAGTAACACTGATGGCAACATAAATATGACTATATTTGCACCCATTATTCTCTAAATAGTAAGGCTAATAAAGTGCATATTTATCAGAAAAGTACAAGTGCATTAAATTATCAATACTGACCCATTTCCAGGTATTCATCAAACAAGCCAAGTTTGGGCTGATCTACCAGGTGGTAATCTTGTTCCCAGTGTGTGTAAACCTTGTCTTCTTTGTCAGATTCTACACTGCGCGACTTGAACCAAACCATCAACTTCCTGAAATATATATATGATATCTATATCCATAAATTATAAGAACAATTTCAACAATAAATGATGTAGCTAAAAGATATTGTAATATTGTTTGTTTGTTTTTTTTTCAAAACAGAACTGAATAGAGGTCTTTCACATTGTTACCTCCCCTTAGCGCTCTCTAAAATTGAAGAGCATATTTAGTCGATAAATGCAAGCGAGGGGGCATCGTTTACTATTGTTAATATGACTAAGTGATTATAAAATTAAGAACATGTTGATTAATCATTTCAAATTTATAAATAAGTAAGTTCAGTCAAACAACGAAGAATAAAAAAAACCGTTATGATCATTTACAAGCACATCAAGAAAGTTTATGCGCATTTTAAACATTGTTTATCGCGGTATTTTCAGGCATATATGGACGCGAATATCCAACAGATTTCTTTTTTTTAATGAAAATTAACACACATGAATTGTGTTTACTAAAAATAAATCTGTATAATTGACAATTCAGACGAACATTATCGGACATTTTACCGTTTTACGGCTTTTTTTTTGTAACGCTATAATTTATAGTGGAATGAGACATAATTATATTCTTATGTAGCTCATCGGCGACTAGGTTGATATGTGTTTTGCGTGTTTTGCTTTTGAGAAAAAATATTACGTATATTATGTATTTACACAATAGGATGATTCCAGCTACAACCCGAGAAATCGTTAAATTGATTGAACCAAACGAATATTGCCGGACGGCAGGCCAACCAAAACTATTTAAAAAAATCCAGAGAGTTTTTTTTTTAATAAAAACTATTTTGATGTTGAAGTTTGTAATTGTTGTCGCTGAAGGTTTTGAAATATAATATTTTCATTTCTGTTTAAAATCAAACTGACCATGGACCAAAACAAATGAACGGGACTGCGATATTCAGGTCCGAGTTTAGTTTTATGACACTTATAGCTGTTGTGTACATGTGTGCCCGAGGCATCGTGTCACTATCACGTAATCTCTCAATAAACAGGAAATTTTGGAGCCCTGACCAAGACCAAGTTTCTTAATATTAATTAATAAAACTGTAAAACCCATTCTAAATTCAGTTAAATTTATGTTTCATTAATTATCCTTTTCAATATTTTTAAATCCTGAGATTTTATTGCTTCTTTAAGTACTTTCTACAGCCAATTTCAGAAAGAATGGCAATGTTGGACAGCAAAGGCATACAAAAATGTACAACATAATTTGTTTATTTACACTTCACTACATGTAAACAACTTTTGTCCTATGTGCAACAAATGTAGGTCCATTTAAAACTTCTGGAGTTATGCTAAGATCCAGTTAAAATGTTGTATTTTAACTACATGTATTTTGTTGTCTAACAAAGGAAACAAGATGCCCCAACAATGCAATGTAACCCGTATTTATTCTTAAATTAAAGTGAAAAAGGGGCATAACTATGACAAAATACAATCAAGAGATATGAAACTCATCTTGATAACTGCTCTTGTTATGTCTGACATCTATGTTAGGTTTCAAATTCTTGAATGGTTACTGAGAAAAGGTCAACTTAAACAAAAAACTAAATGAAATGTTGATGCCCAACCACCCAACGACATACCCCAATTGAATTTCCAAAGAAAACCTGGTTAATAAAATAATGACATCATGTGCATAACCTCCTTAATTGCCTTCTAACCAAATAACAAGCAGGGTTATCTAATACTGAAAACTTTCCTTTAGCCTTTAGCATATAACATTTGAAAGTGAAATCACTTACGGCAATATTATCTCCTTGAAGTTTGCAATGATCTGCTTACCGACCATGATGATCCCTAACTGTATACACAGCTCAATGAGACAGCCAGCAGGGTCACACTGGAATACACAGTACATAATCCAGGTTTTACATAAACATAAAGCACTGTCAAAAGGTTAAATTTCATGATGTGTATTTTCAGTTGGTTTTAGGTTTTGAACCACTAAGCTATGGAATTGGGAAGAGCTTTTTTGATATGTATTCTTTGAATAACTCAGATAATCCATTGCAGAATGTTATTCCTTTTATATGTTAAAATCATTGTGTAAGGATTGTGTCAATAAATATTTCAGAGACAGAATGATTATACATTATTGGAAATGCCTGATTTATTGAAATTTTTTATACTTGTACATAAATTGACAAACTATTTGTATTATTAAGTGATATTCAAATGTAGATGACAATGGTCTTTTCTTGCATTATGCGGACAAATGTTTTAGTATTGTAGAAAAGCTCAGTGTAACAAATATGTTTTATATTATTTTATTTTATTCATTCAAATAGAATCAAACCTCTTCTTGACGGAGGCCAAACAGATTTCTATCGTATGCTCCTGGTCTGCCAATAAACCTGAAAGACACCAGAGTTCACATTCAAGAAGAACTCCAAAAATGGAAACTGGCCTTATTAAACAAAAAAGTCCTTGTTCGTTAGTAAACTTGATGGGTGTTCAGTTGAACACTCATGTTGCCCTAATGTCTTTGTCAGAACACCATGAGTTTTTGTGACAAAATCCAAGTACAAATCTGTCAATGTGACTTTGACCTAAAAATGTTAGCTTCATCATGACCCAGTTGTGATAAGCAATATAATTTGCATGTATGTGCTGAAAAATTAAGTAATGGCAAAGTTAAAGTCAACATTAAATGTCTGTGATAGTTGGAAAAAGCAATCCATATATTTCTTTGAAAGATCAACACAACAATTCTGAAAATCAGTTCAGGAGTTTCCATTTTGTTTTCCACAATGCCAGTAATCTGTATATTGTCAAGAAACAACCTCTTGACAATTCTAGGTGTGCATCACAAGTTAAGTGTGAAAACTCTTTATTTGTTAAATTACTGAACATAAAAGAACTGAATCTTTAACTTCAGTTCTTGAGATAATAAATCCTTACATATACGATACAAACAAGGGAGTGATGGAAATACATGACTCTTCAACACTTGGATAACTCTACTAGTTTAGATTTAAGCATGTTGTTTTACAAAGTTAAATGCTGGGTAACATTATTAGGGTAAACTTCAATGTTTCATTTTAACTTTGAACACCAATGTTTTTCATTGTGCTTTGATGTACAGTTAGTGATTTGATGTACAGTTAGTGAGTGGTTTTGTAGCGACATTCTCAAGCAGAAAAACTTTACATAAAAATGAAAAACCGCCCCAAAGAAAAAATTCATTGAATCAAAGTGCAATGTAAGTGTAAATATGTTAAGTTAAAGTGTAGCCACAGTTGTACAAGACATTGTCAGCTGACTTACTTGCCCTTGAAGAAAGCTATATAGAGGATGGAAGCGTAGTAGTTGACAAACTGGAAGAGGAACATCTTGAACGTGAAAGCATCTTCCCACTCAGACTCTGTCCTATGTTGTTCTGCAATAGGATTACAGTTTCATGCAATAACCTCTGCTAGATGCATGTCTTATAAGAGATTTTTTGTCTGTTTCTCATTAGGCAATTTTGCTCTTTGTCAGGTGATGTCAGTTCAGTCTGGCAGAAAGTTTTTTACACGCAAAAATCCTTAGGCTTATTGGATCAATTGAAAATTGCCATGAAGATGACAATGTTTATTTTTTAAAGAAAAAAAATACGTAAGTGTTTTGTTTTTATCCGTTAGACCGTGAGGATGGATGAAATTCCTTGAGTTTTTACCTCACAGTGTGAGACTTGGTATGTATGTGCATGGTAGCTGTGATTTAGCATGCATTTTGTTTGGATTAATATGTGCCTTCCTTGTCCAGTATTTGTCCAGTTAGCATTCCAAGTAAAATTCAAAATGTAAGTAAAACATTTCCATCCTGCCCTTCCACTTTCAAGCTGACCTTATCATATCTGTTCACTTTTGACATAAAAAGCTTTTCTTCTTTCATACAAATTTAATGATTTACTAAACTTGGTATGCTTTTCCTTAGACTCTGTTGTGTTTCATACCTACTTTTTTTCAGTTTCCTATTTTAGGCAGTACAACTAATGACGGCTTTTGGTTCTGGCTAAGCACAGTAACTAACAACATTCTCATTAAAACTGGGAGAGACAAGGTTCCAGATCAAACAGACATGGAATGACAACCAATCTCTCTTAGAATTGATCGGTTGAAACTAAGTCAAGACTCCAAACTGACCAATTTTATCTCGAGTTTTGAGACTGGTATGAAATCTCAGCTTTATGACCCTGGGTCAAGGGAGTGTATAACTTACCCAACCTTGACAAACTCTTACATTAATATTTACCTCTTTGATTACAAAATTTGATAATCTGCTTGTTAGTAGTATAAATCCACTCACCAAGTTCTGTTAGACCCTCAGCAATCCTTTGGTATATCTGTAACCATCATTGTTTATACTCATTATTTTTCTATTCTGGACATTTGTGTGCGTGTGTGTGTTTTCAATCATCACACAAGTCCCTTAATAAACAGCTTACAAACATTAAAGCTTTTAACAATGATTTTTAGAATACCAATCAAATTGCCAAATCTGTAATACAATAAAGAAGAGAAGACTACTGAATTAAGGTCAACAACATTTACATTAACAGTGCTGCGGCACATTGTTGATAATTTACCATTCTTTAAGTAATTTTCATGTGAAATATAGTTTTCCACAATTACATGTAAAAGGAAACCAGTTGCTGACACAAATTCTGAAGACCGACCCCTGACCAGATTAAACTAGATGAAATTCTTCTTAGTACATTTATCACCATAGAGGAATCACTTACAAAGTTGAGTATAAAAATGATGACCAAGTTGATACAAGCAGCAGTTGCCGAGGCAATAAGCCCCGCCTTTCCTTTAACTAAGCTGTCAGAACTCTGAGTAAATAGCACGGCAGCTATGGCAATCCTGTAGATGATCACACCAACCACAGCTACCAAAACCACTGCCATCTACAAAATCAAAGCATTAATGACATCCTAAAATCTTTTAAACCTTTCCTCCATATATACAATCTGATCAGGATCTGCATGGCCACTTTTTGGTCATAAATAACCCAATAAATCAAAAAGTGAATATTGTAGACCCTGATTAGATGGTACTGATGTGCAGGCTGATCTAGATCTACACTGTTCACACTTGAAATAAAATCATTAAAACGGAGGAGAAGGTTTAGGTACTGTAAGTAGGCATATTCATGTATATACTCATTTTGTCTATATAAGAAACTATTTATACCATAAAGCTAGCATAAAAACTCACTGGAGTTTGGATTTGACGAACTTTTAAGAAATTCCCTTTTGATTAAACTGCTTCACTATTATCATATGAAATATAATAGTGTAATGATTTTACTTTCTATAAATAAAATTTCTACTTTTAAAGGTTACAGTGTAAGAACTGAAGAATCACAATTACAGTGAAACACCTGTATAAAGACCACCTCGGAGACTAGACAGAACTGGTCTTAATAGTGAGTGAGGTCTTAATTCAGCAGTAGTAAATAGTGCAAAAACTGTTCAAAGACATTAAAATGCTGGTTGTATTATCAAGCTGGTCTTAATTTCAGGGAGGTCTTTATATGAGGGTTTTACTGTACAGTTTTGATGTGTTTAGAATTTCAGGTGCCTTGAATTGTTGTTGAGGCATATAACATAGGTGTATCTTAATACACTGAAATAGAATTTCAAATGAAGCACAACACTTCATCATGACACTATGTCCATAGGGATATGAACAACTCTTGGGTTGTTCAAAGTAAGCATTAGACCTTTAGGTTTCACACGCATATGCACCAACAGTTTTTCATAGCCTGATGAATGCAATAAAATATCCATTTAATCCTTAATTAAAACTCAAGTAAATGCAAGTTTACAAGAAGTAAAAACATAATTATGATCCTCTAGCAATCTGCTGACAGTTTTACCCTTGATTCTCTTAAAGCTGTAGAAAACTGACATGCTGCATCAAGCAGAAGTGAAATTTGAATTATTTAACTAGAGGATCAAATAAAAAGTGAGCTATATGGACAGTGCAACTTATCAATAGCTCTGATTTACTCAGAGGATCAAATAAAAAGTGAGCTATATGGACAGTGAAACTTATCAATAGCTCTGGTCCCAAGGTTATAAAACTGACCAGTCGCCATTTCAGCCAATCAGATGGTCGCCATTTCAGCCAATCAGATGCTTGAGATTTGAGACTGGTTTCCAATCTCAGTTTTATAACCTTCAGCCCTGATTGACTCAGTGAGGTTGAAACATTTTGTTCTATGTAACATAAAGATCATTTATATTTTGCAATTATCACAATCTGAATGTACACAAATATTTCATATATTTCAGCAGTACAGTTTTTTTCTGCAGAGGGAAATGTGTTTGATATTGTATTGTTTGAAATAGAATATACTTTTCCTTGCATGCTCATATCCTTAGTGCTCCTAATTATCTGTTAAGGGCTCAGTCTTAGTCTTATAAATTTCCTACATATAAAAGCCTTATATGGCGTGGGTGAACAGTGTAGATCCAGATTAGCCGGCACATCCATGCTGTCTGATTAGGATCTACACTGTTTACATCAAGATTTATTAGATTATTTCTGACCAAGAAGCAACCAGTCTAGATCCAGATCAGTTAGCAGTTGATCTGGATCAAAGCTGGTCATATATGCAAAAAAAGTTGTATATATGGAGGAAAGGGATAGTGGTGAATACATAAAGCAGCAGAGAAACACACACAAACCAGTCTGATAATGGGAAGTGAACACTTTATCATAATTATAATCTTACTCTGTTAACTAAGTATTTAATAATATTCAAAATAATCTGGCATTGTTAATCCAAAACCATACTTACAAAGAAGAGAATCACTGACACAGTAGTGAAATATCTACAACACCTGCTCCAGGATGGAACATACGGCTCAAGTTTCTGAAAGAAAACAACATTTATACATGCAGTATTTTCTTCTCTTATAAACTGATTCCTGCTACTGTGGTATCATTGTATTTCACACTAGGGAATATGAGCAAAATCAAACCTCAAAGAAATCAAATGATTGAAATAGTAATAAATTTGTTGTATGCAATTTTATCCCTGCACAAAACATCATTTATGTCATCTGTATTAAATTTGACCCCCATGAAATTAAATGATACCTCAGTAAGTCTCCCTCAGTTTCACGAGTTACAATTCAGACTTGTTACGGGAAAATGTGTCTTTGGTGATTTTTTCAGCATAATCTGGACTGAAGGTTATAAAGCTGAGATTGGAAACCAGTCTCAAATCTCAAGCATCTGATTGGCTGAAATGGCGACTGGTCGCCATTTCAGCTAATCAGATGCTTGAGATTTGAGACTGGTTTCCATGCTCAGTTTTATAACCTTGAGCACAGTTTATGGACAAGAACAGAAGTTTATATTAAATTTTTTAGCTGATCATTATTTCATTTCGACTTACATGTTCACTGTATTATATATATTCATTCCCACAAATTTATAATAATCAATGATATCTGATAAACATTATGACATTATTTCAAAAAATGATTCAACTTTATGAAGATAAATGTTTGCATGAAATGGTTCAATTTAAAATTTGCATACAATTTTATTGAGGTTCCTATTTTTTTTCTCGATGGTCATATGAAAATCTCTCCTTACAACCCTAGTTACTGGCTGGTAACATAGTTCTCAAATATAGAACTGTGGTCATTGGATGAAGCAGTTTCATTCGTTTAATCAATGTAAAGTATTCAACACCTGAACTTAAATGGCGGCAAAGTATTCAACACCTGAACTTAAATGGCGGCAAAGTATTCAACACCTGAACTTAAATGGCGGCCGCGTTAAAGAAAGTTGATTTAAACAGGATCTTTTTTCTTTAATATTTTGACTTGATCTAGCCGTATAAGTAATAAATATCAGAGTAAATTTACCTTGTTTACTGGATTTTCCCTTTTTCTTGTAACCCTATTTTCAAACTCTGGTCTTACTGTCTCCTGAACAAAGAAAACAATATAGTAGATTGACAACATTCCAGCAATAATCCTGACAATCTTTTCTTAAGTATCAATACTCCATGTGGTCAATGTCCATTTACAGAATATTGTGGCAATATTATTTAGTTCAACCGGTTACTCCATGGGATATGGGTTTGTAATAGTAAAATGGTGTAGATCCAGATCAGCTGGCACAACCATGACATCTGATCATGATCTACACTTTTCACTTTAAGATTCATTGTGTTATTTCTGACCAAGAGATCAGTCCAAATGACCAAAAAGGAGAACAGTGCAGATCCAGATCAGACAGCATGAATGTGCCAGCTAATCTGGATCTACACTGGTTTCAAACACCCTAAAAACATATAAGCATGGAGTGAAGGGTTATAAGACCCCTATTTGGATTTATGTTAGAGAACGTCAAGCTATTGCAGAAAATGCATTTTCAAAGAATTGTAAAAAAGTAATACTGCAGATATTTAGAACAGATGAATTTTTTTAAAACCATTACACTTACTACAGTTACTCCACTGAGAATGAACTTTCATTTATGTGAAACAAGCTGCCCAGTCACAGGTCACAGCAGTGATTTGTAGACATTTATTACTGAATAAAGTAAAATGGAAATCATAAAATTGCACTGATGTGAAAGCCGATCCGAGTTTAAACTGGTTTCCAAGTGACATGTGTTTAAAGCCAATATTCTGCAAACATGCAATACAAAAAGTTGTACTTTTGAGTAGCTTAAGGTTTAAGTTTAGTAAGACCTTTACAAAGTGGTAGACCAATTTACCTCTTCATCTTCAAAATCTGCAACATCCCAGTCATATTCCAACTCATTCTGTTTTCTTTTCCAAAACTCATGAAAAAATGAGGCTGAAAAAACAGGACAAATGTTGACACATGGAGATATTTATCCAAAAACCACTTAAGAAGCTGGGCAAAGTCAGTGAAGCCGGCAATCAGAAATGAGTAAAAAAAGTCACTCAGAAATGTAACTGATCAAAACACTCTTCACCGTGAGTTGCTGTGATAAAACAAGCAGTCATCAACATTGCTGTTCCAACAGTCATTCCTTACAGCTGTGTTATCACAAATATCTTGCAATAATTTGAGAATATTAGGGTTTGTAAATATAAGAACTCAATCATGATATAAAAATATTTAGGTTGCTTAAAGAAGGTAATTCTGGTTTGACCTGCTATAAACAACTCTTTTTTTTTTTCATGCTCAGATGAAAATAACAGAAGAATTTGAATGTTTCAGTTCACATCGGTTCTTGTGGAGTAACTTACAATTTTGCAACATGAAACAGATGATCCTTAAACAAATCTCATAGATGATAATCATATTGTCAAACGAATGTTGACTCTGTGCCTCAAAGTCCTACTTTAACCCGGTACTCCATGGGTATATGCACATATTCCATGTGTGACCAGTAAAGCTCCAGATCAACCTGCACATTTTGTTGACTGTTGTTGATTCAATAATTATTTCTGACCAAATGGCAAAAATGGAGATCCATATTAGACTGCCTGGATGTGCAGGCTGATCTGGATCTACACTGTTCACCCATAATAGTAAAGGGTAAACATTTCAGTTATATCAGTTGTATTACTGTTGTTCAAACTCAAAAATCTGTGTATAAGTTTACCCCAGAGAGCCATAAAGCAGGCAAACGCTACAGTTGCAGGATTGTCAAAGAGATAGGTGGCCCTAGAGTAAGCACAACTTTCCTCCAGCTTCCAGTAAGTACATCGAGCATCACACAGAGGGCACATCGTAATGTTTCTTGCCTGCCCATTACATATATCATTCCTACAAGATAAAAACAGAACAAAAACATGAGAGCAAAAATTACCTTTTTCTTCATGGGCCAAGATCTAGATCAGCCAGCACATTCATGCCATCTAATCAGGATCTACACCATTTGCTATTTGAGTCATTAGATTATTCCTGACAAATAAGCGACCAGTGTAGAAACAGAGCAGGCTGCATAAATGTGCCAGCTGATATGGATCTAAAACCTGTATACATGGAGTAAAGAGTTAAATCTGTTAAATTTATTGTCAAATCATTTAGTTAGATGCTTTTTTGACTATAAAATTAATTTTATTTACATAGGAATGACAATATTATTAAAAATGAAGAAATTTTGTGGTCAAGAAAAGCTACTTTACCTCTTTAAAATTACAGCCAAAAGAATACCTATAGACTTACGAGAGCACATCATCGAGCAGTGTAGCACAACCATAGATGAATGCCACGAGACCCACAATGGAGGCGGGTACCAGCATACTGGTGTAGAAACCAAGCCACGCAAAGTATATACCAATCTTCTCTCCAAAATAATTTCTGAAAAATAGAACTGCTGCTAACAGCATTTGTTTAATTTCCAGAATTCGGGCATCTCTGCTATTTCAGAATTGAGACATTTATGCTGTTTTAGGATTGAGATAGTCCTATAAATACGACGTCATAAATCTTATTTAACATTTTCCTGTTTTATGACAATAATGCTGAACGCAGTTTTCCTGTCGCATCTTCAGACTGATTTTCAGTCGGGACAACTGTCAAGTGATGGTCCTGCATACACAGTTCTTCAATATAATTTCTTTCCGGATTTAATTCATGTTTACCGATGCTTTGATGCTTAAAGGTGAATTTTGTTATATATTTTCAGTGTTTAATCATTTAAAGCTGTGATTCTGACTTTCTTTAAACTTTCTGTTAAAACTAAATATGCGACACGGTTTTGATGCATAGCGTTTAGAGGTAACGCTTGCCATTGAATATAAAATATCATTATGTAAATGTTAATATTGAAAGAAGCATGCGTTCCTCTAAACATTTGGAGTAGGATTGAGACATTTCTGCTATTCCAAATAAAAAACATCGTCATTTATAGATGATGCAAAATCTATAAATTGTGTTGTATACATATGTAATTTTGTCAATATGAAAGAAATATACCAAATAACATTGGTTGTCCAATAGATTATACTAATATCAAAGCACTGAAAGCCTTGAAAGACTGTCGACATTGAAGGAAACTTAGTTAAGAAGCTGAAATGTGACATGTCTGGTTCTTGGTACTGTACGCTGTAGAAGGTGATGGTTAGTTACTGATAAGATGTCGTTCATTTCAAAGTGAATTTGTTGTGCTTGGCTATTAAAAATATGGAAAGGTTGTAATATGTAAAGATGATAATCTTGTCTAGCAATCTATCAGCAAACAGCAGAAATAATTAGTTTTTAAGGGAAATATGCCGTACAGTTACTGCACGTGCATTATATAACAGCGACAAGTGTATTTGTGAAACTAGGTCAACAGCAGACATACATGTTAGACAGTTCATATGTTCTGAACTAAAAATGTATTTTTAAAGCTTTTAAATACAACGATTTTCCTCAGTACATTTTAAATTTATGTTCAGTATCTGCTACAATAACTAGAAACTATATATCACACAGATCATTTTAATTTGATGCAAGAGCTTTATCTTTAGAGCGCATGTAATTTTTTTTATAAATGGTGGGGAAACCAGCTTTAATATCAGCAATATTTCACGACAGCACGACTTTTCAATAAAAAAATTGAATGCCTCATGCATAATAAATTATCTCAGCAGCGTAGCTCGCAGCAGTGTTATTCTTTCTTTGTCCTAAAAGCTTCAAAAATTACACCAAAACGTACAAAAAATTGCTCGAAAATTCGTAAAATGATGATCTTGCAATGTCTGCATAAATTTCAGCCTGATCTTGCTGTCACCGATTTAACCGATTTACTTGAATTCACCTGTGGCCCCAATGATATACCAGAAGTTAAAAACCATGTGGCGTGGAACTATTTTTATGAATGAGTCCATTTGATTTAAAGCTTAAGACTTTTGGCGCATGCGCTACCAGTCTAAAAAAACTATGTTCTTAACTTGTACCTAGCTGCAGACACAGAGAACACAGCTAAAAAAGGGTTGTATGGTACTGTCCTCATTGCAAAATGCTGTCAAAATAAAACCAAGGCATCACGCAAAACCAGTCTATCTAATATAGACTAATGGACATACATAAGTTAGCAAAGTTGTAAAATAAGTAATGGACACATTCTGTTTGTTTAAACAACAAACAGAAGCGTAATATACCTGATTTTGTCAAGTGGTTGATATTTGTACCATCTCCCAGGCTTTGCCCATATCTCATATAGCAACTACAATAGGAAAACATTTGCATTATACACGCACTAACCCTTACTCCATATATACATGTTTGTACGTATGTGGGACAAGTATAGATGCAGACCAGCTGGCTTATCCGTGCCATCTGATCTGGGTCTGCACTGGTCACATCTTGATAACCAATATATCTAAAAGCAAACAGTATAGACCCTGATCTGATGGCAAGGATGTGTCACCTGATACAGATCAACATTGTTCACCCATGCAATAAAGGTGTACCTATGAAGTAAAAGGTTAAAAAAATGCTTCCCATGAAATGATCGTTCCATTTAATAATTAATTTCATGATATACAAAGCATCCAAATTATTAAGGAAAAAACATATAGTTCCAAAGTTTCCTAATAAAAGTATGATAGGTCAATGATTCTCCTGAAATAATCGTGCATGATTATATGGAGACAAAATTAATGCAAAAGAGATAATTTATGATACATACACCTTATAAAGAAACAACACATTTAAGAAAAGTTTGTTTTAAAGTGAACACTAACTATACTCACATGTCTATCATTTAATTTTCCTTGGGTTAAAAGTGAGTGTTCACTTTGGTATTTGCCCTGTAATCAATAAACAAGAGGGCCATGATGGCCCTATATCGCTCACCTGAGTACAAAAGTACTCTCAGCTTGTGGTTTCAGACAAGAAGATTTTTAAAGTTTTTCCTATTCAAGTCTATATAAAATGAAGTGACCCCTGGGGCCGGGCCAATTTTGACCCCTGGGAAATAATTTGAACAATCTATGTAGAGTTCTACTAGAGGATGCTAAATGCCAAATATCTAAGCTCTAGGCCTTGTGGTTTCAGACAAGAAGATTTTTAAAGTTTTTCCTATATAAGTCTATGTAAAATGAAGTGACCCCTGGGGCGGGGCCAATTTTGACCCCAGGGAAATAATTTGAACAATCTTTGTAGAGTTCCACTAGAGGGTGCTAAATGCCAAATATCTAAGCTCTAGGCTTTGTGGTTTCAGACAAGAAGATTTATTAAGTTTTTCCTATATAAGTCTATGCAAAATGAAGTGACCCCTGGGGCGGGGCCAATTTTGACCCCAGGGAAATAATTTGAACAAACTTTGTAGAGTTCCACCAGAGGATGCTAAATGCCAAATATCTAAGCTCTAGGCCTTGTGGTTTCAGACAAGAAGATTTTTTAAGTTTTTCCTATATAAGTCTATGTAAAATGAAGTGACCCCTGGGGCGGGGCCAATTTTGACCCCAGGGAAATCATTTGAACAATCTTTGTAGAGTTCCACTAGAGGGTGCTAAATGCCAAATATCTAAGCTCTAGGCCTTGTGGTTTCAGACAAGAAGATTTTTAAAGTTTTTCCTATATAAGTCTATGCAAAATGAAGTGACCCCTGGGGCGGGGCCAATTTTGACCCTAGGGAAATAATTTGAACAAACTTTGTAGAGTTTCACTAGAGGATGCTAAATGCCAAATATCTAAGCTCTAGGCCTTGTGGTTTCAGACAAGAAGATTTTAAAAGTTTTTCCTATATAAGTCTTTGTAAAATGAAGTGACCCCTGGGGCGGGGCGAATTTCGACCCCAGGGAAATATTTTGAACAATCTTTGTAGAGATCCACTAGAGGGTGCTAAATGCCAAATATCTAAGCTCTAGGCCTTGTGGTTTCAGACAAGAAGATTTTTAAAGTTTTTCCTATATAAGTCTATGCAAAATGAAGTGACCCCTGGGGCGGGGCCAATTTTGACCCCAGGAAAATAATTTGAACAAACTTTGTAGAGTTCCACTAGAGGATGCTTAATGCCAAATATCTAAGCTCTAGGCCTTGTGGTTTCAGACAAGAAGATTTTTAAAGTTTTTCCTATATAAGTCTATGTAAAATGAAGTGACCCCTGGGGCGGGGCCAATTTTGACCCCAGGGCTATAATTTGAACAATCTTGGTAGAGGACCACTAGGTGATGCTACACAGCAAATATCAAAGTTCTAGGCCTTACGGTTTCAGAGAAGAAGATTTTTAAAAATTTCATGTTCAAAATCTATTTTTAACCTCTGTGACCTAGATAGGCAATGGACTGGAACCATTTGAACAATTTTGGTAAAGCTTCATGCAAGTAACATTCCTGCCAAGTTTCAGCAAGATTGGCCCAGGAGTTCAGGAGAAGAAGTCGTTTGAAGAAAAAGTTGGCGACTGACGCACGCACGGACGACGGACATCAGGCGATCACAAAAGCTCACCATGAGCACTTCGTGCTCAGGTGAGCTAAAAATCAGGTTTGCAATATCAAATTAATTTTCTTTCAATTAAATGGTGTTTTCTTGTTTATTATACACTTAACTTTTAATGCCTTTTATGTAACTGCAATCATTATAAAATATCCTATCAGGGAAAATCAACATTGTTAGTGGCTGACATTGTATTTTATTTCAGCCCACCACCTATGCCACTTAGGTACAAAAACATAGGCATAGGTCTTGTCAGTGTCTACACTTCACAAATGTTGGGTATATACTGGAACATATGAACAGGTCTTATCAAGGTCTACATTTCGAAAATGTGACCTCAATTTGAACAATGTGTTTGAGATAAAGAAAAAGATTTTACCATTTTAATACCGGTTTTAAGCTCTGGTTGTTTAACCTTTTCCTCCATATATACACATTTTTACGAATGTGCGACCATTGTAGATCCAGATCAGCTGGCACATTGGTGCCATCTGATCATGATCTGCACTGGTTGCATTTTGGTCAGAAATAACCTAATGAATCACAGATGTGCCGGCTGATCTAGATCTAAACTGTTTGCCCACTCAATAAAGCTGTATCTATGGAGGAAAGGGTTAATACCCCTGGCTCATTCATTGTTTTGTTTACTTGAATATTAATATCACTGACAATAAGCTGTTTTATGTATTGGCATCTAACGCACTCTGGAAAATGACAAATGCTTACCAAAAACAAAATAGACTTATGGCATATAAATGCGACCAGAGAAGATGTAGATCAACCTCATCTGGGTCTACAATCTGCGCAATTCAGAGAACCATTATTAATGAAATTAGGAAAAAATTAGATCTTGGACAGACCAAGCAGGTCCACAATTTGATCATGTTCTACACTTGTCGCAGTGTCAGTTAACCTTATTTCCTCATAGTATGTCAAGATGATTGTGTACTTACATCATGAAGAGGATATGCTGCCGAGTATGATCCATTGGCCAGCAATTTTTTGATACCTGCAAAAATAATGTGCCGACTCATGATCAGACGTCCAGTTAATATCTTGCATTCTTGTATCCCAAAATTTTTTGTACATTTACACTGAGGTTTTGATTGTTTGCAACAAATTACTTTCACTATGCATGTAAGGCCTAGACATTTTATTTTTCTAGGCTAGATTGATGTGGAGGTTGTTCTGGAGTAGCGTGGTATCATACTATTATGTGGAAATGAATACTTAGTAATCACGTAAAAACTGCCAATGACATACATTGACATGAGCATAAATTTGTAGAATTCTATTATTGATTAATATATTAACCCTTTCACTTCCAGGCATATATTTCTTATATGTTCCTGTAGTGCCAGGGAATTTCTTAGAAATAGCTGTATTATTTATATTTATAATGTATAAATATTACCATCATAAGAAAAGGCTGTGTCATTTTAACTGTAGGTCTATAATGTGTCAAAATCATAATAACTAGTGTCCAAAATTTCAAATCCCAATCAGACATTGGCTTCAATATTTCCTGAATATTTGAGTTAGCAATAAGCATATACACACCAAATCTTCGTTTCCCAGGATTCAGTGGGTCCTCATCTTCATAGAAGCATCTTGACAGTATTGTATACACAATTCTGCTGCGCTGGGCATTTGTGAAAAATTGGTCCTTATCTTTGATGACAAACCTGGATAAAAAAGCGAACAAGAACTAGTAGTATCTATGAAATGATGAAAAAATGCTGGGAGTTTGGTTATTAAACATGTTTTATTATATCATTTAAGTTCTTTTGATATGTTACTCTTTAATACAAGTCAGTCCATAAATTGTTGTTAATTGGGGTGCTTTATTAACTGAATTATTGACTAAATTAATTAACTAAATAGAAAACATGGCAGACCCGGATCAGACAGCATGAATGTGTATGCTGATCTGGGTTTACACTGGGCATGAATGTGACAAATACTGTGCTTAAGGACAAGAAGACTTTATTTTTAATTTGTGTTTTCAAGTTATTTAGGAAATTTTGTAACTTTGGAACAATTTGATAAATTTTCATAAAAACAATGAATGAACATTAAAACATCTTCCATCATATTGCTCATGGTTCTAGTAAATCTCAACATAAACATAGTACATAGGTCAAACCATTACCAGTATGTACACACATGCTTTGGACAAGGTGGGGTTGTGTTAGCAAGAAACAGAAATCAAATGTTAATAACTCATCTAACTGTTCTAGGACTATACTTCCATCCATTTTAAATAAACATTACAATGTTTTCCAGGAACTAAGTGACTGAACATTTACTTTATTCAGACTGCACTTGGTATACCAAAGTCTACTCTCCCAAAATCAATAAAGCTCAGACTGGAGACAAATCTCACAATAATGCCTTGTAATTAGTCAGCCCAGGAACTGAGTTCAATTTCAACCAATAAGCAGGACTGAATACTGGCCTCAAGGTTAAAAACCTGAGCTTGAAAACCAGTCTCAAATCTCAAGCATCTGATTGGCTGACATGGGGACTGGTTGCCATTTCAGCCAATCAGATGCTTGAGATTTGAGACTGGTTTCTATGCTCAGTTTTATAACCTTGGCACCGGTCTCCAGTCTCAATGTAAAGATATTGGTCCCTGAGCTCAGCTACTGGTTTAAACTAATTTTTTTTACATAGATTGTGAAACAAGTTAGAGCAACTTGTATTAATCATGCTCCGTGGTTCTTGGGATGAAACCAGTGAGTACTAGTAAGGATTGTGGATTGCGGAAACAGCAAAAATTCTCATCCCTGGTGAAATTCAAACACATAATGTTTGGATCTGAAGTCCGATGCTCTAACCCTAGTGCACTGTGACTCAGCTGGAGGGTTTGAGCAATCATTCAACATTTATCCTTTTAAACCCTTTTTGCCATAAATACACCTAGTGGCCTGGGAAAACAGTTAAGATCCAGATCAGGATCTTGCATTGTTTGCTTATTAATTTAGTAGGTAATTTCTGACCAAAAAGCGAACAGTGCAGATTCTGGTCAGAAGGCATGAATGTGCTGGCTGATCTGGATCTACACTGTTTGCACATGTGACCAATCAAATCAGGGATTACATCAGGTCAACAACCAGCTTATTTTGAAAATGACAACAGTTAATTAAACTTACTGGTCTAATGTCTTTTCAAATAACATTGCAGTATTGTTTAAATGTTTTGGAAATATATTTCTATTCATTCATACTTAGGCTTGATTGTATGATTTACTGATTAATTGAATTGATTTACAAACTATAATTTCAACCACTAAGTGAGTTATTGTTTATTAATCATCATTTAGTTGTGTGAATGTGCCAATTCAATTTTGTAAATGCTCATTAATAAATATTTACCTATACAAAAGCAAGAGTATAAATACTAAATTTGTGTATACATATTCACGATTTGATAAACAATAACTATTTGTAAAGAAAAGGGGTTATGTAAATCTGAAAATAACAGGTTGTTCAAATATAATAACTAGATCGTGTTCTGTTGAACACTAGTGTCATTCTCTGGTACTTCATCAGAATAAATAATTCAAGTAGAAAAAGGGACATAACTCCATCAAATGTGACCTTGACCTAAAGAATCTTCCATCATCAAAACTTGTTGTCAAAAGCAATTACCATTTGAAATGTTTGAGAAGAAATTTAAAAAAAAGACAAAGTTAGAGCCATCATATTAAGAATTTGGCATCATCATGACTGCGTAATCATTAACAATTGAAAGATTGATAAAAAAAATATAAGGAAATAGCAAAATTACACCCAACATTAATTTTTCAAGACAGATGGATAGATGGACCAGCCGACAGACTGACAAAGCCATCCCTATGTATCACATTTCTTTGAAAGGGCTACACAAAAAATGCCTAAAATATCTGTGTAAACATATAAATAAAATGAATTAAACAACTGACTGAATTAAAACATAAGGCCCGTGAGGGCAAGTATTGCTCTACTGGTCTAGCAATCCACAGGTTTCTGTTATTGGTACTGTCAAATGTGCAAGAGATGAAGAAGGCAGAGTGATTCTGAGCTGCTTGAAGATAAAGGAATAAACTTTGAATAAACTAGATACTTCTTAGTGACTCCATGTAAAACATCTTTACAGCCAGTGTAGTTTCTACAGACTTCTCAGATGTTTAACCATCCTAAAACCCTAGTATGGGGTCCCTGCTGGCCCAACCTGTCAAAATTCTCTTGTAGGGTTGAAGTCTTTGGAAGCAGACCTGTGCCTCAGGTTATAAAACTGAACATGGAAACCAGTCTCAAATCTCAAGCATCTGATTGGCTGAAATGGCGACTAGTCGCCATTTCAGCCAATCAGATGCTTGAGATTTGAGACGCCATTTCAGCCAATCAGATGCTTGAGATTTGAGACTGGTTTCTATTCTCATTTTTATAACCTTGGCACCTAGAGGATGTTGCAAGTGAAGATTCATTTTAAAATGACCAGTCAGTGAAAAGTGAAATCTTAACAAAAATAGCATTAGGTTGACAGACAATTCAGTATCCCATAAACTTGGATAGACCAGTAGTGCTTCAAATAATAAAGTTGATAAACAATTTACTGTTAATAGTGTGACATGTTAGACTTGCTTGGGTTTTGGTGCAATTCTATGAACAATCTATCTATAAAATATACCACTTGTGTCCAGTAGCTAGATAGAACCTGTTTGTTTACACAAGATGCATGTTGAATTAGACATTAAAAGTACCAAACCATGCTTATAAAAGACTAAAAAAACAACAAACATATTACATCTAAATTGGTAGGTTATGCCTGATAAAACACAATTTTACAGAGATACGTGTATTAAACTCTTTATTACATTCATACTAGTTTGTTTAAAGTTGTTTGACTGCCTTTTATATTTTCTGGCATATTCATATATGCAGCAGAGCTCCAGATAATTTTTAAGGGTAAAGGGTAAATTACCCCTTAATTTGTTTCCAAAGGGTATTTTACCCCTTTACATTTTCCGTAGAGGGTATTCAAGATTTTTAGAGGGTGTTCTCTCTTCACTTTTAATTTTAAGGAGCATTTTTGATTTTTGAAATTCTCTCTCAACTTAAATCAATACTTTGCTTGCATAAATCATAAAAATGACACTTACCATATTAGTAAGTTACCATTTATTGGAAGAAAAACCCAACTCATATAATGTTGTTTGATTTTATTTGCTTTTTTCCACATAATCGGCAGCACTTATGATTAAGTCACTTAAAAACACCCTAACGATTCAGGTTGCCTCTTTTGTATTCAGGTTGCTTTGTTTCATTCCTTGTAAAATATTTTAAGACAGTGGTGCCTTTTGGAGTTTGTTTCTTTCAAGTTTTAGAGCCTACGATGCAATGGGTGGCCTTTTTTAATTTGGCTTTGATAGGAGGTAAAATGACTGTAATTGATTCCTTTTAGGCTATTTAAATAAACAATACACATATTAAATGATCGATGTTTGTTTGTTTGTTTGTTTGGGGTTTAACGCCTGGTTTCAACACTTTCTGGTTATATCCCGGCGGTCAGTCCACCTAACCGGTGTTCCTGGGTCTCTAACCAGTACTAACCAATTTCTCCGCAAGCGACTGACTGCTTCCTCACTTGAATCAGAGGTGAGGGACAAATGACTCTCAGACGCAATGTCCGAGTTCAATTGTCACGGAGAAATTTTTCCCGCCTCGGCTGGGGATCGAACTCACGACCCCTGGATTGACAGTCCGATGCTCTATCCACTGAGCTAGCCGGGCGGGCTATTAAATGATCGAAACTGTGTTCTTTATAATGTGAGTGTGTATCGTATGCTCTGCTTTAATTTTCATTGCTTTTCTGGAGCTCTGATGCAGAGTAAACTTCAAGATGACTTTAAAACTTAAATTATCCCCTGAAAATGTTTGATTTCCCAATTGGATAATCTTGTAATTTTCCTTCCATACGTAAATAACAGAACTGATATCATTTGGGGCGCGTCACGGGAAAAGGTTCATTCGGACAGTTGACGTCAATCCTTGAAATGACGTCATACATTATTATCCATTTCGGGTTAAAACTATAATTGTCAAAATGTGTAAGAAAAAGAATTGTTAGTTATGAGAAATTTATAGCTAGTTGTAAGTTCTTTCTAAATATTGAGGGTTGCATGCAAGACTGTCGTAACTCCTTCTTTATTTCAATATAGTTACGACAGTCTTGTGTGCTACCCTAGATAATTTATAGTAACAACTACATGTAAAATGTCACAAAATATGACCGAATGTACCTCTTCCCGTGGCGTGCCCCATTTATATCATTCTTTTTAAAAGGTCTACTGTTAATGCCTACTGCTTTTAATTCTGGTATATCACTATTAAGAATCAACATACTCTCAAAACACCAGAAGAAAAACAACCCCAATAACACACTTTGATTAGTATTTAGATCACACAATTTTGCATAAAAGCATGCAGGAGATCCTGAAAGCAGAGCATGTATCAACAGCCAACAAAAATAAAAAATCAAAATGCAAAAATGCAAAAAGAACAGCTAATAAAAAAAACTAAAAAGAAAGCTTCTTACTGCCCTCTGTATCAGCATTATCCAAACACAGGTAGGAGAACAAAATGGGGTTTGAGAAAATGAAAATAAATCAAATTAATAATGCACATTTGTGAAAGCTGTGCAACGATATAATGAGCATATGCATGCGATTTTAGACCTTATATATACACAATTTTACATGTGTGTGTCTGTGACCAGTGTAGATCCACATTAACCAGCACATCTGTGCTGTCAGATAAGGATCTGCATGGTTCACTTACTTATTTGGTTATTTCTGACCAAATAGCAAACATAAGTTAGAATGTTTTTCATTTCATGAAACTTTAAAATGACACACAAAAAGCATTCAATTCCTCAATAATTAATGCTAATGTTTTATGATAAAATATGCAAGTAGTATTATTTAACTAGGACATGTATACAGGGAAAGTCTGTTTATTGCTCAATACCTCAGAATTAACATTCAACAAGCAGATTAGTAAACATAAATAATGTCTGTCATATATATGTATGCTGAAATCTATGGATCTCTTATTAATAACAAACTGCATTTATTCCACTTGAAGAATATAGATGAGTCAACTTTAAATGTGACATCATTTAGTGCATTTCCCGCAAAACTGATGTCATTACTATGGTCAAAGGTTGCATGCACAGGCTCATACATAGCAATATCATGAATAGTAACTGTCTAAATTAAAACAAAGATAAGTTGTTAAGACACTGCTTACACTTTACATTTATGGTTCATTTTATATTAGTTTTTTTTATAAAAGCTTTAATTTCTGACATTATAGATTCAAAACAAATTTAACCATTTTAAGTTTTAGGGCCTACATGACTACTTAAGGCTCTATTTATTTGGACTTGCTAATGCTTAATAAAATGTGTCTGACTAGAGAAAATCAATTTATTGCAAGTACCTGCTTCATTTTCACCGGCACAGCTTCTTTTAGGCCCTTAAGGCACATGCTTACCCATTTTGTGAAGAAACATCATAAATTGTACAGAGAACTTATTGAACCTGAAACTTTTGTAAGTATGTTCCTACAGTTGTTTTTCAATCAAGGTCGGCACCTGCCAGTATCAACAATATCCTTCATAAAATTGAAGTTGAGAACTGTTGCACAATCAGCTTAAACATGTCTCTGGAATACCCAACTGCGCAATATGCGAGATGGTACACAATTACAATTACGTTCTCTTCCTTGTTTGAAACTGGGTTTTCAAAATTCTTTCAGATTTCAGTAATATTGTGTGAACTCTTTTTCATGCAATGTAATAAAGTTAAACATTGCCTTTTTCCTTAAATAACTGCTAGCCTCACTGCAATCATGTAATAGAACAGTACAGGTTTTCAACATGGCAAAAGTACTCACTGTTCCATGCGGTTCCTGTTGAAGGGAGCAGTGAAGTAGTTATCATCCTCTTCTATCAAGTCTTTATCAAGGTCAAATGGCGTAGGTATATAATCCCAACAACTTCGCTTCTCAAACCCCATGTCATTTGGCTAAAATATAACGGATGGAATAGAGAAGGGTTGCAATATTGGAAAAGTCCTCTATAACATAATTTAATGCATAAATAGAGAAGTTCTACTGCCTGAACACAATCACTGGGCTACTGTATATGCAACATCTGTGGAAAAAGTTTTTGACCCGGCAGCAATGGAACGGTCAGTATAGGTGTTAGGTAATGGTATATATATATTTGTTAAAAACAAAAGACTACTCCTTTATTTCACTGTATTTTATACACAGGTGAATGATTGAGTTTCTTACTGCTAGAGGCATCTTCATATTCATCAGTTCAGCTCCCTTGGCCAGCAAGTCCCATGGTGCATGTATCTTCAGAAAAGCCACTTTTCCACTCTTTGATTGCTGCAAACAATCAAACATTAATATGTTTTTTATTTATTTAAGGCAATAGAAAAAATTTTTTTAGATTCTCATCCCCACCCACCCCTGTCCAAAACCATCCACCCCAAAAAAATTTATCGGTAAAAAAAATCGAAACATATTCTGTTACGGACAGAATGGGTTTTTGACCATCCCGAAATACCTTCTTAAGGTATTTCGTTTATAAAAAATAAAAATTAAAAAGTGCCCACCCCCCTTTTTTTCCCCAAAATCCGGATGAGAATCTAATAATTTATTTTCTCTGGCCTAATTACTATGTGAAATATTTATTCTGTTACAAAATAAAAATAGAAAATTAACTTCCTGCTGTTTTCATGAATGTATTTAGTATTCAATACAACTGAGTATATCTTGGGTATAACCTACTCCAAATCAGAAAAGGTCTATGAATTACTAATGAATTATTTTTTCCCCAATTAGCAATTGGGAGATCTCCACAAAAATGTTGAAAAAACAGTAAGCAAACTTTTTTTTATAGACAACAGCCTATGAGCCAGGGTTTACATGTTAACCCTTCATCGCGTGGATAAGCAGTCTGATCAGAATCTTCACTGGTTGCTCCTTGGTTAAATGTTGTATCCATGAGAGAAAAGGTTTAATGCAAATGAAGAATGGGCTCAATGAGCATATAAATTTGTAAATATTGTAATACTTTACTTTTCTTCTATGGGTTATATGAATTAAGAAAAGACTCTTTGAAAGAAGTAATACGTATCATCTCGGACCTTAATGGCTGTAAGAGCACACTGGACCAATAAACGTGTGTCCTTACTTCTGAGCATTAGCACATTAACTAGAATTATCACTGAATGTGATTAAATACCCCCACATGTGTGCTTGATACTTGAACTGGGAATGCTTATTTCTATTTTTAGTAACAGTGAACAGTGACCTTGACCCCACCAGGCCCATTTTCAATACCAAGTTTCGTCTTCACAGACACTACCTATATAACAATTTTCAACATAATATCTCATTCCAAACTAGTTATTGAGCACATACAGTCCTTTCTATTTTTAGTAACAGTGACCTTGACCCCACAGGCCTTACTTTCAATCCCAAAAGTCATCTTCACAGAAACCACCAATACAACAAATTTTATTCAAGAATCTCATTCCAAGATATAGTTACTGAGTGGAAATGAAGTTTTGAAGTTTCAATAAGTGACCTTGACCTTGACTCCTCAGGCCCCGAAGTCAAACCTAACCTGTATCTTGTGATGTTACATCTGTGTCCCAGAAAACAATTAAATCTATGAAGTATTTCATGAGTTATGGTCCAGAAACAATTTTTCTATTTTAGGTAACAGTTACCTTGACATTGACCCCACAGGCCCCAAAGTCAAACCTAACCTGTATCTTGTGATAATACATCTATATCACCACGAGTTATCATCCGGAAACCATTTTTCTATTTTTAGTAATACTGACCCCACAAGCCCCAAAGTCAAAGTTGACCTGTATCTTGTTATGTTACACATGTGTACCAAAAACTTTTAAAATATTCAATGCCTTTCAGAAGTTATCGTCCAGAAAGCATTTTTCTATTTTTAGTAACAGTAACTTTGAAACTGACCCCACCAGCCCCAAAATCGAACTTGACCTCTTATGATGTTACACATGTGTACCACTAGAATTTGGTGTTCCGCCGAACACATGTGTCGCCTGCTTGCAAGAAGTTGAAACGTGGACCAGTCATATATCATATAAGATAAAAAATGTAATTTAATTAACATTGCAATACTTCAAAAATTACTAATTTTCATTGATTGATTATTATCTTTATTATATATAAGCAAAAATAAGTTTCATGTAAAGCTCATTCAAAGGAGAACAACTCAAAACAGATATAACTTCATTAAAACAGATGACACATATCAAGTATTGTGTCAAAAGAACAAATACTTTCCAAGTTATAAACAATTAAGTTTCAGGTTAAAGAATATTGAAAGAAGCATAACTAAAAAAAAAGTTCATCAGGAGTTATCATTCTCAGTGTCAAATCTGCTCATAATGCAGATGACATATTTAAAATATTAGGTAAATAGGACAAGTACTTTCAATGTTATAAGCAACATTAAGTACCATATAATAGTCATTTAAATGGGGCATATCTGGAAAAATAGTGAAACAGGAGTTATCCGTCTTGTTGTCACCAATGGATATGTTCATAAAGATGATATTTTCCAATTATTAAGTTAAAATGACAAGGTCTTAAAATTATAGGCAACATGAAGTTCCATATTAAACAAGAGGGCCATGATGGCCCTATATCGCTCACCTGACTACAAAAGTACTCTCAGCTTGTGGTTTCAGACAAGAAGATTTTTAAAGTTTTTCCTATACAAGTCTATGTAAAATGAAGTGACCCCTGGGGCGGGGCCAATTTTGACCCCAGGGAAATCATTTGAACAATCTTTGAAGAGTTCCAATAGAGGATGCTAAATGCCAAATATCTAAGCTCTAGGCCTTGTGGTTTCAGACAAGAAGATTTTTTAAAGTTTTTCCTATATAAGCCTATGCAAAATAGTGACCCCTGGGGCGGGGCCAATTTTGACCCCAGGGAAATCATTTGAACAATCTTTGTAGAGTTCCACTAGAAGATGCTAAATGCCAAATATCTAAGCTCTAGGCCTTGTGGTTTCAGACAAGAAGATTTTTAAAGTTTTTCCTATATAAGTCTATATAAAATGAAGTGACCCCTGGGGCGGGGCCAATTTTGACCCCAGGGAAATCATTTGAATAATCTTTGTAGAGTTCCACTAGAGGATGCTAAATGCCAAATATCTAAGCTCTAGGCCTTGTGGTTTCAGATAAGAAGATTTTTAAAATTTTTCCTATACAAGTCAATATAAAATGAAATGACCCCTGGGGCGGGGCCAATTTACACCCCTGGGAAATAATTTGAACAATCTTTGTAGAGTTCCACTAGAGGATGCTAAATGCCAAATATCTAAGCTCTAGGCCTTGTGGTTTCAGACAAGAAGATTTTTAAAGTTTTTCCTATATTAGTATATAAGTCTATGGAAAATGAAGTGACCCCTGGGGCGGGGCCAATTTTGACCCCAGGGAAATCATTTGAAAAATCTTTGTAGAGTTCCACTAGAGGGTGCTAAGTGCCAAATATCTAAGTTCTAGGCCTTGTGGTTTCAGACAAGAAGATTTTTAAAGTTTTTACTATATAAGTCTATGCAAAATGAAGTGACCCCTGGGGTGGGGCCAATTTTGACCCCAGGGAAATAATTTGAACAATCTTTGTAGAGTTCCACTAGAGGATGCTAAATGCCAAATATCTAAGCTCTAGGCCTTGTGGTTTCAGACAAGAAGATTTTTAAAGTTTTTCCTATACAAGTCTATATAAAATGAAGTGATCCCTGGGGCGGGGCCAATTTACACCCCTGGGAAATAATTTGAACAATCTTTGTAGAGTTCCATTAGAAGATGCTAAATGCCAAATATCTAAGCTCTAGGCCTTGTGGTTTCAGACAAGAAGATTTTTAAAGTTTTTCCTATATAAGTATATAAGTCTATGGAAAATGAAGTGACCCCTGGGGCGGGGCCAATTTTGACCCCAGGGAAATCATTTGAACAATCTTTGTAGAGTTCCACTAGAGGGTGCTAAGTGCCAAATATCTAAGCTCTAGGCCTTGTGGTTTCAGACAAGAAGATTTTTAAAGTTTTTCCTATACAAGTCTATATAAAATGAAGTGACCCCTGGGGCTGGGCCAATTTAGACCCCTGGGAAATTATTTGAACAATCTTTGTAGAGTTCCACTAGAGGATGCTAAATGCCAAATATCTAAGCTCTAGGCCTTGTGGTTTCAGACAAGAAGATTTTTAAAGTTTTTCCTATATAAGTCTATGCAAAATGAAGTGACCCCTGGGGCGGGGCTTATTTTGACCCCAGGGAAATCATTTGAACAATCTTTGTAGAGTTCCATTAGAGGATGCTAAATGCCAAATATCTAAGCTCTAGGCCTTGTGGTTTCAGACAAGAAGATTTTTAAAGTATTTCCTATACAAGTCTATATAAAATGAAGTGACCCCTGGGGCTGGGCCAATTTAGACCCCTGGGAAATAATTTGAACAATCTTTGTAGAGTTCCAATAGAGGATGCTAAATGCCAAATATCTAAGCTCTAGGCCTTGTGGTTTCAGACAAGAAGATTTTTAAAGTTTTTCCTATATAAGTCTTTGTAAAATGAAGTGACCCCTGGGGCGGGGCCAATTTTGACCCCAGGGAAATAATTTGAACAAGCTTTGTAAAGTTCCACTAGAGGGTGCTAAATGCCAAATATCTAAGTTCTAGGCGTTGTGGTTTCAGACAAGAAGATTTTTAAAGTTTTTCCTATATAAGTCTATGCAAAATGAAGTGACCCCTGGGGCGGGGCCAATTTTGACCCCAGGAAAATCATTTGAACAATCTTTGTAGAGTTCCACTAGAGGGTGCTAAGTGCCAAATATCTAAGCTCTAGGCCTTGTGGTTTCAGACAAGAAGATTTTTAAAGTTTTTCCTATATAAGTCTATGCAAAATGAAGTGACCCCTGGGGCGGGGTCAATTTTGACCCCAGGGAAATCATTTGAACAATCTTTGTAGAGTTCCACTAGAGGATGCTAAATGCCAAATATCTAAGCTCTAGGCCTTGTGGTTTCAGACAAGAAGATTTTTAAAGTTTTTCCTATATAACTCTATGTAAAATGAAGTGACCCCTGGGGCGGGGCCAATTTTGACCGCAGGGAAATAATTTGAACAAACTTTGTAGAGTTCCACTAGAGGATGCTAAATGCCAAATATCTAAGCTCTAGGCCTTGTGGTTTCAGACAAGAAGATTTTTAAAGTTTTTCCTTTCGGTTGCCATGGCAACCCGAGTTCTGCATGGAATTGATTTCTTTGAACAACTTTGGAAGAGCTTCATGCAAGGAACATTCCTGCCAAGTTTCAGCAAGATTGGCGCAGGAGTTCAGGAGAAGAAGTCGTTTGAAGAAAAAGTTGACGACACATGGACGGACGACGGACATCAGGCGATCACAAAAGCTCACCATGAGCACTTCGTGCTCAGGTGAGCTAAAAAATATTTGAATGGGACAGAACTCCAAAAATAGTCAAACAGGAGTTCTTCATTCTTGTTGTCATAATGGCTATGTTCATGCAGATGATACATGTATATTCCAACTATAAAGTTAATAGGACAAGCACTTTGAAAATTATAGGCAACATTAAGTTTCATATTTAAGGGGCATAACTCAAAAAATAATCAAACAGGTGTTATCATTCTTGTTGTCAGAGATTGTTTTGTTCATACAGATGATAATTATATTCCAAGTATTTGGTTAATAGTAAAAGTAATTTCAAACTTATTGGCAATATTAAGTTTCATATTTAAGTTATTTGAAAGGGGCATAACTCAAAAAAGTGAAACAGGAGTTATCAATCTTGTTGTCGGAGATGGTTTTGTTCATAGAGATGATATATTCCAAGTATTAAGTAAACAAGCAAATTCGTTGAATTTATATCCCCCGCCGAATAATGGTTGTTACTAACATAACAGCTGAAGACATAGGGCTTTATTTCGATATTTATCATGGATGTCAAAAAAGGTGAAAAAAAACTTCAGATATAAAAAAAAAACAGAATATAAAAATAAGACTAAAAGTCTTCAAAGTGTTGAAATGAAGAATGCAGTAGTAAAAATATAGCGCTTTATTTAATATAAATCCATGCAGAAGTTGCATAGAAGTGGCATGGAAACGAATACTAATCTATATGCATAGTGCATAACTTATCAAAGGGCCATAACTGTGTTAAACGGTCAGACCAGAACAAGACAAAAATATGGGCATCTTGTCTTGGTATTGATGGTTTCCATAGATTCCTGCCGAGAAATAGCAAGGAAATAAATACTGCTCTACATGCAAAATGCATAATTTATCAAAGGGCCATAACTCTGTGTTAAAGGATCTGACTGAAACAAGATGACAATATGCGCGTATCCTTTTTGTATTGATGGTTCCCAGAAAGTTCCATTAAAATCAACCCAGTAGTTGCAGAGAAATAGTGCGGAAACAAATTCTGCTCTATATGCATAATACATTAGTTATCAACGGCAATAACTCTGTGTTAAATAGTCTGACCGGAACAAGATGACAAAATGTGCATCTCATCTCAGTATTGATGTTTCCCAGAAAGTTTCATTTCAATCCATCAAGAACTTGCAAAGAAATAGAGCGGAAACAAATACTTCTCTATATGCATCATACATAAGTTATCAAAGGGCAATAACTCTGTGTTACAGTCCAACTGGAACAAGATAACAATATACACGTCTGTAATGGTTCTCAGAAAGATTAATTGAAATCCATCCAGTAGTTGCAGAGAAATAGGGGAAATGAATACTGCTCTATAATATGCATAATGCATTAGTTATCAAAGGGCCATAACCCTGTGTTAAATAGTCTGACGGGAACAAGAGGGTGATATGCGCATTTCCTCTTGGTATAGATGGTTTCCAGAAAGTGTTTCATTGAAATCCATCCAAAAGTTGCACGGAAACAAATACTGCTCTATATGCATAATGCATAAGTTATCAAAGAGCCATAACTCTGTGATAAACAGTCTGACCGGAACAAGACAATGATATGTGCAGCTCTTCTTGGTATTGATGGTTTCAAGAAAGTTTCATTGAATTCCATTCAGTAGTTGCAGAGAAATAGCTGGGAAATGAATACTACTCTATATGCATAATGCACAAGTTATCAAAGAGCCGTAACTCTGTGTTTAACAGTCTGACCAGAACAAGACGATGATATGCGCATCTCCTCTTGGTATTGATGGTTATCAGAAAGATTTATTGAAATCCATCCAGTAGTTGCAGAGAAATAGCGCAGAAATGAATACTACTCTATATGCATAAAACATAAGTTATCAAAGGGCAATAACTCTGTGTTAAACAGTCTGACTGGAACAAGACGATGACATGCGCATCTCTTCTTGGTATTGATGGTTTTCAGAAAGTTTCATTGAAATACATTCAGTAGTTGCAGAGAAATAGCAAGGAAATGAATACTGCTCTATATGCATAATGCATAAGTTATCAAAGGGCCGTAACTCTGTGTTCAACAGTCTGACTGGAACAAGACGACAACATGCGCATCTCCTCTCGGTATTGATGGTTCTCAGAAAGATTCATTGAAATCCATCTGGTAGTTGCAGAGAAATGGCACAGAAATGAATACTGCACTATATGCATAATGCATAAGTTATCAAAGGGCAATAACCCTGTGTTAAATAGTCTGATGTCAACAAGACGACGATATGCGCATCTCCTCTTGGTAAAGATGGTTTTCAGCAAGTTTCATTGAAATCCATATGGTAGTTGCAGAGAAATAGCGCGGAAACAAACACTGCTCTATATACATAATGCATAGTTTATCAAAGGGCCATAACTCTGTGTTAAATGGTCTGACCGGAACAAGACGACGACATGCGCATCTCCTCTTGGTACTGATGGTTCCCACCAAGTTTCATTGAAATCCATACAGTAGTTGCAGAGAAATAGCGCGGAAACGAATACTGCTCTATATACATAATGCATAGGTTATCAAAGGGCCATAACTCTGTGTTAAATGGTCTGACCGGAACAAGACGACGATATGCACATCTCCTCTTGGTACTGATGGTTGCCACCAAGTTTCGTTGAAATCCATCCAGTGGTTGCGGAGAAATAGCGCGGAAACGAAATTCGGACGGACAGCGTGACGACGTGACACACGGACAACGCCAAAACAATATCCCCCTCCCGATTTCATCGGCGGGGGATAATAGGACAATTTATTTCAATCTTATAGACAACATTTAGTTTCATATAAAAGGCATTTGAAAGGGGCATTAACTAAAAAATAGTGAAACAGGAGTTATCATTCTTGTTGTCACTGATGGCTTTGTTCATGCAGATGACATATTCCAAGTATTTAGTTAATAGGACTCGTACTTTTAAAGTTATAGGCAACATTAAGTTTCATATTAAAGTCATTAAAAAGGGGCATAACTAAAAAAATACTTTAACAGGAGTTATCATTCTTATTGTTGCAGATGGCTTTGTTCATGCAGATGATATATTCCTAGGATTAAGTTAATAGGACAAGGACTTTCAAAGTTATAGGCAACATAAGTTTCATATTAAAGTTTCATATTAAATTCTTTAAAAAGGGGCATAACTCACAAATAGTGAAAGAGGAGTTATCAATCTTGATTTTAGAGATGGCTTTGTTCATGCAGATGATACATTCCAAGTATAAAGTTAATAAGACAAGGACTTTCAAAGTTATAGGCAACATTAAGTTTCATATTAAAGTTGGGGGACTACCGGACGACAGCGCCGATTTTGCCGGACAATAGGATCCCTATGTGTCTACCTGCTATCGCAGGCGACACAAAAAATATGTATCTTATGATGTTACACAAGTGTAGCAAAAAATAATTTAAATCTTTCAAGCCCTTCATGAGTTATCATCTGGAAACGAAGAATCCGACCGACCGACCGACAGACCGACCGACCGAGCGGCCGACAAGCTAACTCCCATATACCCCCTCAAACTTCGTTTGTGGGGATAAAAAAACACTATTTCATGTCATATGGCAGTTATCCAAGAGGAAACAGATCAGGGTCTGCATTGTTTTCATTAGGTTATTTCTGACCCTGAAGCGAACTGTAGATCCTGATCAGGTGGCATGGACTGATAAGGATCTACACAGTTCACACATGGGATAAAACTTATTTATAATTTTATGGAGTAAAGGATTAAAAAAAACTTTCTTACTTCTGGTGTCTCAAACTCTAATTCTAATCCAGCTTTCTTCAATTCCTTTTCAAAGTACTGTCGCTTAGCAACCCTGTTCTCTTTGTCAGCAGTGGTTCCTGGCTCATAGGCAAGTACATAATCAATACGCTTGACACCATCATTGAAGTACATGGTCTCTTCTTTGGCTGGGTTCTAAAATATAAATAAAACTAATGGCTGTCCATCAAAATATTGTATAACTGATTTTTTTTCAAGCAATGTCTTATTTGAACCAGACATTTTGAAAAGAAATGTATATATTAATCAAGATGTTAATTTCTACTTGGTTACTGTTAATAAACTCTGTTTGACAATATAATATTTAATATAAGTAATAACAACAATTAAGGATTTTAAAATAATTCAAATTCCAGTAAACATGCAAAATAGGATAGGAGATGATTGCAAACAGTCCATGATTTGGACTGGACATTGAAGAATGTCTAACAGCCAGAAATGACTTTTTTCATTGACCATTAACCTAACATAAGGCAATAATGTACTTAGCTTGAAATTAAATTTCTAATTTTCTCTAAAGACATGAAGGAATGACTCCGATGCATCAGGGTTTAATATACTGTAAAATTCCTTTAAAATGTTCCCTTAGGCGTTACATTTTCTGAAAGGGGGTGCTTATTATTTACATTAATTATGTTTATTATATTAGATTCTGCAGAATACTGGATAATTAATACAGATTTACTGATTTTTTCATTAAAAAATAAAATTGCCAGCATTTATAAGGGGAGGGGCCTTTAAAAGGAGTTTTACAGTATACCCCTAAATGTGATATGAATTTCTCTTATGAGGCGTGGCACAGGAAAAGGTACCTTTGGACAGTTGATGTCAGTTCTTGAGATTACATCATTAAGTTGAGCAGACGACATTACTTTATGATGCATATTATTGAAGACATCTCTTCCCCTGGCCTGCCCCATATAGTAAATTCATCTTGCTTTTTTTATGTTTTGGAGGCATGTTAACTTGATACAGTAATTAAAAGAAACTCACTCTGTTTTGATGAATATTGTATTTGTTATTAAGATGTATAGTACTGGTCAGATAAGAAACATGATCTGAGCTGTTAACACTCTTCAATGTAGCGGAGGGGTGAGTGGGATGGAGGAGTTTGTCACCACAAAGTATTTCCTTGATAACCGGTATGATGTTTAGCTTTTTCTTGCAGTGCGGGTCGGATTCTGAATAGGATTTTCCTTGTTTGTAGTAATTGCTGGGATGATGAGGTAACTGCTTTGTTTAATGTTTTTGTAAAACTATCGTGTAAAGTGTAAAGGGAGTAAGGTGGACAAACTTGGCATGCAATTTTCTAGATAAGTGTACATCAAGTTTATACAAGTTCAAAAAGTGACCATAAAGAACTGGACTAAACATTTTAATATGTAAACATCTGGAATAAAAACAGAGTCACTTACCATACCAATACTCAGTGGGCAAGGAGGGAATGTTATTTTATTTATATTTATATATTATACGTCCAGCATTAACCCCATTCACACTGTGGCTCCCATTTACCTCTTATCAATGCAATTAACAAAATTTTTTTTTGGAAAGACTGATAGCTTATGTCTGTCCACCTTAAGGGAGAGGGTTGGAAACACAACATCAACTCAATACATGCTTTGGTTTACAAAATAATAATACACCATAACTTCCATGCATTAGTGTAGTTCAACCTCAGCTCCAAAATTCCATGCATTAAATAATGTAAGAAAAATTCTCATGTCATAAATAAAAATCAACATAACTTTTTTCAATTAAGCCTTCTTCTGTTCTCAACCAAAAGCATGTGTTCACAGCACTGAACTACTCCAAATACAATATTTAGCATACCCATGATCCTGCTCGAACCCTGATACCCTTACCAGGGCAACTAGGGTTGAGGAGCACAGCTTCACTATCCAGCTTCTGAGGGTACAAAAATTTAAGAAAAGACAAAAGGTCATCATTTATTGCATAATATTTAACAAGAAACAACTAAGATGATGTTAGCCGACTGGGATGGCACACCCACCTTGGTTGACTCTGATGGCAGACTGAAGGTTGTTACCAGGAATCACATATTACTGCATGTGGCCAAATGGCAGACAAATATTGGCCCCCAATAATGGTACAGCTCAAACTATTATTAAGTTATTGTCTGGTCAAGAAATTTCTATGTTTAGCAACAGTAACCTTGAACTTGACGCCAGCAACCCCAAAATAAAATTCAATGATTTGTTTCAACACAGGCTTTGTACATACCATGTTTTGGGAGGAAAGCTCAAACCATTCTCCAGTAATTTTTCATATAAGGAATTTCTATCTTGAGAAATGACATTGACCCTAGTGACCTAAAATACAATCCCAAGCAAGGTCTCAAAACGATCTACCTATAACAGCCTCATTTGCATCTCTTGCAATCAGGCATCCATTTTCATACTTAATAACTGTGTAAAATCAGTTAACAAGCTGGATTTCTTGGACTGTTGTGTTTCTGCCTGTGGCGGTACAAGTTCTAACAATTTATTCAAAAACCTAATTTTCATTAACACTTTTATATATAATTTATGGAAACCGTCAATAGTAAACAGCTGTTATTTTATCTGCTCAAGTGTTGAAATTGAGGCCCAACTGCTAATAACCTGTAATAATAAATATGGAACAGGGCAATCTGTTATTTAATAACCTGATATTTTTTAAACTCTTACATGGACACATAAACAGCAATGGAAATGAGCATTTCAGTTAGTTGACAATTTTGTAAATATGGATGGTGAAAGTATAATTTTATTGGATTATTACACCTGTGCAGTTTAACAGAGTTGCCTCGTCAAAACATGCATAGAGAATGATAGCTAAATGTACAATTACATGTACAGTTGTACATGAAACAATAATATGTACAGTTGTACATGGAAAGCGTATATAATTATACAGTATAAATTGAATACATTGTACCTTTCCCTTTAAGTTCCATACAAATCATTTAAATATTAAAGATATAGGCCATAAGCCTAAACCTTAAATGAAAATATTGCATGAAATCAAATTGAATTGGGGCATAACTTAGTTTTAGAAAGTTTAAAGCTAAGCTAAGATCACATACAAAGCACCAATCATATCCACCTTGATATAAGCCATGCCTTGACTTAGAAATATCCTCTTTGACTTTTCATTCATTATAAAAACTCTTTATTGGCTTGGTTATCAAGCATAAAGTTCTTGTGTCAGATTTTTGTTTTATTGATACATAGTTTGAAAATTTATTATCACTTAATATTACAAAATAATAAAGTCTTTATTACT
>JAZAYU010000003.1:16459234-16711752 GCA_038501625.1 Corbicula japonica
TAGTATAGTAAGGTATGGTATTGTTGTTGGTGGTGTTGTTGACGGTGTTGTTGGTTGTGTTGTTGTTGGTGGTGTTGTTGGTGTTGTTGTTGTTATTAGGGTTTTTGTTGGTTGTGTTGTTGTTGTTGTTGGTGGTGGTGTTGTTGTCAGTGTTGTTGCTGTTGGTGGTGGTTGTTGATGCTATTGTTGGTGTTGATGTTGTTGTTGGTGGTGTTGTTGACGGTGTTGTTGGTGGTGTAGTTGTTGTTATTTGTGTTATTGTTGGTGGTGTTGTTGGTGGTATGGTATGGTATAGTATAGTATAGTATAGTATAGTATAGTATAGTATAGTATAGTATAGTATAGTATAGTATAGTATAGTATAGTATAGTATAGTATAAGTATAACCACTCAACACTTTCAACCAAAGTATGTTAAGTACATCTGTTTTAAACCTTTTCTATAGCATTACCTATGAAAAACACTAACATTGAAACTTTAACCATAATTTCTAAGTCTTAATTCTAATTTCTAAGCGAAAAAGGGCAAAAATTAAATTAAAAAAGCAAGGATGAGTTATGGGCCTTTGAAAATCAACCTGATGTATGATAAAATAAAGGTATACAAAGTTTTAAAGTTGTTGTTTTAATAGAATGAAAGATATGATGTTTCACCACCTTGCACGCAAACTTTAACCTTAATTTCTAAGTCTAAAAAGGGCAATAATTTGATATAAATCAAAGAAAGAGTAATGGTTCTTGGCATACATAGTCATGGTCATGATAGTGAACAAGTTTCAAAGCTATAGTACAAGAAGTATGAAAGTAACTAGCTTGCACGCAAACTTTAACCTGAAATTCTAAGTTGAAAAAGGGCCATAATTTGATTAAAAATTAAAGAAATAGAAATTAAAGAGTTATGGTTCTCGGCATACATAGTCAGGGTCATGATGGTAAACAAGTGTTGAAAGTTTCAAAGCTATAGTACAAGAAGTATGAAAGTAACTAGCTTGCACGCAAACTTTAACCTGAAATTCTAAGTTGAAAAGGGGCCATAATTTGAACAAAATGGAAGTTAGAGTTATGCTTCTTGGCATACCCACTCGGGATATGATAATGAACAAGTGTGCCAAGTTTCAAAGTTGTAGTATAAGTAGTATTGAAGTTATGTGTTTGTACAGTAGCTTGCACACAAACTTTAACCTGAAATTCTAAGTCGAAAAAAGGGCCATAATTTAATCAAAATGAAAGTTAGAGTTATGGTTCTTGGCATACACAAAAGGGACATGATGATGAACAAGTGTGCCAAGTTTCAAAGCTGTAGTATAAGTTGTATTGAAGTTATGTGTCTGTACATTAGCTTGCACGCAAATTTAACCTGAAATTCTAAGTCGAAAAAAGGGCCATAATTTGATCAAAATGAAAGTTAGAGTTATGGTTCTTGGCATACATACTCGGGACATGATGATGAACAAGTGTTAGCTATAGTAGTTTTTAAGATATCAGTAGGTTGCACGCAAACTTTAACCAAAGCGGGACGCCGACGCCGACGCCCAAGTGAGTACAATAGCTCGACATATTCTTCGAATAGTCGAGCTAAAAAACCCAGGTTACATATTTTGCAAAAAATATTAAGCTATTGTTTAAACTAATTTTTATTAAATTAAATTTAAAACATTTTGGTCCTTTTTAGCTTTTTCTAACACGACTATTGAATATTTTAAGTGAAATTTAAGTCTCCGTAAATTTGCGAACATTCCCGATATTTTACGATCATTGACGGAAGATTGTTTAATTCGGCAGTCAAGTGCAGAAAACAATATAGAGCCTTAATAGTTTGATTTGTAGAAGTTGGAGTATTGTTTTGAAATTTTGTGATATTACTTTGAATTAAGTAGAAATACTAAATTTTGGCGAATCCGTCAATATTTTACAAATTTCATAGGCGGAAACAAATACGTACTAAATTATTCATGGCATTTAGAAATAAGTATATGTCTTTTCAATAAAGTTGTGAATTAAAATCCGATTAATATAATCAAGGACCTATATTATACATATATAGGTCTCTGATATAATGAACCCAGACGAAAGTCTAAAAAGGTGATAATTGTAACAAATTACCATGAACCCCAGGTTTATCAACAGGTAAGAAATATGTGACATTTTGCATGTCACACTGAGTCACAAAAAATTGTCAATCATAAGAAAATGCATAAAGAAATTAAAATCGTCATTATATAGTCACATCTATATACAAGCCTATCTAAAACAAAAACCACATATATATTAAGATAACTTAAATAAATGTTACAAGTTTAATTATTTGTAAAAGTTAAATGCTTTCTGTTTACAAATTTAGAAGTTAAAATGTAAATCTTATCCAAAAATTTATATCGTAAAATGCAGTCGGAAAATTGAAAATGTTAAGTTTAGGGCATATTTCTAAACATATTTGAAACATAAGCATGTAATGATGTACTCAATTGGAATTAAAATTAGAAATAAAAACTATCGTAATCTCTTCAACATGTATCAAGAATACAGTGTAAGTTTTTTTTCAGTAAAAATATAATAATTCAATAAACTGTTATTCTTTAAATATTTTGACAAACAAGAGCGCAACAATTGGAACGAATTCGGGATTTTATTAACTGATCGAAAAATGGATCATAAATTTTATTGTACCCCTCCCAATAAATGACGCGTTGTAAAAACAAAGTTATGACAGATCAATAATAAATATGTTTTATGGCTTATTTCCTGTACCGTGCATAACAAGGTAATGGTTTCTGTAAACTATGAACCTAGCGAATGCATCGATTCAGTGAATTTTAAAGTGTACCGATTTGTTTTTCGGTGTAATACTATATAGAAATCGAGAAAGGGCTACACAATTTTATTATGACTGAATGTGTAAATTCTTTAATGTATTAAGTTTACACACCGTTCCACCAGTTTTACACATATAAAAATTGCTTTCGTACAAAATAAATTTCTTCACTAGTGCAATAATAAGTTTGAAATGGAACTGGCAGAAGTTAAATATCGCGGACGTCTATGTGCCCAAATCCAAATTAAAGAGCTCGGCACTAAGTTGCACAGAACTGATAACAAGAGCTGTCAGAGGAGACAGCATGCTCGACTATTCGAATCATTTGAAACAAATGCAATTTGAAGATTAAAACAATAACAACTATGGCCATACATTCATGTGCAATCAGGAAAAATATTTACAAGTGAATGGTACGGGAGAAATTCTTTTCAAATAACAGAAATAATTCCTAAATGTACCATAAATATTAAACTGAATAGGGGAATAACTATGAAATATTTCTGAATTTGTTAGAAAACTTGTTAGTAATTTTTTATTAGAGACATTTACTTTTAGTCAAATATCAATCACTTCAGTAATGTTACAGAAAAAGAACTGAAATGAAAATATAATGGTAGTTTGAAGTTGATACCTTAAGTATTTGCAAAGTTATCGATGAAGTGCACTTAAGTGAAAATATAAGTGAAACTAGAAATGTGTCCATAGGACACGGATGCCCCGCTATGCATCATTTTCAGACACTCAAGTGCAATGATGGGAATAATACGCGATACACTGCCCTTTCATGGTGAACATTTGTGTCAAGTTGTTTTGAAATCCCTCCATTTATATAGAAGTTACAGCCTGGACAAGAAAATTCTATTTTTGGTAACAGTGACCTTGACCTTGGACCTTCAGGCTTGGGTATTGTGCGGACACACTGCCTTTTCATGAACATTTGTGCAAAGTTATTTTAAAATCCCTCCATTTATAACAAAGTAACAGCCAGGACAAGATAATTCTATTTTTAGTAACAGTGACCTTGACCTTTGACCTACAGGCATGGGCATGGTACGTGACACACCGCCCTGTCATGGTGAACATTTGTGTCAAATTATTTTGAAATCCTTCCATTCATAACAAAGTTACAGCCTGGACAAGAAAATTCTATTTTTAGTAACAGTGACCTTGACCTTGGATCTACAGGCATGGGTATTGTGCGGACACACCGCCTTGTCATGGTGAACATTTGTGCCAAGATATTTTGAAATCCCTCCATTCATAACAAAGTAACAGCCTAGACAAGAAAATTCTATTTTTAGCAACAGTGACCTTGACCATTGACATACAGGCTTGGGCATGTACGTGACACACCGTCTTGATATGGTGAACAATTATACCAAGTTATTTAAAAACCCAATAAGAAATAACAAAGTTACAGAGCGGAAACGATTTTGCAAGAAAATTCTATTTTTAGTAACAGTGACCTTGACTTTGGACCTACAGGCATGGGTATTGTACGCGACACACCGCCTTGTCGTGGTGAACATTTGTGCCAAGTTATTTTGAAATCCCTCCATTCATAACGAAGTTAAGGGCCGACTGTATATTTTGCTTAACACAAAATGTAAGCGAAAAAGGGGCATAATTTGAAAAATATTGGAAGAAGGGTTATGGGTCTTGTTGGTTATGATGTAGATTTTGATGGTGAAAATATATTTCAAGTTTCAAGGCAATATCTCAATTAGTTTTAAAGTTAGAGGCAAAATGCATATTTTGCTTGACACAAAATAGAAGAAAAAAGGGGCATAACTTGAAATATATTGACAGCAGAGTTATGGGTCTTGTTGGTAATGATGTAGAATTTGATGGTGAATATATATTCCAAGTTTCAAGTTGATATCTCAAGTAGTTTATAAGTTATGGACCAAAGTGCATATTTTCCTTAACGCAAAATTTAAGTGAAAAAGGGGCATAACTTGAAAAATATTGGAAGCAGAGTTATGGGTCTTGTTGGTAATGATGTAGAATTTGATGGTGAATATATATTCCAAGTTTCGAGTTGATATCATAAGTAGTTTTCAAGTAATGGACCAAAGTGCATTTTTTGTTTAACGGACGCCGACGCCGACACCGGGGCGAGTAGGATAGCTCCCCTATTCTTCGAATAGTCGAGCTAAAAACGAAGAGATTGTAGAACGTATATTAATACGGTCGACTCAAGCCTGTGTGTAACGTTTGTAATATAGGAAAAACTTATATTAGCATTAAATACCTGAAATTTCCTTTAATTATAAATTATTGAATACTAGTTTTGTTTATTATCAAGATTATTTATTGCTTATTTATTTCTTCGTGTTACCTGCGTGTTTATTTCTCTCAAATCTTTAGCTTTAAAATTTTTGTAATTTTAAAAATATTGCTTTTACTTTCTGATTTCATTAATCTATTAAATTTATCAATTGTGGCCAAAAATTTCTTCCTATATGTTCGTTTCTAATATTTGTGTAATAGGGGAATATTAACAAAAAGTGGTATTCGTTTTCTATCATCTTATAAATACAGCATTTAAAGATTCTGTTTTCCCTTGTTACACCTGTGTACCTTCCAGTTTCAATATTTAAGATACAACTATTATGAAACAAACTGAATGCTTAATGATGAAACAATTTTGTGCCTTTTTATTGTTTTTCCCCTCCGGCGCAAATGACATATTTTATTGACCCTAGACTTTGTTAATCTCCGATAATCTGACGACTGATAAGAAGGGCAGATAATTGACAATACCACATAGTCAACGCCGTACACTCTCCCTTTATGAGATGATGAGCAAAGTGCCATATGCTCTCGCTAATAGACAAACCTGCTTCTGGTCTCAAATTCTGATTTCTTCAAATCAATAAACTTTTCAAGTGAAATGGGTTGTCTTTTCTGACTGTCAGTGACTATTTTTGTAGCTAATTTGCCACATTTATAAATATATTTTAAAAGTATTTAGACATTCCAACAACAAATATGTAGTAAAAGTCAAAAGTTGTGCAAATTTTATGAAATTCATATTCTGTGCACTATAATTGTCATTATAAATCTGAACAGTATTTAACAACTTTATAATAAACAAAATATTTTTAACAGAAATTTGTGGGCAGGATAATCAATACATGTAATGTGCAGTATAATTTCATTCCAAATGAGTCTGCTAATTTCTTAAATGAGAATACATTTTCAGAAATAAAATGTAGAGCTAGAGCGGGGGCGGGTATTACCGAACACTTAAGCCTCAAATTTTACTGTTCGGTAATAGACGCTAAAACTGTATATTTTCCGTTTTTTATGGATAATTTAAGTCTTAAAGCAAATTTTAAAGAAAAGCCCGTATCTGTAACTATATTATAACGTGAGATACCTTACTTTTACATATCCCACTGTTCTTCGGGTATTACCGACCATTGCGTCTAAATCCGAACACATGTGCGTGTATTTCCGAACATAAAATAACTTTTTAAAATACGCAACTTTAAACAAAAGAACCCGCCTAAATTGTGTATTTAATTGTATTTTACACATAAAGCAATAAATCTGTGCAACAAATTCATTAGAAAAGAAACAGAACAATAAGAAATTTAATTGATTAAACTGACTATTTAAATAACTTTTAAATTTTTTCTTAATTTAATAAACAATACTCACATTCCAAGTAAAGTCCTTCAAATTTTCAAATACAATGTAGTCATCAGATATATCATCAATATGAATTATACGAAAACATGAAAATTGAACTTCAAAGAAATTGTCGGCTAATAACCAGACTGTGTTGTTTTGTCGGCTATGCTATGAAATCGTTTGATCTACAAGAAGTGTGTACGTGACATTTTACATTTTTAGCTGGATTAAATTAGTTTATGATGCAATAATTCTGAACTATGGTACTGGAGAAAAAATTGGAATGTAATTATAAAGTATGGAATATGTTCGCAATGGTAAGTGTTTAGTAAAATGCTTATCTTATTTTTTTTAATGGAAAGAAAAATATAGAACAAAAAATTCTCAGGATGGTCAAAGTTGTTTTGGGGTCAGGGGTTATTTCACTGGGTTGGTCATGCAAATACAATCTTTTTAAGGATGGCCTAATCACGTTAATCTTGTACTTTATATTGAATAAATCTTATTCAAAAGAGTATTTGTTTAACATACTATCATAATTTGCTTTATAACTTTATTAAAAGAGGACTTGTATATTATGAAAATAATAATGGTCGGAATTTGACGCATAAGAAAGATAAAGTGCGGCTTTTTCCGAACACCCCGTTAACTTTTTACCACGTGTTATTGTGTCGATAAAATTTGTAACCCCCGAAAAATACATGTTAACATCTTTAAAAAATCATAATCTTTTATATAGACATAGATAATTTAACTTTCTGTAAACTTAAGATTTTGGAGTGTCGGGATTTACTAATTGATAAACTTAACTTACCTCAAACAGCGATTTTCTTTGAAACTCAATAAATTTGAAATTAGTGTGCAATCGAACTTGTAAACAAGTCAAATATTCTATGAAAGTATATTGGCATCATATTTCACCTCACATACAAGTTTATCTTATGAAAAACAAATGTAAATTTAATTTGAAAATTATGTTCGGAATAAGACACCTGTTCGGTAATACCCGCCCCCGCTCTACATCATTTCAAATGACAAAAATTTGTCAAGTATATCTGACAGCTATTTGAAAATAACAGATGTATACTACCTTTAAATTTACAAATTTTAGCCCTATCAGTTTGGCTTATAAGCCTGAAACTGTGAAAGTCTGCTCAGTCTCTCATTTAAAATCTGTAGAAGTGATAGGTGCTTCAAAATTCCCACAGATAATAAATTAAGCCAACTGTATATGTCTTAATATAAGTATTGAAATCATATACAATTAATGTACCTGCATCAGCATTTGTCAGTTCAAATCCAATAGATCTGTGATCCATGTTACCCTGAATATGAATTCACTCATCCGTGACTGGTAAACCTGAAGTTATCGTGCCGCGCCCCTCCTTATCACTTCACTCGTGTAAATAGAAAACTTGTTTTACGACATAAACCGTCAAAATAAATCTTTTATATGAATATGTTCACAAATACAAATGTAAATATTTCATTTAATACTTCGAAAACTTCATACAGTATCCTACTTCAGTGTTCGTAAGCTGGCAAATGCTGATATTTCTGCAACCCAAGAGTAAACAGAAAGTTTATGTCACGTGACGGTCATGTGGGTAAACAAACAAAATGGTGGATCGACTCACACTGTTTTCTTCATAAGAGAACTCGAAATCTTCGATCAACATGCTAAGAAATGTGTGTAAGATTAATATTTGTATCCTGTTTATGCTCCTTCAAAAATGTGATTCAGAATTTCCATTTCAAAATGTTACACTACCATTTGAGACGCGAGTGGACGATTTGGTCTCCAGACTGTCACTGACAGAACTGGTTGATCAGATGTCAGCTGGAGGTGGAGGTGGTGATGGAGATCCTGCACCTGCGATCCCCCGACTCGGTATCAGTAATTACACATGGGGAACAGAGTGTATACACGGCGATGCACAAAGTAATTCTACTTCCTTTCCACTCTCCATAGGATTAGCAGCAACATTTAGGTAAATCATGTTATATTTTGTTTGGTTTTCATTTTGCTTAAATCACATTTTAGTAATTATTTTATTGTGCTTATATGGAAATCACTCTAATTCCTATTGTCAATCAGCGTATGGGTTATATATGTTGTGAAAAACTGAAATAAACTTCAGCCCTGGTTGGTGACATGGACTTCATAATCATAACCAGTATTTTTAAGGGCTTACCACACTCCTCCCAAGCATGTTCATCAATAAGAAGAAAATTATCAAAATCTCAATAACGGCAAAATGCTGTTCAATGAAACTGCACAAATGAATGTTACTAATGTATCTTTATTTTGCATACAGTAAGACATGTTAGAAAAGTAAAGAAAAAAAGCTAGACCTAAAAATTCTATTTACATAAATTCACAAATACTAAGCAATACAAAACATAATTTTAAATTCCCACGTGAATGCAATGATACTTACTAGAAAATGTTGTGTACTTTGTAAAGAACTTTTAACTAATAAAAGGGAAATTAATTGTCATCTGTTTACGCGACCAGGAAGCGACCAGGAAATTGAAGGACAAACACACTTTTACTAATATCTCGTAAAGTTTATGTATATAAGTCACGAGGACACAGTAAATTGTTGTCAGTATCATATTACTCATGTAGGCAGTTAAAATGATGTTTTGTGTTAGTTTTTGTGAATTTATGTAAATAGAAGTTGAGGGAATTTTTAGATCTCGCTATTTTTCTTTACTGTTTTAACATGTCTTACCATATGCAAAAAAAAGATACATTAGTAACATTTATTTGTCCAAGGTTTCATTTAACGGCATTTTGACATTATTGAGATTTTGATAATTTTCTTTTTATTGATGAACATGCTTAGGAGGAGTGTGGTAAGCCCTTAAGGCACTGTAATAGGAGGTCGAAAATGTGTTTGCCTTGACCAGAATTTGGACCCGCTTACTTTCCTCAAGAGAACAGTGTTTTAGTTAAGGAGCAGTATTCACAAAATTGAGCATAATGTTAAACTTAAAGCATTGAAGAGTACTGGAACTTTCTTAGGAATGTCTTTGCAATTAGGTTGGTATTAACAAATATGAGACAAAAGTTCTTTCTGCAGGTCCCAACTTAAACTGGAAAATAGACTACATTGATAAACATTTATCACCACATTTTCAACATAAGTTTCAATTCTTAAGTACTGCAAAACCTTTATTAGTAATCTGATGATTTAGTCTTTTAGAGCTTGGAATGTTTTTAATGTTAAAACTGCTATTTACAGGAACTAACAAATATTCATCATTGATAGATAAAAAAATTTCTGTTTGGCACAGCCCTCAGTTAATGAGAGATGTTGCAGGTGCAATTTCCAGTGAAGTGAGAGCATGGAATAATTACTTTGTCAAACAAGGTATGACAGGATCTCATAGGGGCCTCAACTGCTTCAGTCCTGTCATAAATATCATGAGGCATCCTCTATGGGGAAGAAACCAGGTAAGAAGCTTGCATTTTATTGCAAGATCATCTAACTTTGTGAGTACAAAGTTCCATGCAGAAACTTCAAAATTAATAACAGTTTGATACCAATCCAAATGTATATCAATGACATGAACGAACATTTTGCTAAGGCTTTGCATTGCCGCACAAATAAATGTAAAAAGTTATACCAACATGAAATATATTGACTCTGAAGTAAACTTTAATACTTCTTTATTTGGCTAGTTAAAACTAATTATTAGAAATTTACAGATTTACAAAATTTACAAATTTATTAGAAATTAAGTGATGGCTCTTACCTAAATGGATGTATATTACACAGATTAAATTTTGACCATGTAAAACCAACCATTAGAATCTAATCAGTGTAATATACATCCATCCAGAGAAGAACCATCACTAACATTGGAAAAACTTGTGGTTCGACCCTAATACCATAATATGTATTTACAAATGATAATATTGTCTCATGCATACAGATGGTAATAAAATACCGTATGTTTAAACTAGAAATTTACAGTTCTTTCATGCAGAGCATCAAATATGATAAATGAACAATGTGTATTTGATTTTATTAAATATATAGATTCTTGTATGAAAAGCAGAATTGTGATACTCGTACTTGAGTAGTATGACTACAAGTACTTTTTTTCCAGAACTTAGCAGTACTCAGTACACAAAACTTGTCTTGTCTGAAACTAGATAGGTAACATACCTCTGTTTATGTCATAATCATTGTAATCATATTGAGACAAGCTATCTGTATTGTTGTGTTCATTATTAGATAACTCATTAACTTATCAGTTATACAAATATGAAGTGCAGCCAACTGATTAAACAGTATTGAACACAGTCATTCTCTATTTTTGACAGTATTGTTTTTTATATTTAACACTTAAACCATTACTCAATACATGTAAGTATGTACAACTTTTATCATGGCGATGTCAAACAGCATAAATTGAGATCAGCCTGCAAATCCGTGTCATCTGGTCAGGATCAATACTCTTAGCTTATAGATTCATATGGATATTTCTGACCAAGAAGCGAATAGTGCAGGTTAAGATCAGATGGCATAGATGTGCCAGCTGATCTGGATCTAAACTGCTCACATATGTGATAAAAGACCTCTATAGGAAGTAAAGCATTTTAAATGCATCATTTATTTGACTTGCCACTTGGTCAGAGAATTATCGACAGTCCATGAAATTAATCATTATACTACAATTGAGACGACTTAAAAAAACTATCAGCAAACACTCTCACAGGCTGTGAAAAAGTTTGACTTGACTTGTCTTGCAGCTAAATAAGTCAATCTATAATACTGTCAGAATAATTAATATAAAAGATAAAACAACTTCTTCTCAGGAACCAGTCATAACCTTTTACTCGGTGGGATATAGATGTTATCAATATGCAAACAGTGTAGATCTGGATCAGCTGGCACATCTGTGCTGTCTGATCAGGATAAAGAAGCAAACAATGTAGATCTTGATCAGATGGCACAGATGTGCCAGCTAAGCTGGATCTACACCGGTTGCTTATGTGATAAAATACCTACATATGGAGTAAAGGGTTGAACAGGTAATGACACTTCACCTCTATCACCTTGACATGTTTCTAGTTTTTTCCAATCAATATTATTTTATAGGAAACTTATGGTGAAGATCCCTATCTGTCTGGTGTACTGGCTAGAGAATTTGTTAGTGGATTAAAGGGGGACAACTCACGATACTACAGAGCCAATGCTGTATGTAAGCATTTTGATGCCTATGGTGGTCCTGAAGACCTGCCTGAGTCCAGACTGAGTTTTGATGCAAAGGTAAATCTGCAAAACAGACAAGTATTTCATTCAGTCAAATATTTGAAAACCATACAAGATGCTCATTTCACAAGTCTTCAAAAAAAGTACCAGTTAGCTACCCCGGGACCGGTAGATCAAAGTTTAAACAAGAGACTCACATAGGCAGGTGTGTAAATAAAACTTAGTGTTTTCTGTTTTAAATTGAAAATACAAGTACAGTCTTGTAAACTTTCAATGACTGTTCCCACAGGGGCTTAAATGTTTACTTCTTGTCCTCCTCTTTTTAAATGAGCCACTTTCACTTATACATTTAGTTGTCTGTGCATATGTCATTAGTCATGAAAGCTACATAATTAACTCCAAATAATGAATGTGAAAGTCATGTTTCTGTTACAGGTACCTCTTAAAGACTTGTACCAAACCTATTTACCGCAGTTCAAACAGTGTGTGCAAAGTGGTGCCTTAGGGGTCATGTGTAGCTATAACAGGTAGAGAATAGATCTTTGATTTTGATTCATAATTTCTATAATTTGCAAAGAAGTTATATGTTTAAACAATTCCCTGATTTTGTTACAGCAAAAGAAAGGTAAAATGAAAGTGCCATTCCCTAACTTAACCAATATCAAGGGAATTTTAAATCATTCTAAATATGATATTCGGTTAAAAAATCATTTATTTTACTTGTATAGATATTTATGAAACTTTGCAGGTTGTTGGATACTCTCTAAAGACTTATGAAGGAATAGATATGTGAACGTTTTATTGAGCCTTTTAAAGTTTTGGAAGGACAACTCAGAGTATAGAAAACATCTTACAATCATAAAACTCTGTAGTGAATACATAAAACATGTAAATCTTTAAACTTATGGTCACCATTCTATATTCTGAAAAAAGTGAGAATTGTTTAAAAACACATAAAGATAATTCTTAAACCAGATCAGACTGCACAGATATACAGGCTGATCTGGATCTACACCAGTCACACATGGAAAAAACAACAAATATATCAATGCAGTAAAGGATTTAAGTTCAAATGACTTGTGTTAAGTGAAATACAATCGCATTACCAACACTCCAAACCTAGGTCTCAATGGACACATATGTTTCTAGTCATTACAGATGACTGGTTATTTCTTGTAGTGTGAATGGTATTCCGGCATGTGCCAACAAGATGTTACTGACAGATGTTCTCAGGACACAGTGGAACTTCACTGGTTTTGTCATCAGTGATTCCGGTTAGAATAAAATTTCATCAGCCTTTCATAACATTTATTTTATTTTGTCAAGCAATTTTATTTTGGAATGGAAAACTGCCATGGCTGATAATTAGGTATTACAGAATCACATGGGAAATTGGTGAAATATTCAACATCTGATGAAAAATGGTGGCAAGTGGCCTTTGTGACCAATGGAGCCTGTGCATCCGCATTGTCTGATCAGGGTTTATTCTGTTTACAGGCCTGCCAACTCTCCGGATTTTATCCGAAATCTCAGGATTTTAAGTTGATTCCCCGGATCTCCGGATTTATAGTCAAAATCTCCGGATTTCTATAAAATTGCAAAAATATAGATTAATTAAACCTTATTTAAAAGTTGTGCAATTAAATAATAGTTATTCTGCTGCAGTCGCACATTTCCTGTTTATTACGAGATAACGAGGACGTGGTCAGTGACATGCTGCCTTAGTGCCTCTGGCACAACTATAATATAACCGCGTGTCATAAACTAAACCAGGACCTTGACGTTACACCTGCTTCTATCTATTTTCATCGCATGTTCTTTCTAATATTGTCAAAACAGGCCTTAATAGGCTTAACAGAAAGTTAAAAAATGAATGATAAAAACAGATCAAAGTCAACTTAAAACAAGTTCTTTAACCATTTCTATGAAAATCGGCAAAATTCATTCATAAGAATATGAGAAAAATATTATCATCATCATCTATCATCATCAATCATCATCATCTAACCTCATCCTCATCATTTGTGTTCAGTCATAGTTAACACCAACAACAAGACAATAAAACAACAACAACAACATGATCATTTTCATCATTATTGACATATTCAGACAAAATCTCCGGATATTTAATGAAGAAGTTTTGGCAGGCCTGTGTTTACCATATTTTAAATGCATCCAGAAAACAATTTAGATATTTTTGTACATGTAAGTCCACAATTTGATCAATATCTGCACTATCTATCAAAAGTCTAGAAGCTTTGTTTTCTGATACATATATTAACTCATATTTTGGAAATATTTTTCCAAAGGCAAGTGTTTCAATGATTATGCAAAATCATTTAGATATGAAAAAAATGCAGGATGTTATTTTAAACAGGATCTAGATGTAGTTCTGCCTGACGGACCTTGAGAATTAATTCATATTGAAAATAATTGATTTCACAGTAGATCAGGCTTAAATTGGCTGAAAACACTTGTCATTATATACCTGATGTTATATCAACCCTTCATAGATACAACTTTAATGCTTGGACGAACAGTGTAGATCCAGATTAGCTGGCACATCTGTGCCATCTGATCAGAATCTACATTGTTCACTTAAAGAAACATTATATTATTTCCAACCAGTGCAGATCCAGTGCAGAAGGCACAGATGCACTGGATCATCTGGATCTACACTGGTTGCACATGCTTAAAACACATATTATATGGAGTAAAGGGATTTGGTGCTTCTGGTTGTGTAGACTTTAACAATTACAGACTGCCATTTATCATAGTAACCTGATTATTATAGGTGCTGTGGAATTTATGATATTCAATCACAGATATATTGAGAACATAGAAGATGCAGCAGTAGTCAGTGTGGAGGCGGGGCTTAACTTAGAATTGCATCCTGGGGGCTATGCCAGGGGAGTCTTTGATTGGCTGAAGCAAGCAGTGTATGATGGGAAAATTGATCAGGTGGGTAAAAAATATTTTGATATCTTAATTACTAACACGTTTTTGTCCACACCCATAAATGCAACTTTTGGAAGGAAGGGCAGAATGTTAAACCCTGGACAAATAATCTTAGGCTAACCTGGACAGTATCTTTGTTATTTTCTGCCACCTAGGCCTAAGACAGACCAGTGTTTTAGCTTTAGTGGGTCAAAATGTATGGGTAGGTAGCAGGGCAGGAATTTTTGTATTATTTGTTGCCTTGTCTGCTTTATTTGTTATCCCCCAGTAAAGTTGGAGGGATCTAGATTTGACGAGTCTTATTAGATTTAAAATTTTAGCATATTATTGGCCTTAATCATGCATACAAACCACAAAGGATTATTATTGTACATCATATGCCTTTGTTGAACCCAGAACCCCTTGCTTACTGGGTAAGTGCTTTGCCAGCAAAGCTACCCAGCTGCTTACAGATTCTCTCCCCAAACAGTGACAAGATAAGTGCTGTGATAGTAACCTACACTTGTATTAACCCTTTACTCTATACATTTGCCTTTATCTCATGGGCAATCAGTTTAGATCTCGATCTGTGGCACATCATTGTCATCTGATCAGGATCTTTGCTTTTTGATTAATTAGGATATTTCTGACCAAAAAGCAAACAGATCTGGATTTTCCAGCTGATCTGGATCTACATTATTCACTCATGTGATTAAACCCACATAAATGGAGTAAAAGGTTAAAGAATATTTTTGTACTATCATTCCAGAAAACATTAGAAGACAGAGCAAAGCCATTGTTCTACACAAGGATGAGGTTGGGGGAGTTTGACCCACCCAAGATGAACCCTTACAGTAACCTTGACCTATCACTGATACAGAGTGTACCTCATCGAGAGTTGTCTACCCTGGCAGCCATGCAGTCATTTGTTCTGCTTAAAAATGATGGCATTTTACCATTAAAAAAAGTCTACCAGAAACTTGCAGTAAGTTTGTGCATTAACTTAACTTAAAAAAATATTGGTCATTAAAATTCATAGTAAATATTTAATCCAATTTATGAAAAAATATTCTATACATTAAGAAATGTTACTTCTTAGTAATGTGGTTATATGAAAGTGACCAGTGTGAGATGAATGATAGATGTTTTTTTGATAAAGTTTGCCGTTGTACTGATTTTGAAATGACATGAACCATTCTGATCTCCCCTTTTATGTTGATAAATTCTTTCATTGAGAACCATTCAACAAAATGTACGGTAAAATTTTTCCCAGAATTAATTTTTTTAAACAAAGCACACTAGCCAAAGTTTTTGTGACTAACCACAGATTACTAACTGTATCCTTGGCCAGGAAAACAATGTAAAAGATGGTCCATTGAATCGAAATGCTAGAAGTAAGCAATTATTAAGGATTTTTTTTCACAAATTCACGTTCTCCTCGCAAACATAGCTTTCAGCAAAGATTGGCCATGAAATGCTTTAAAACAGGGATTACCAAAACAGGCAAGAAAAGCTTGTTGTTCTAATGCTGCTGGTTTAACTGAGGATGATTGAAGCAGAATTCCTAATTGTATTTGTTTACAATTTTGCACTCTACAATGTCATCTGCATTCCAAGCAGGCAATCAATGCTTACCAAGTACAAGAAATTTACATGTATCTCAACAAGCACACTTGGTTTCACACTAAGCTTCAAACAAATCAACACATGAGTATTAACTTTATTTTCCATAGATCGAGCATAATAAATGGTGACCAGTGGTGAGTCCTTAACTGTGACAGTCATTAATAATAAGTATTAACCAAGCCTTTGTTCACTATTTTATCATTTGCAGATAGTTGGCCCCTTTGCTGACAACCCTGTCCAGCAGATGGGGGACTATGGCCCAGACATAGACCCCTTGTATACCAGCACAGTGAGCTCAGGCCTGGCACCCCTGGCTGAGAAGGTGGTCACAGTGCCAGGATGTAAGGACACCTGGTGTGTGGACTATGATCAAAGAGCTGTCATTTCTGCTGTACAGGATGCAGATTTGGTTGTTGTGGCCCTAGGAACAGGTAGACTATCATAATTTGTGGCCATTTCATAACAGTATGAGGGTTGTGGGTTGGTTGAATTGTATAGTATGCATCATGTGTTTGGTTCATACATAAACTGTCAACTATACACAAACAGTTGTAACCGATATCTTTCTGTGTATTTATGGTACTGAAAAACACACACATGGATTGCATGCACCATATTCACAACACATATAAAGTTAAGACCAGGAACCTTGATCAGTTTATACAGTGATACTAACAATAAAATTCAGGTTTAATATAGCAATTAACACATACACAAAGACTGGTTAGGAAAGCTATGAGACTATGAAGCTAGTCAGTTATTTGATAGTTACAGGTAAGGAGAATGAAAGTGGAGGATGGAACAGATTCCTGTAATGAGAATGTTTAGGTCCCGCAATGCATTTGAAGTTGGCATGAGGTTTCAAATTAATTTGTTCTTAAGCACTAAAGGGAATCAGATATTCATATAGTGGTTCTGTAGAATTTTAATAATAATCTGTGACAAATAACTAATGGTTCCTAATGACATGCACAAAAACAAGCTTCGAGATGATAAAGATGAACAACAGGAACCAGGTCATCAGACGGCTGCCATTAATTCAATAATCATCTATTTGAAACTTTACAGGTTAAGGTTCAAATACAAAGAACAACAAAAGCAACAGATACACATATTAAATATTGAACACAAAATAATGCTAATGGTGGCATAATAAAGAAACACAATGCAATAAAGGTTCAGTAAAAACGTCATTCCTGAACAGTATAATTTTAAAAATCAAAAGTCTTGTATTATAATTTAAGCTTCTGACAAGGTTACTGGCCTTCGCCTGCTTTTGTGTCCAGCATTATTCTTTTACATTTTTGTTGATTGAAATTTATATTTCTTTAAAGTTATTTTAAAATATTAATATTGAAATCCTATTCTTAGGTCTAGCAATAGAAAAGGAGAACTTTGACAGGAAAGACATGTTGCTGCCTGGATACCAAGCCAAGCTGCTTAAAGATGTTGTTTCATATGGTAAGTGGCTGCTTATCTTATGTATTATTTGGGGAAAAATACAGTTTTGTGAATTTTAAAGTTTATTGCACTTAAGGTGAAATTATTAGCTGAATAACATATTAATATTTTTTTTAATAAATTTGAAAAAACTTTCAAATTTGTCATGTGTTTGGGATAAACAACAATGGTTTAATATAAACTTTAGAAATACATCATGCATTTATGAAAGATCTTATAAAAGGCTAGTGAAATCTCAGTGTAAAGAACAGGTAGAAATTTCTCTTTATCTCTTAGCAAATCTTTTGAGTGCAAATGATGAATTACTGTGGTATCATAATTTTTTGTGAGAATTTAATTTTAGCATATTTTGCACTAGGTAAAATGCATGAAACTTAACCAAGAAAAATTTTAGTATGAAATAGTTTATCTTAGAAAAAATAACAAATCTTCACAAATTTATGTCCATGCAAAAATTTCATTTATAGTGTTGGCACAAAAATTTGGCCCTACAAAATTAAATGAAAGTGCAGTTATCAACATAAAACCTATTTTCAGCCCATGGTCGTGTGATCCTATTAGTCTTCAGTGCAGGCCCCTTGGACATCAGGTTTGCCCTGCAGCCTGCTGTGTCGGCCATACTACAGTGTTTTTTCCCAGCCCAGTCCACCGGAACAGCGCTGTATAATGTTCTTACAAACCAAGGTCCTGCTGCCAATCCTGCTGGTAGGCTGCCGTTCACCTGGTATGCCTCAGATCAACAGGTAACATATCTATTGGAACCATAATCCTTTACTTCATTAATATAACTGATATCCCATGTGGGACCAGTGTAGATCTAGTTCAACCTGCACAGTTTTGCTGTTACAATCACAAATTTATTTCTGATCTACAAATGAACAGTGTAGATCAAGTGCAAATCTATGAAGTCTGCACAGGATATTTATTGTTCACTTTTAGATCCATGTGGTTATGTCTTATGTAGAAGCCTACCATGTAGACCCTGATCTAGATTTGCCGGCTCATCTGGATATACAAAGCTTACATAAGGGATGTTAGTTGCATCAACTGAGTAAAGGGCTACCATGCTAAATTTTGTATGAGAGTGGCCTTTATTTGAAGTTATTTGTTGTTAATATGGGTGTTTATAGACCATGGTCAGATACAGTAGATGTGCAGTGTTCTGGGTCTGCTTGGTTGAAGATGTGCTTTAAGTCATTATTAGAACTCAGAGGATTAAATAACTAATCAGATCACAACATGAACTGATCTGATTGTGTTATGCATACATGTTGATGTGTGTAACAATAATCAGTTAATTAGCTTGTTTAAATCTAAATACTTATTCCTGTATGAAAAAAATGATCAAGCAATTATATTGAAACTAACAATTGTAATTTAACCCTTTAATCCTGTGGTACACTTAATAATCACTTGCCTGATCAGTGTATTATCAGCCTGCACTCTCAGAAGATTTGGGTTTTGGTTTTTGTAGTTGTTGTTTACCAAAAATCAACTTTTGTTGTGTGATTTTTTGTAGGCCTTCAAGGACACACTAATTATATGTTTGATATCAGGACAGGACAGTGTGATTATTTGTGCTTGTTAACCACTTCAGGTTCCATCCATGACAGATTACAGTATGAAAAATAGAACATATCGATATTTCACTGGAGATCCTCTGTTTCCATTTGGATATGGTCTGTCGTACACAACTTTCCAGTACTCTGATCTTCAGCTTTCACCAACAATGGTCAAAGCTGGACAGAATGTCACAGCCACATTCAAGCTGTCAAATACAGGAAACTTTTCAGGGAGTGAGGTTGGTATAAAGCTGAAAACATTTATTTTGTTGTTTTTTTCAAGCTGGAAGTATGATAGCAAAAACTTAAGATAGTGAGTAAAGATTTGAAGTTAAATGTTGTGTAGCTTGATCAAATATAAAAAGTGTAGTTTTATGAGTATGAGACATTCATTTATTATATACCCATGAATGATTTGAGCATAATACAGCATGTATACTCAAGATTGATACAACGAGGCAGATCAGTAATATTGGCAGCTTTTTTTATTGAAATTTATTCTAAACCTCATGTTTAACCTACAGGTGTTTGAAGTATATATCTCCTGGTTAAATGCCACAGTGGTGACGCCAAAATATCAGTTAGTGAACTTTAACCGCACCATGCTGGATAAAGGACAGACAAAGAGCCTTAGTGCATTAATAACCAGTGACCAAATGGCTGTATACATTGATGGAAAAGGTTTTGTTATAGAACCAGGTAAAAGTTTTATTATTGAAGTAACTTGTTGTTTAGTGCTGTTATAGTTTTATTTCCATAAACCTCTCATGTTAGAATATCAAATAATTTGATGAAATTTCAATCCTGTTTATCTCACCTGAGCCAAAAGTTCATGGTTAGCTATTGACCAGTCATTTTCAGGAACCATCCATCTAAAACTTGTTTCAAAAAACATGTCCTCAGAAAAGACCACTAGATAGATTTTAACCAAATTTGAACTGAAGCATCGTAGCATTGACCTCTTCCATAGTTGTTTAAATCCTGATCCTGACCCTGGGGTCAACCTATAATCAGCCACAAGGCTCATAAGCAAAATCTTTAAAATCAGCAAGATTTAAGAATTATTTTACAAAAAAAATTCCTTGACAGACTAAGGCTAAGATGTTTTGTGGAAATTACTATGCTCAGGTGAGTGCTTCAGAGCCATAATGCGTTTCTTTTTTGCACAAAATTTTATAGATAAGAAATTGCAAAACAGAAATAATCTCTACTATTAGCTCCACTTGAATCATATTAAAAATACATCTTAACAAGGGAGATAACTCAAAATTTAAATCAGAGTAACTGATATTTATAAAAATACAGAATTAATTATTTTGTTTTTGTAAAATTTGTTGAACTAATACAAACACCACTTTGTCTAAGCAGGTTTCTGCTTAACGAAGTAAGACATGATACAAATTATTATTACATGTATGTGGACTTCAGAAGTTTAAAGCACATGACTATGAAATTACTGCAGGTCCCCACATTCTCTTCTCCATCTCTGTATGTACAAAACATTCATTTGTTTGCCTTTTCTTTGTATTTTCAGGAGAAATAGCAGTATATGTAGGTGGTCAGCTGCCAGACCAGAAAACTAAAGTGCCATCAAACATTCTACGTGCAGTTTTCACTATTTATACCTGATAGTGTCTGTACAGTAATCTAAAACTATCACAATCATTCCAAGAAGTGCCTTCTGTTTTGTATGTGCTAAGTGCAAGAAACACATTTTATGGAATATTTCAGTGTAGCTACAAAATTAACTTTTTTCCAATTTGTGAAATTTATCTAGAGTTGCAAGTTGATTCAAATAATATTAAATCATAATAAGTCATTTGTGATGCCTTATTATCACGAACTAAACATTCTGACAATTTTATTTAAACATGTATTCAGGCAACCTTACACTTCATGGATATGGCTTTTATCCTATATGCTAACAGTGTAGATTGAGATCAGCCTGCACATCTGCGCATCTGGACTTACCCTATACTATTCGCAATTGGGCAGAAACAACCCTATGAATCTGAAAATGAATTCTAGATCTAGATCAGACTGCAGGGTGTTTGCATTTGGGATATTAGTATATTTGCTGTATCTCATGGCAAAATGGGTTGAGTGAAGTTTACCTTTATTAGATTGTTAATAGACATTCCCACTTTGAACTTTATTGTGCCTGTGATTATACAATTATTTACTTATTAGCTGGGAAATATGCTGTGATATTGACCTAAAAAATCGTTATTGACCGAGGCTATAGCCGAGGTCAATAACGATTTTTGCGGTCAATATCAACAGCATATTTCCCAGCTAATAAGTAAATAACTGTTTTATTACATGAACTATAAATAGTTATATATATAATATATATAAAATAGTTTATTACATGAACTATAAATAATATAAAAGATGGAAACTTTCAGATTCTATTTATAGACAGGTCAATATCAGCGAAAGCGGGTCAATATTTAGATTTATTGACTCGGTTATTTTGGGGGTGTGACCAATCGTGTTGCGTCTATTTATAGTTCATGTAATAAACACTGATATTAAATGATATAATTTAGCTTTGTATATTGTTGAGGAATATATATCAATCTGTGTCTGAGTGTGCATGCGTGTGTGTGTACCTGAAACAACAATTTTCCTATTAAATAAATATTTAAAAGTGTTGAACATCATTGGTATAACAGTACTACATGGAATAAGCATTTTGTTGTGTTTTTTTTTCTAATAATTGCTGAAAATCATCTGTTTTCTTTTTTCCTTTTAAATTAACTGTCTCAGTACAACGCAACAAATATAATTAACATATTTCAAAAGCACACTATTGGTATCCGAGAAGCTCCATGGTTCTGAACCGCTGGCTATGTTGGTGTCTTCCTCATCACTCTTTTTAATAATGTAGTTGTTCACTTATTGCTAAAACAAGGAAGCATTATCGGCACATTTAATGTCATTCAGAATTATGGGTTAATGCATCTTTCAAGTCCGGTCAGTATAAAGTCTGTCCTGGAAGTCTTTAACAAGGAAGTTGGTGTTTCTTGGAACACAGGTGTTGCCTAAAATTGCATTTGAATGGAGCATAACTCGAAAATATTGAAATAGGAGTTGCCATTTTTCTTGTCACCTAAGGCCTTCTTCATGCAGATCATATAATACAAGTATTAGGTGAATAGGACAAGAACTTTCAAAGTTGCATTTGAAAGGGGCTTTACTAAAAAAACAGTGAAACAGGAGTTATCATTCTTATTGTCACTGATGGCTTTGCTCATGCAGATGATATATTCCATGCACTAAGTGAATAGGACAAGTATATTTGGCAAGTTTCAGGTTAAAAGTTGAGGGACTACCTGCCGCCACTGCCTCCAACAACAAAGCTGCTGATGCCAGACTATAGGATCTCTACCTGCTTTATGTTTAGCAGATATGAATAAGATTTTTAAAGTATTCCCTTTAAACATACATAGAAAACAAGTCCTGACCCCTTGGCATCCATGTTTTTCAACAAATGACAGCTTGAGGGTCACTTTTGGAAGATAGCAGAGATGTATTAATAAAAAATGGACAGAAGGGTATTAGGAAATCATAAATGTTTTTTTCTATTGACATATACAGAAAACATTGCACCCATGTCTGTTTTAAGTAAACAAAAATAGCCAACTCATGGTCAAAACAGGACGATGCTTGTTAACAAGTCTATTAGAAAGCAAGCCATGATTTTGTGATTTTGCTTTATTGCAAAACATTCTTTACAAACATTTTTGAATACAAATCCAACAGTATTTGACAACTTATACATTCTCATTTTTTAAATTATTTTAACCAGGGTTTGGGTAATGTTAATGCTCATGCAGTAATAATATATTACTAATTTTATATAATGCCAAATAATGAACAATGGCACAGTTTTTGCATTAGAATAATGCTCACTGAATGCCAAATTTGCTAAACCTAACCATAAATGGAGCATTACTTTTGGAAATACAATGAATTAAATCTGAGAATGCTTGTAGGAAAACTGGGAAGTACTCCTGGGCTAAAGGTTATAAAACTGAGAATGGAAACCAGTCTCAAATCTCAAGCATCTGCATGATCAAGCAGATCGTTGAGTATTGAGACTGGTTTCCATTCTCAGTTTTATAACCTTAGGTCCTGCATTGTCTGGATATTTTAGACTAGTATCTAACATTATACAAACTGTGAGACGAACTAGTTATACAGCATTGGCTATCTCTCAAACAACATATAATTATTCTACTGTTCAATGACAATGAAAAGTTTTATTTGGTTGTGATGACCAGTTTTCATAGAGATCAATCAATAATAAAGAAAGTGCTATGCATTGATGAATATCGATTGGCAGACAAAACACAGATAAAACATGTTAGTTAAACAAATATGACAAAACAGGAATGACTGGCTTTTTAACAACAATCATGACAACATAATACATTTGAGCCGCTCCGTGAGAAAACCGGTAATAGTGACATAAACACATAATGACGTAATTGCAATTTTGACGTCACGGGTCAGTTTTGAGTACATAAATGTAGACTAGAGCATGCTTGTTTACATGTTGTAAAGCTTTAAGCGTGTTTAATTTCTTCGATGGAGAAATGGAGAAGCACTCTAATGAATAGTGATTTAGAGGTAAGGAATTATTTTACTCAAACTGTATACAATATGTACTAACTCACTAGTATTTTTTGTGAACACACAGTTTCAAGGTGACAGTAAAAGTGTTGACGGTGCTATTTTTGTTTTCATTTTCATGTCGTTTTCGCATTTAGAATAAAACATTAAATATATGTGACTTTTAACGAATGATTGACAAACAATTTTACAATAAATCTGTTTGTCAATAGAGTATAGAGGTAACTCAGAATGTTTTTTTTCTAATTTTATATATTTACACCAAAAGAACAACCACTGTTTGATAAATACCCCACCACAGTATATATGCCCCATTGTACAGCCACTGACTAACGGACTTACGGACGGACGAAGTAATTCTAGAACAGACCCACCTCCTCTGGGCGTATTATAACGACTGAACTTTAATTAACAATTCGGGTGATTTAACTATAAATATCATAGAACATGGCAAATGTTGGTGTGACTTGAATTTCAGATTGAGTTAAAACAAGAAGAGTTTTGTTAAGTCCCGATTTTTATACCTAAGCCACAGGTGGTGGGAGATATACTGGAATCACTGTCCGTCCGCCCGTCGCGGAACAATATATACTGTGGTGGGAATATGAATCACATTCAGTGATGCTATTAGGCCTATTTACTTAAGTGCAGGTAGATGGTCTTATGTATTCACACAACATTTGTTAATCACTATTGGCAATGAGCAAGAAATAATCTAATCTTGTTTATATATATATATATATAAAAACAAAAACACGTTTACAATGGTTTAAGATAAAAGTGGCTAATTGTTATTTCAACATTACAGGAGTTCAAACGTGGAGGCCCTCGACAAATAAGAGGTCCAAGTTGTAAAGTTGTCTGCCCATCAAAACGAATCTAAGCAATATCAAGCATGGCAGTGGCGTGACTGGAAATCCCTTATCGGTCCAATGTTCAAAAAGATTCAGGGCATTCAGTTAGTATTTTACTTTCTACCTTAACCTTTTTTCTTACATCTACCCCATCTATGAAACAAATGACGCATTTTACAAGACCCAATGGAGTATTACTAGCCCCGGCTCAAGTTTAATGGATTATTGTTAAGTCGACAAAATATATAAAACGATTTTGCACATTATTATAGTTTTTATATTAGCTTAACGTTTGCATTCAACGTTTTTTCTATCAACATTTCAGGATGACAGCAGACGAGCCAGATATCAGAATGGTACGACAAGGCGATAGAGAGCCAGACATTATGATAAAAATTTGCCGTACTGCAGCCCAAATCAACCCAGGTGAACTCCCGCCCGTCCTGCCAGGTGGACTGACCAGTCAGCGTAAAGAATACGTATACAGAACAGTCCGCCAGTATCTCCATCCTGAAAACCAGGAAGCTGCGTGTCGTACACCTTGATAAGACTTTAGAGTTTATGTAGATACCGCAATATCTACAGTTCTACCATTTTGACATGGTCCGTCGTAATATTTGGACCATAAGGTGTTATTTTGATATGTTTTGTTCTTTTTGTATCGTTATACCATACTCATGTTGTCATATTAAACTGTATTTTTGATAGAGTTAAGTACTTGAGATAAAGGCTTAATTGTTTTGTCACAATTGTATTCTTTCCTTGCGTCCCTGAATAAAAAAACTTATAGTCGTGTTCTTGATTTTTCATTTATAATGTCACTCTGTGTCTGTGTTAGTTCAACGCCAGATATATCAATAAGGCCATTTTCGATTGAAAACACTGAGTTAATGATGTTGAATTAGGTCACATCTACAAAAAAGTGCTATATTAATTATTCTCAAGGGCCAGTGTCACGCATGTTCATTTGATGAATAAACTCGCCAGCGATGTCCGCAAACTAGCATGTTAATGTAATAAGTATGGTATTTTGATGTCCATTAATTTTATTATAAACCAATAATATTAAACTGATTGTATCGACGTTGATAAAAACATGTATGAACTCCGTCTTACAAAGCGGAAAGAGATAGCTACGGGTACAATTCACCAGATAAAATTTAAGAATTGATTTTGACTAGTTATTTTTTTGTAATTATATGTTTTACAATGTAGCTTCACGCAATTCATTATTTTAAATCAACTTATTACAGTTCGCGTCAAAGAAAAATTAAGTAGTGTGGAGAAATGATAGATCTACTTCGTGTATTTGTGACGTGAAACAACGATATTTAAATAAGAGTTTTACTAAAAAACATATGATAAAAAGTAATACCTTTGATATTGTTTTACATGAATATCAAATCCCAGCTAATTACTAAACGAAATTTTAAATTTGACTGGTCAATATCCTATATAACTTTAAGCGAACGACTTGACGTCGACGTCATTTTTGTCAGAATTAAATCATTGTACCTTGTGTCAGTGTTGACCAGTTTTAGTGGGCTAAAAATCATCATAACGAGGAAATATTGGTATCAAATGAACGAGAATTGATTGGGCTTTATGACTATGTAAAAAACTCAAATTCGATTTTTTGGTCACTATTGTCGGTTTTCTCACGGAGCGGCTCAAAAATTTTATTTAAAATCACTATCCTGATCAATATCTTGAAACATCAAGGACATGTACAAAGGTCTACAAAAATAATATATTTAATATCAGACACTGATCAAAGCCAGTGGCCCCCAACCAATCAATGGTTGTATTTGTGGTACCAGCTGTGAATGCCTTTCCCTATATCTGTAACTATAAAAGCCCTTTACTCCAAGGGACATGATCATGATCCATGTTATCCAAGGGAAAACAGTGTAGATCCATATCAGCTGCCACATCCAGGCCATCTGCACTAAAGGTTATAAAGCTGAGATTGGAAACCAGTCTCAAATCTTAAGCATCTCATCGGCTGAAATGGCAATCAGATGCTTCGGATTTGAGACTGGTTTCCATGCTCAGTTTTGCTAGAGTTGTAAAGTCAAACCAGGTTAGTCTTTATGTTTCTAGTTTATATGCTGTCATGCCTACTGGTTGTATTTTCCAATTTTCATATTCAATGTACATTGTAACTAATAATTACCGAAATTTATGAACGAAATATACAGATGATAGATCTGTATTCAGATAAATTAAAACTTTAAGGCAGTGTTAAAATTAAATGGATATCTGATCTGTTATTGGAGAATACAACCATTAAACTGCTTATGCTGACTGGGACTGGTCTGTTAATTTACTAATATTTTGTCCCCTATTTATGAGCCCTGCAGCAAAAGTGGTATTTTACAAGTTTCATTTTACTTATTTTAAGGGGAACCCATGCTGAGTTACTAGCTATTTTATCTCGGATATAGGGAAGGCTTCAATCAATAAATAAAATATAACTAGAATGATATCACAAAGTAGTCACAACCATGTACGAGTCTTATTCTATTTTCTTTGCAGTAAATGTTATTTTCGGATTTTCTACATCAGCTTTGGACTGTATAAGCCTGAGTTCCATCTGCGCTGGTGTCGGCTTGTTCCCAGGGCCAGCTGCTTCTGTAAGCATAAACAAAACAACATAAAACATGGTCCAAGATCATAAAACAACTGGTCGCCATTTAAGCCTATCATATTTTTGTCTAGGGCCCTGATATTTCTAGTTTTTATGCATGGACATTAATAATATAGGATAAATATGACTTTTTTTAGAAAATTGACAAATCCCCGTCATGTCTGAGAAATAAGTTCCAAGCTTTATAACCTAAAATTTGACAACCATACCGACTCTCTGCAAGAAAACTTTCTGAACATACCATTAGCAGCTTGTAGAGTCCGTTTTATCACAGACTGGACTGTAGAGACAGTTTTCTCAAAAGCCGTCTGAAAATCACAATAATGAAAAAGCATAACAAACATTTGTTTATCTCAAAGTCCTGCACTTGCAGTATGCTTTTAAATCTAAGACTGTTACTGATAACCTGGCAATAAGATATCTTGTCAAAAAGCACTGAATTCAGTCAGAAAATGCTGTGGAACAGATGATCACAAATTTGTTTAATGCACAGAAATAATAAGAAAGTTTAGTTTTTAGACATAGCAAGTTATTGTAAAACACACAACGGAAAAATCATCTATGATTAAAATAGTGTATGCTGTTTCTAAGTCTGTGATTTTATGCCAGTAACTACAAGTTACCTGACAATTTCCAACAAACTGTAACATTAGGAAGTGTTCAACAGAACCCTTTACTCTACAGATATGTTTGTTATCACATGGGCATCCAGTGCAGATCTACATAATCTTGCACATCCGATCATGATCTACATTTTGCTTCTTAATTAGAAATAACCTAATGAATCTAATAATAATGACCTAATAATAATGACCTAATAAAAATGACCTAATAACCTAATGAATCTAAAAGTAGATAGTTTAGATCTTGATCAATAATATTGGGCCATGCAATGGAAGATGTATCTATGGAGTCAAGAGTTAACAAATTGGTGGGCTATCTATCTCAAGAGAGTACAAGTACTCATAAGTAGTGATGTGCCGATGATCGAAAGACATCGATTAATCATCAGTAAGAACCTCCCGATGCCGATAATCAATGTCATTATCCCATAATCGATTTAAACCGATGTATACCCCCGGCTGTAAACTACTGCACAATTAAACATATCTTGATCAATATTTGTACTAGTCATGATTGAAATTAATTGGTAGGGCCTTTGGGGCATTAAGTGCTATCAACAACATATTTTGGAGTGTGTATTCTTTGTTAAGCATTGTTCATTCATTTTTATCAGTGCATATTTAACTAGAGCTATCACTGAAGGTGATTAATACCCCCGCAATACTGCTTTGTCAGAGTATACAGAAATGATGTTTGCATCTTTCATGGGTGAAAGTTGAAAAATAATTGAAATCCTGAAAATTTGCTGCAAAAGTTGTGTTTAAAAATAGCGACTTGGGTTTTCACCGGATGTAAACAAAACTGTAAAAGTAGTTGATGTCACAAGGTTTTGTTGAATCGTGCTCCCCTTCTAAAAAATAATGGACTGATCCAAATGAAAATAAATATGTCATGCAAATCTAATCACCAACATATGTTAAAAGTTTGAAAACTGGAGAAGTAGTTTGTGTCATAAGATTTCGCTAAATTATGCTCCCCTCAAACCAAATATGTCACTAACATGCGCACTTCATGCAGAGCATATGATTTCAGTTTCAAGTCGATTATCTTGAAAACTGTAGAAGTTTTCATAACACGATTTTGTGAAATCATGTCCCCTGCAAAAAAGAATGGACTGATCCACACAAAAAATATGTCACGCACATCTACAATTCATGCTGAACATATGTTTAAAGTTTAAAGTTAATATCTTAAAAACTGTAGAAGTAGTTTGTGTCACAAGATCTTGTTGAATCATGCTCCCCTGCTAAAGAATAATGGACTGATCCACATGAAACAAAGTATGTCATGGAAATCTACTCACAAACGTATGTTTAAAGTTTGAAAACTGGAGAAGTAGTTTGCATCATAAGATTTTAAATAAAAGATTTTGTTAAATAATGCTCACCTGCAAAAACTAATGGACTGATCCACAAAAAAATATGTCGCTGACATACACACTTCATGCAGAACATACAATTTTGGTTTCAAGTCGATATCTTGAAAACTGTAAAGTTTGCATAACACGATTTTGTTAAATCATGTCCCCTGCAAAAAATAATGTATTGATCCACACGAAAAATATGTCATGCACATCTACACTTCAGGCCGAACATATGTTTAAAGTTTCATATCAATATCTTAAAAACTGTAGAAGTAGTTCGTGTCACAAGATTTTGTTGAATCATACTCCCCTGCTAAAAAAAAATGGACTGATCCACATGAAACAAAGTATGTCATGGAAATCTACTCACAAACTTATGTTTAAAGTTTGAAAACTGGAGAAGTAGTTCGTGTCAAAAGATTTTAAATAAAAGATTTTGTTAAATAATGCTCCCCTCCAAAAAATAATGGAATGATCCACAAAAAAATATGTCGCTTACATGCGCACTTCAGGCAGAACATACAATTTTAGTTTAAAGTCTTATATCTTGAAAACTGTAGAAGTTTGCATAACACAATTTTGTTAAATCATGTCCCCTGCAAAAAATAATGGACTGATCCACACGAAAAATATGTACCGCACATCTACACTTCATGCCAAACATATGTATAAAGTTTCAAGTCAATATCTTAAAAACTGTAGAAGTAGTTCGCGTCACAAGATTTTGTTAAATCATGTCCCCTGCAAAAAAGAATGGACTGATCCACACAAAAAATATGTCACGCACATCTACACTTCATGCTGAACATATGTATCAAGTTTCAAGTCAATATCTTAAAAACTGTAGAAGTAGTTCGTGTCACAAGATTTTGTTGAATCATGCTCCCCTGCTAAAACATAATGGACTGATCCACATGAAACAAGGTATGTCATGGAAATCTACTCACAAACATATGTTTAAAGTTTGAAAACTGGAGAAGTAGTTTGCATCAAAAGATTTTAAATAAAAGATTTTAAATAATGCTCCCCTCCAAAAAATAATGGAATGATCCACAAAAAAATATGTCGCTTACATGCGCACTTCAGGCAGAACATACAATTTTAGTTTAAAGTCTTATATCTTGAAAACTGTAGAAGTTTGCATAACACAATTTTGTTAAATCATGTCCCCTGCAAAAAATAATGGACTGATCCACACGAAAAATATGTAACGCACATCTACACTTCATGCCAAACATATGTATAAAGTTTCAAGTCAATATCTTAAAAACTGTAGAAGTAGTTCGCGTCACAAGATTTTGTTAAATCGTGCTCCCCTCCGAAAAATAATGGACTGATCTACATGAGAGAAAAAAAAAATTGCGCAAATGTACTCATGAACATATGTTTAAAGTTTCAAGTCGATATCTTGAAAACTGTCGACGTAGTAAGTGTAGAAGTTTGCATAACAGGATTTTGTTAAATCATGTCCCCTGCAAAAAATAATGGACTGATCCAAACGAAAAATATGTCACGCACATGCCGAACATATGTATCAAGTTTCAAGTCAATATCTTAAAAACTGTAGAAGTAGTTCGCGTCACAAGATTTTGTTAAATCGTGCTCCCCTCCGAAAAATAATGGACTGATCTACATGAGAGAAAACAAAATTTGCGCAAATGTACCCACGAATATATGTTTAAAGTTTCAAGTTGATATCTTGAAAACTGTTGACATAGTAAGTGTAGAAGTTTGCATAACATGATTTTGTTAAATCATGTCCCCTGCAAAAAAGAATGGACTGATCCACACAAAAAATATGTCACGCACATCTACACTTCATGCTGAACATATGTATCAAGTTTCAAGTCAATATCTTAAAAACTGTAGAAGTAGTTCGTGTCACAAGATTTTGTTGAATCATGCTCCCCTGCTAAAACATAATGGACTGATCCACATGAAACAAGGTATGTCATGGAAATCTACTCACAAACATATGTTTAAAGTTTGAAAACTGGAGAAGTAGTTTGCATCAAAAGATTTTAAATAAAAGATTTTGTTAAATAATGCTCACCTGCAAAAAATAATGGACTGATCCACAAAAAATATGTCGCTGACATACACACTTCATGCAGAACATACAATTTTAGTTTAAAGTCTTATATCTTAAAAACTGTAGAAGTTTGCATAACAGGATTTTGTTAAATCATGTCCCCTGCAAAAAATAATGGACTAATCCACACGAAAAATATGTCACGCACATCTACACTTCATGCCTAACATATGTACCAAGTTTCAAGTCAATATCTTAAAAACTGTAGAAGTAGTTCGCGTCACAAGATTTTATTAAATTGTGCTCCCCTCCGGAAAAATAATGGACTGATCCAGATGAGAAAAAAAAACATTTGCGCAAATGTACTCACGAACATATGTTTAAAGTATCAAGTCGATATCTTGAAAACTGTTGACGTAGTTAGTGTAGAAGTTTGCATAACACTATTTTGTTAAATCACGTCCCTGCAAAAATAATGGACTGATCCACACGAAAAATATGTCACGCACATCTACACTTCATGCCGAACATATATTTCAAGTTTCAAGTCAATACCTTAAAAACTGAAGAAGTAGTTCGCATCACAAGATTTAGAAGTTTGCATAACACGATTTTGTTAAATCATGTCCCCTGCAAAAAATAATGGACTAATCAACACGAAAAATATGTCACGCACATCTAGACTTCATGCCGAACATGTGTATCAAGTTTCAAGTCAATATCTTAAAAACTGTAGAAGTAGTTCGCGTCACAAGATTTCGTTAAATGGTGCTCCCCTCCGAAAAATAATGGACTGATCCACATGAGAAAAAAAACAGTTCGCGCAAATGTACTCACGAACATATGTTTAAAGTTTCAAGTCGATATCTTGAAAACTGTTGAGGCTGTAAGTGCCACAGACAGACCGCCCAACGAACCAACGAACCAACCGGATGATGACTCCTATATACCCCCTATACTTCGTATGCGGGGGTATAATAAAAACACGCGAAAAAATTTGATTTTTTGTAATTGGAACACCAACCTTTATGTAGAAAGTAGCAGCAAACACACAATAATATGGGATATTATATAAGCTACTTATAAATAAGAAACCATTTGTTAATGTAACACAGATATGATTTAAAAACCGATTAATAATCGGTGAAATCACATTGGAAGTGGCAACCGATTCCAACTGATGATCGATTTTGATTTGCAACCGATATCCCAACACTACTTATAAGTTTCAGAACTGACCTTCAAATCCTGATCTTTATGCATCCACGCCATGAGACAGGAAGCAAAGAGGTCACCAGTACCAACAAATATCGCCTGTAAATAGGGCATCTCTATTCTGTAACATTCTTTGGTTCCATCTGTAAAATGTACAAGGAACACGGTTAACATCAGTCGTTGGCATGTTTGGAGATAAGAAATGGCAACACCTATACAGTAAGTCTATCAACTTGAATAGATATATTAGGTACTATGTCTATATATTCAGTATACATTTCGTGTGAACAATCTTGCTTAGTAGATGTTATTTATTCCCTTTGTATTGCCTAGGCAGTTGTTAAACAATTAATAAGTAGCTCACTATTTACTCTGCTAGCCAATGACACAAGTACACCCTCTGATCCTAAATTGGTGCTGCTCAAAACAACAGTCTTTGGTCCCTTCTCATGTAAACACTGCATCGCCCGTAGAGCATCTGCCTCGGATGTGATTTTGATATCTGTTAACAACCTATCAACAGTAAACTTCTTAAGTATAAACAATAACTGCAACAAACAATGAATGTCAAACTATCATACATTTATTATAGCTGATGTCAAATCTTTCTAAGGCTGCACTCAAATGCTGTTTTTGATTGGGTTAATTTTGAAATGTAAAGTTCTATGGATAAAGGTGTTTCCTCTTCCTGTAACACAGTATGTTGTAATCAAAATACTGAAATGTATCCTAATTAACCCTTTATTCTGTAGGATGAGGCTGTCATACATAGGTGAACAGCGAAGACCAAGATCAGCCGGCACATCCTTGCCATCAGATTAGGATCTGCACTGTTGGCTTTTGATTCATAGGTTATTTCTGACCTAATAGTGACTAGGCAGCAACTACTTTAGATCCTGATCAGAAGGCACAGATGTGCACAGATCTACACTGGTCACCCATGTGATAAAAGACACATCTATTGATAAACACTTTAATAAGATGTCAATGAGATTCACCTACAAAAAATGTACTTCAAAACAATCCTCAAATAAACTGTCCCTAAGAACATAAAACTAAATTTGAAGATCTTTTTCAAATTTCAAGTGTCTGATTGGCTGAAATGGCAACTGGTCATCATTTCAGCCAATCAGATGCTTGAGATCTTGAGCCCAGGTAAATACTCACTCTGCCTCAAACTGGTTTGGTGTAACAATATCGGCTTTTGGTACAATAACATCTCGATAGACTGGCATCAAATCTTCTGGTACATACTGAAATAGTTAATATACTTGAAGAAGCATTGAATATGAATGCATGTTTAAAATCAATGTAGTCAGGTAGTGAACATGTGATCATTGTAAGAGGTAAGAGCAAAGATTTTAGATCAGGGCCCAAAATCCAAATTCGGCACAAGTACATGTTTCAACCCAGGAAGGTGTCATCAAGAGTGATTAATTTAAGTTGAAAGAACTTGTTAATAATTAAGTTAAATTAAATCAGTGCAAAATGTAATACATCTATTTACGATTTTAGTCCATGGTTCTATAATGTTTGGTGCTATATAGCTACAAAATATCAAACAGTTTATGCCCAGGAGAGTTGATATGAGCATGCAGGTGGTGTTTTATTATTTTTTGATAAATTCACTTACCATCTTTCCATTGTCTCCCATTACAGGGTCACAAACTGCAAATATATATAAGAAAACTGGTATCTTGTCCACTTAATGTTAACCTCATTATCAGAATATTTACTTATTTTAAACACTATCTAATCCCATACACTGTAAAATCTTTTATGGCCATTGGCAGCTTTTGATGATGTAATTATTTTGTTACTTCAAAAGTGATGTAATCATTAAAACTTCTTGTGAGGTATAGCAATTTTTTATGTATAAACTCTTGAGTGCAAGGTGAACAGAGTGGTAATTCGTATGTTTAAAACAGTTCACTCTGAGATAAAACCACAGCACTTTTTTTTACATTTCACTCCATTTTTCCATAGCTGAGTTGTTTTAAACATTTTGTCCAATATCCTAATCTCAATTATCCAATCTACCCCACTTGAAATCACAAACATTCAACTGGAGAAAGATGTTAACAGTGTCAAAATGATCTTAAGATCTCAAGCTTTCCATTGTTAAGTTATGACATTGTGCTATTGTTTAACAGATGTTATAAACATGATAAAGCTGAGAAAGGAAACCAGTCTCAATACTCAAACTTTTTATTAGTCAAATCTGAAACTGTTCTCAGTTTCAACCAATCGGAATACTAAGGTATTGAGCCTGGTCTCTTTTCTTAGCTTATTACCTTGGGGCCTAGCTGGAACTGGAGACGAGACTTCGATCTCAAACAAGTGATTAGTTAATACTAATCTCAGTCTATAAACTGACCAATCACAAGCTTCAGATTCACTTAACCCTTTCCTCCATAGACATACCTTTATAGCCTGGGCGAACAGTGTACATCCAGATCAGCCGGCACATCCATGCCGTCTGATCAGGATCTGCGCTGTTAGCTTTTTGATTTGTTAGGTTATTTCTGACCAGAATGCAGCCACTGCAGATCCTAATCAGACAGCACTAATGTGCCGGCTGATCTGGATCTACACTGGCTGCACATGTGTAAAAATGCGTATAAATGGAGAAGGGTTAAATCTAAAACTTTCTGAATTAAAATGTGTAATAAGGTTTCAGTTACCATACATGATGCCTGGGTTGCTGTCCCTGATATCTTGAATTATTTCCCCTACTTTCAAAAGGAATGATTTGGATCCTATGTAACCTGTTAAAACAGAATTTCCATTTTTAAGTACTGCAAAGATATTTCCTTGAATATGATTTTATAACTTAATCACTACAGTATTTGGGATTGTATTTATGGATCTAAGTAAACACTGATGTACATGCCTACAAATTCACCCAAATGCATCTCACATTTTGTTCTTTTACCAAATTGTTTTGATTTCTGCACAAAGTGTGTAATACTGAGAGCATCTGGCAAACAGTTATTTCAATGCTCCGAAACTGCTGAACTTAATATGAGGAATATTCATAATCACATTTCATTTTTAATGTGGAAACAAGAGTGCCAAACTGACACAAAATACGCCTGTCATATTTGTGGTAAATTCAATGGTAATGACAACATTTTTGGGAGCAGGATTTTCCAACTCATTGAGTGCTTGAGCTGTTTTTCAACAATCATGTCAACATAATCATGGTTCCCTCGTAAGACAAAAACACAAAAAAATGTTCCGTAGAACATCAATTTCACATCAAGCAGCTCTCATATGTAACAATATTATACATGTCTAGCAAATATATATATTTCATTAAACAAGCTACTTCAGAAACATAAAATGTATTTTGGATTAAAATGATAAAAAGGTGTATGAATACACAATGAGGTTTTGTTTTATAGTTTATTATTCATGTCATTTTGTGACTTTCATTTTATTTTTTATGAGTGATGAAAATCAACACCGGCAACAAAGCCATTTTAAATTTTGGTAAAATCGAAACTGGAATGGCCTAGACGCCGACATTTGCTCTGCAATTTGTGAAATATCACCAGTTTCAACACAGAATATCCACTGTAACCGCAAAAAAACATCTAAACACCATTTTTCATTACATGACTATAAAAATTTTCATTATGTTACCGAGTTGGCGATTGGACAACAGGAATCAGGCAACCAATCACAAATCAATTTACTGTGACTGAAGGGAAGTAACCACTGCTAGAAGTTTGTAAATAATAAGAAAAGGTTGCTTCCCTTAGATTTTAAGTCGCCGGACAGCAGGACCGCAGAGTTACGGCTTTTTACCAGACCGAAACAAAATCTGTCGGACATGTCCGACGGTCCGACACCTTTCGCGAAGACCTACCAATGTGCTCTGTCAGTGTATGAAGTTTGAATAAAATCCCTCAAGTAGTTTTGAAGTTATGCTCCGGACAATATTTATCAAGTAAATCTGATAAAGAGGAATAACTCTTAAAATAGGCAAGGTAGAGTTATTGGACTTGCACACTGCACTACCTTCCAATGTGCTCTGTCAGTGTATGAAGTTTGAATAAAATCCCTCTAGTAGTTTTGGAGTTATGCTCTGGACAAAATTTATCAAGTAAATGTGATAACTGGGAAAAACTCTAAAAAAAGGCAAGGTAGAGTTATTGCACTTGCACACTGCACTACCTACCAATGTGCTCTGTCAGTGTATGAAATTTGAATAAAATCCCTCAAGGAGTTTTGGAGTTATGCTCCGGAAAAAATTTATCAAGTAAATATGATAAAGGGGAATAACTCTAAAAATAGGCAAGGTAGAATTATTGTTCTTGCACACTGCACTACCTACATGTACCAATGTGCTCTGTCAGTGTATCAAGTTTGAATAAAATCCCTCGAGTAGGTTTTGACTTATGCTCCGGACAAAATTGTTTCGGACGGACGGACGGATGCACGGAAGCACTGACGGACGAAGGGCATTTCTAATATCCCCTTCGCCTTTGGCGGGGGGATAAATAAAGACAGGACAAAAAACTCTTTGACTTAGAGAGCGGAAACCCAAATTTTGGACAATTAAAGGGCAATAATTCAGGAGTGCCTGGGGGGATTTGGCTGGTTATAGAACTTGGTCGAGACATTATGCACACCAACATATTCACCAAGTTTGATAAAGACCTGATGAAAACTCTTTGACTTAGAGAGCGGAAACCCTGTGGACGCTGCCCGCCCGCCCGCCGCAGGTGTTCCGATAATACGTCCCGTTTTTCAAACGGGCGTATAAAAAATAGTTTATTTCAAATTTATCCACATAACAATCAAGCAGACTGGCCATTGGCTGACAAAGTATGGTGATGACATTAGGAACCATATATCTATACATAATTCTAGTAATACAGTAGACCCAAATCTGAACTATGGACTTTAAATATTTTGAAACTTAAACAATACTGGCTTGACTAATTCAACATTGGTTAATCTATTATGAATATTTTGAAAACTATTTCTTTAATGAAGTCTTCACTGAATGCAATTTTAAATACTTTTGTTAACCAGTGCACTTGCTACTTGGTCAAAAATAACCTAATGAACTTGCAAGCAGTGGAGATCCTAATCACATGACATGTATGAGCTGGCTGATCTGGATCTATATTGTTTGGTCACACAATAAAGGCGTATCTATGAAGTAAAGGGTTTAATTCAAAACTGATCAGAATGCTGATAAAGATTAAAGGTATACCTGTTAAGAGATGGGAGAATCGGCAATGTATACCATTTTGTTTCAAGCCTTCATAAAGACATTCTATATCCTCAGCATTCAACACTTGACCCTTAATGTGTTTGTAACCTGCAACAAATAATCAAACCAAACATGACAAGTTCTGCAATCAACAGCAAAATATTGAACCACCAATAAGCTAAATGTCTTTAGCATTTCTATAAGGGCATTCACCTATATTTAGATGTTTATGTTCATTTCAATCTTTTTATATTCAGTTTATTCAGCAGTATATGCCGTTGTAACATAATAGACACAATATGTTTTGGTATCCACATCATAAATCTGTCCGGTCTGTATAAATATTTTAAGAAATAAAATGTATGACTTGTATTTTATGATTGTTTCAGTCTCTAAATGGATTTCGTTACATTTGCTTTTGTTTCATGATTAAATTCTCATTTTAATACAGCGTTTTAAATAGACTGCAATCAAGATTGAGCTAAAAATGTTTTATTCAGAAATATGTACACTTCAACGTCATTCTCTACCATGAAGACTTTAAGTGAATCATAATTTCTGATGGTAAACAGTGTGATTTATTTCTTTAAAAGGCGTGGCTACAGTAGAACTGTTCACAATTTATTTGACGTTGCACGAACGTTTTGCCACAAGTTGTTGCGAAAAAGCATGCTGTCATTCACATTGTTGTCAACATGGCTGTTAAAAACAGCCATTTGAAAAAGCCGTTATATCACAAATTCTTCTGATAATTTTTGTATTAATGAGAGTATTTATGTGTGTAAATATAAGGATTGAATTGATATTTGATGGTTTCCATTTGGTTATGAAAAACAGTTGGATTGTTTAAAATATGGGTGAAGGGCTTCACACACTTTAAACAACCCAACTGTTATCCATACCCAAATGAACACCATCAAATAACGTTTCAATTCTTAATTGAATATTTTACTGGGTATAACAGTTAAAAGACACTATTTTAAATGTTTCTGATGTTGTTAAATAAAAGAAAAAGGAAAAAGAATTGGTGTGAGTAAAAAAAATAAATCCATAGAATGAAAAGACGTACTTACTGAGCATATAATGCTGTAAAAAAGGTAAAGAAAATGAGATGATGGTTCTACTGCATAAAATAGTGAAATTACTGCACATAAAGTTTAATTAATGCATGGAATGATGCTACTACTGCACATAATGCCAAATGAACTAAATGTAAAGGATACTGAACTAAGCTTATTTCACTGAAACATAAAAAATATTACTGCCTCATGTAATGCATATGACAAATATACAGAACATGAAGACAGTTGGACAGGACATACTGACGAATGTACTGCACACTGTGTGGCACATTGACAATACTCATAAGAAGGCAGCAACAGCGTTCAATATGTGAGCATTAGAAAATTGTCAATAAATTAATGTAAAATGTAACAACACTTCACCTACCAGTATGGTTTGACAACTGCACAGAATTGATGGGACAAACATCAAAACCCAACACCTGAAGAGAAATATAAAAGGTTTAAGATATATTTTATATAATTTTAATTTATTACATAGTCATTTGTAAATTAACTGATCAACTTCCTGCAAAATTAGTAATTTACATCATTAGGAAATCCAGTATTTGGACATGTCAAAACAAAAAGGGCATCAAAAAATACTGTGCATCAAAATATATGGTTAGACCAGATAAAATTCAATTACCAGCTAGAACTGATCATTAGTTATGTCCCATGAATTGTAAGAAATGACATAAATTCTGACATGACTCAAAGTTTTTCTCATTGAATTTACAATGATAAAACATATATCACCACATGTGGGCATGGCTTTTCCATAAATACTGGTCAGTATAAAATATCACATGACAATTGTATTTTTCACTGGGATTTAACTTTGCACATTTACGATAGCACATAATACGCGAAATAAGAACCCGTGAGTAATATGATGAAACCACAGTAATAGAATATAATATATATTTTATATAATTATTTACATAAAATACTATAACCTTTGTTTTCCTCTCTTTTGTGGCAATATAATGGTGACGTCAACACGCCATTTTACACGTTAAAATGCCATTTTAATGACGGCACATCATTTCAGTTGTTTTTATATTAATCCCTGATGAAGGTATTAAACTGTCTGAATAAAAATACGGTTAGAACGACGACTCAAAAGTACTGCATACACGGTTTGATGGACATGTATTCAAGTGTGTTATATAATCTTTGAATTATCATCAATCTTTGAAGTATGGAGATGTTTAGAATGTTAACACTAACAGCTGATCCAATAACCCATTTGTGTTAACTTTATAACAATGCGTAAAAATTGGGTTAAAATTATTCTGATTGTTCACTCAGTTATGTCATGTTAGAATTGAAATAATAAATAGCCTCTAGTGATATATCGCAGGATTTATCAAGGGCTGTCGTTCAGATGCATAGATATATCGTCACACCACATATTTTGACGCACCATATATTTTGACGCACTGTTTTTTCACCTCGCTTCTAGTTCTAAATATGTGATTTCCTAATGATGTAATTATGCTGCAAAATGATCAGTTAACATTCATCTGACCATTTAATAAATTAAAGTGTTTAAATTATGCAAACTGAAGCCAGTAAAACATCACTGTTTTATGATAATTATAGTAAAAGTAACACAAATTACTTAATACTTTTTCTCTTGTTGAATAAATCCTTAATATTGGTACCAATTTACACAATGTAAAACAAATTTTCCTCTTGTTTGCAACAAATGACTAATCTAGCATCAGTCATGTGTTGGGCATGAGTGCAATATGATGTTGTACTAAAATTTGTCCTTGTTGTAAATCCCTTACATGTTATATTGTTTCCATACTTTTTTACCTTCATTTGTAATTTATCATCATTGTTATTTTTCACTCTACAATATCAAAATATTAAAACTGCAAAGGACAGTACCCCAGGAGATATGGTTAGTCATGGAAAACAGGAAATATACCGCCAGTCATCCAAGAGTGATGTCTTTTCGCATTTAAAGCAGACTAGATGCAGAATCTTTAATAAAATTCCATTTTCCAATTTTTTACCATACAAATTTTTCGAAAACTTATTCTAAATGATAAAAATAACACCATTTATGTTCTTTTTTTTGTGCCAGATGCAAGAGAGTGTGTAAACTTACTTTTAACTAATTAGAAATGTGGTTACATTACATGCGTCAAAATATGTGGGTGAAGACCAAAGTTAGCATTTTGGGGGTTGTCATGTTTGTTTCTTGCTCTACAAAAAATTCTTGATCTTTTTTCATAATTGCAGTTTTATTCAAATAAGGAAGGATGTATGTTCATGATATTATTGTTTAGTTCAAAATGAACATTCAATTTAAAAAGTTTTTTTTGGATTAAAAGCTTAAGTGCGTCAAAATATGTGACACCAGGATATATCACTCGGGTGTACGCCCCTCTAGTCTCAATAATTCGACTGCAAGCACAGACCCATTATCATACGTACCTTTTCGTTGTCTGTCCTTTACGTCTCAAGCAGTTACGATCAAAACTGTGGTGGAAATCGACCCGATTTAAATTCTTTTTTTTTTCACTCCCACATGAAAATTTCAACACTGGTATGTCAAATATCGTTATAAAACATAAATAATGATAAAAGTAACAATAAAATGAACGAATAATCCACAAAATAACTTGTTAAACCTACCACAGCAAATGCTGTTTACACAGTGAAAATTATCGATAAACGCGAGTCAGATAAACTTTATGCGGTGTAATCGACATGGGTGGAGGTTTAAAACAGTTTTGCATAAAAAACGAAAATGTTACTTATAAAGGATTACATATATTGATTCTACTTGAATGAGGCTTCTCTGGTATTTATTTTTTTTAAATAAATATGGTTTAAGATGCTTTATGAAGCCGGCAAAAGATTGAAAAGTTGCGATTCATTTTCCGATCGGCGGCATATAGAAATAGAAGGAAAATTTTCCGCATTGATTTGAATAGTAACTGGGTTGTGCGCGAAGAGCGACCATCGTATATATAGAAAAGCTCTTGTTGCGCACAAATAGTTGTGCTATACGCCCCTCGTGAACTCCTCATCATGATAAAAACTGTGATTTATCACCGGAAGCTATTAATTATTTCTTAAATGCAATGTCTGGACTCAATAAAAACAGATATTATCTCATCTGGTGCTACAGTGGAGGTCTATGGGATTAGAAATAGTGGTCTATAACCACATATGATAGCGAAAACACGTGACATTTATTTTTACCTGTAGGGAAAATGAAGCGCATTTGTTGCCAACATATCCAGAAACCACGGTACTTTGTATTGATAAAACCTGATTCTGCTGATTGCCTGACATTTCTTTCTAATCACAATACAAACTTAATATTTTAATGTCAATACCGGCTTGACTGAAGGTCAAACGGTGATGTTATAACTTTCTCGCCTGAAACTTGTATTCGAGGTTCAGTCGGATTAAATATTCAGACGGATTAGAGTCATCGCAGAATACTCAATATACATGTAGCAAAAACTTAGAAGCTCGATCTTTTTTCATCCCTGCCATCTTATTCTTGCTGATTTTACTTCAGGGGCTCTGTCCTCCGTAAGGTCATTGAATACCCAACATATAGCTTTACAATGCTTGGTCCGACTCTAGGTAGAGTACGGAACCTGTACATCAAGACAAACATCCACAAGGTTTTAATAATCCAGCTCGGCGGGCAATATACGATGGGAAAACAAGACTACTCTCCTCTTTCTAGTGTTACAGCTATGCAGGGGGAACTGGGCTGGAGGTCCATAGAACATTGAAGACTTGATGCACGACTTACAATGTTGGTTCATAAGAGAACCATTCACCGTTCCAATGCGGTAACCCATCTGGTTGTCATTTTTGTTACTCGTTTGTGGTGTCCATTTTGAAGTTGACCATTTTAATAACTCTGCTATCTTTCTCTTTATTTCGTGATATTAGTCTCAATAAATCGCAGCACAGACCCATTATCATAGTGACTTTTTACAGATGTCTGTCCTTTACGTCTCAAGCAGTTACGATCAAAACTGTGGTGGAAATCGCATTGCTTTAAATTCCCAATTTTTCACTGCTATTTGAAAATTTCAGCACTGCTATGTTCATTTGTTGTTATAAAACATATATAGTCTCTAAAGTATCAATAAAATAAAAAATATTTCTCAAATAACACTTTAAAACTTACTATTGTTTATGCCGTGTACATGTTTATTTTAATGTGATTACCAATGAAAGCGTTCCTTTTATAAATCGATAATCGTACAGTCAGGTAGACTTTTAGCGATGTACCATAAAAACTGTTGACATGTATGGAGGTTTATAAGTTTTTTTTCATAATGAACGAAAAAGTTTCTTAAAAAGTATCACATATATTGGTTCTAATTGGAACTAGTTTTTCAGGTATATAATTTCTTTTAAGATATATAAGATTTAAATAACTATTTGAAGCCGTCAAAAGCTGCAACAAAGATTCTTATCGCTGGCATATAGACATAGAAGGAAAATTTTTCGCATTGATTTGAATAGTAACTGGGTTGTGCGCGAAGGGCGACCATCGTATATATATAAAAGCCCTTGTTGCGCACAAATAGTTGGGCTATTCGTGATATATGCATATTTCACTTTTTTGTCAAGTTCCCTTTTCATATATTTAAACCACTGCCGCCGTCGTGCAAACAAAGAGGTAAGCTTTACGATCAATTGTAGATGAGTTAATCATCAGGCATACAGAGCGCTGTAGAATATAATGCTGTAACATTTCTTTTTAACTTACAGATGGTTTTAAGAATAACTTGGAGAAATTAGTAACGTCTTTTATTAACTTTAGATTATAAATTAAATATCGATAAAAAAAATCTGGCCGTGAAGTACCTTGTTGCAGTAGTGATAATAAACTGTACCAGTATGTTTGAATTAAATCTGTGTATAAGCGTAGTCTCAATAATTCGACTGCAAGCACAGACCCATTATCATACTGACTTTTTACAGTTGTCTGTCCTTTACGTCTCCGGCAGTTACGATCAAAACTGTGGTGGAAATCACGCTGCTTTAAATTCCCATTTTTTCACTGCAACTTGAAAATTTCAGCACTTCTAAGTTCATTTGTTGTTATAAAACATAAATATTCTCTAAAGTATCAATCAAATAAAAAATATTCCACAAATAACACTTTTAAACTTACTATTGTTTTATGCCGTTTACATGTAGATTTTTATGTGCTAACCAATGAAAACATCCCTTTTATAGATCGATACACTAAACAGTCATATAAACTCATAGCGGGGTAACATAAAAACTGCTGACATGGGTGGAGATTTAAAAGAGTTTTGCATAAAAAACGAAACCGTTATTTATAAAGGATTACATATATTGATTCTACTTGAATGTGGGTTTTCAGGTATTTAATTTTTTTTTAAGATACATATGGTTTAAGATGCCTATGGAGCCGCCAAAAGTTGCGACTCAAATTCCGATTGCAAGCATATAGACATAGAAGAAAAATGTTCCGCATTGATTTGAATAGTAACTGGGTTGTGCGCGAAGGACGAACATCGCATATATAGAAAAGTCCTTGTCGCGCACAAATAGTTGTGCTAGGTATCGGCGATAAAACTTGCACCTGGTTTTCCATAATTTATGGTACCGATAAAAACCCAGTTTTAAAGGGTTTTTTCTGTTATGCAAATATTACGATCATTGAAATCGTTAACATTGTTACATGCTCTAGAAAAAAGAACAAGCTGTGAAATATAAACCCCTTAAGATGTTTCACGAGGAACATCTCCGTCTAAATTTTAAAAACGGAAAATTTACAATATTAAAATTAAAATAATCTATGTGTTCATATATTTTAGTAGTGATGTAACCATTTTCAATAGAACAAAATAGGTCATGATAGATCATGAAAGTTTGCTTGCTTTCTTTAAAGTGTTTGCTTTATAAGTTGTAGTTCATATAAAAAGGTGAAATATGCATATCAGGAATCGCCACATTCAGAAAAAACAGCCTCCCCACACAGTCAAGAATGGCCTCGGGCAACAGTTCAAAACACTATCCCCTCCACCTCGGGCCAACATTTTGACTGTTCCCAAATCACATATGAAATAACTGTATACTGTAGCCATATCAATCCGATTACGCTACGGATTAAGGTAGCCGGGACAACCCCAAAAAAGGTTACGCGGATACCCCTGATAAACGTAAAATGTCGATATGTCTTATTGAGGTTAAAGGTCAACATTTAAACTCTTTTCCATCATCTTCAATTTGATATTTTGCATATTTCCTTTTTTTAATTTGTGAAAATAGTGAATGAAAACATGGCGTAATTGATCGTAGGGTGTACCCTTCAACAGTCTAGCGCGCAGACGATAATCGATCCGCTTTAACTATTAGCCGAATGCGCAGCTGTTATGTTGACACCGGGTCGAGGTCACTGTTACTGAGATTCTGACAACGGGGAAAAAACGAGAAAAGTACAGGGGAAAATGGCATTAAATATGTTTAATGCTGCGTTCAAAGGGGCGTCAAGAGCTCTTCCAGGATCCAGGTACAAAGTCATAGTGTTGTCTTTGTTAAATGATGTTGATTTACTTAAATATTTAAATCTGTGTTTGACCTTGTACAGTGCTATTTGCGGCTGATAAGTTGAGGTCTATTTTAAGTTAGGTCTTAGGAGAGGTCTGGTTCTCCTACTGTTGGGATAATAAAAAACGTTTAAATAATAAAACATTTTGGCCATGCACAGGGTGGGTATGAGGTAAAGAAGTGAGTCCAAGCCATACCTGCCATATTTCTGGAAAGCATTTTAGAGGATTTTGTTCAAAATTCCAGAGGATTCTGATATCATTCCGGGGATTTTTTAATGCGGCTAATTAAGCAGAATTTACTAGAAACTAAATTAAGATACAATATTAAATATTTATATGGCCATGGAAAAAAAATTATTAGATTCTCATCCAGATTTAGGGAAAAAACGGGACGGGTGGACACTTTCTAATTTTTATCTTTTATTATCTAAATACCTGAGAACAGAAGAAAAAACTAACTTAAAATTTTGAAAAAATGGCATTTATAGGGACCAGAACCTTAAGTGTAGAATATTCATACATCTTTTCAATTTCTTCCAAAAAAACATGATAACAACAGGGCTTTTTCATCTAGTCTCACAGGGCCGATAATGGGCCGCATTCCCAATGCCAAATAGGGACCTTTTTCCCAATTTCAAGAAAAAAATTCCCAATTTCAAGAAAAAAAATCCCATTTCAACAGAAATATCTTTTGTGACTGTAAATTAGAAACAAAAAAGAGAATACATATAACCAAGGGACTTTTCAAATTACATCATTAGTTTGTTTACTTTTCATCAGTAATCTGTGAAACCTATATTACTTGAATTTATGTATGCAACCTGTGTAAAACCAGTCTATACCGTGAAAAATTTTTCCCAATTTGAGCAGGGGCCTTTTTCCCAAAAACCCCTGAAAAAGCCCTGAACAACTTGCAAAAGTAGTAGGTTGGTGCCTATTCTTGCTTGAAAAGCAATTCCAGTCTTTAATAGCGAAACTATCACCTTCGGTAAGCTTTGAAATGATGAACATTTTATTTTATTATTGTTGGCCATGTTTTTTTTCTATATCCTGGATGGTTTAAAACCCGTTCTTGCCGGAACAGAATATGTTCTGATTTTTTTACCAATAAATTTTGTTGGGGCGGGTGGTTTTGGACAGTGGCAGGTGGGAATGAGAATCTTAAATATTTTTTTCTATTGCCTATCCTCATTTATTTAAACAATACTTTTATTATGTATTTTTGAAACATGGTGTCCGCACATAATAAAACTATATAAAACAAACACTACATGAACAGTCCGACAAATTCTGATGTGCACAGCACAGACAGTTACAAGAATAGTCTTTGAGTTCAGTAACATGGATTTGGATGATACAGTAGAATTCGCTTATTTGAATAGTCTATTTGTCAGGATCCTTGATTCAATTAACCGGAGTATCATAATATTGGTGCTTACAAATCTCAGTTTTGTCAGTGGTGGGTGGGGTAATGCGCTCAGTAATATATCTGTATCATCATGTTCAACAAAATCTGGTTTGAAGATAACCAATACTCTGTAAATGCGCTGTGTATACGTTTGATTCTTCCTTCTTTGCACCGTTTAAAAAAATTTCCGTTTTGCCGACATAGTCAACTCATTTTCTTTCGTCACTTTTCATATCCGAAATTCATGATATTTTATCCGATTACTATACCACTATCTTCTTCTTTGTGAAGAGTTATTATCTCCCTTGGGGTGCCAAAACGTTGCGTATACGTTATTATAAAACCCATCCTAAATTAAGATTCGTTTGCATGATCTAATTAACGTTCTAATTATTGAGCAAGTATGGTAAAGTTTATTTGTTATTTGCATAATATTTCTCGAAAAAGAACAGATATTTTTCTGTTCCTTTCGTTTTAAGATTCATCTATTTTTATTCGGGAATTTCCCGGTTTCCTTTACACTTGAACATCTTATGAATGTAAACAAATGAAAATTCTCAATGCAGGGAAACCCGTTTTGTGACGTCATTGCTATAAATGTATACTGTAAACACAATTATGCATGCCAGTGAAAGGAAGTCATTATGTAACACAGGTGATAAACAATGACAGATTTATCGAGTTTACCGATAAAGTACATTGCCTTGGGGCAGAAACATGTGAATTTCAAGTAGGATTAGCGTCGTAAGGCGTTGTAAGGTGGGAAAGTGCTATCTTAATAAACGAAATGCACGTGGTGACCTATTCAAATAAAGAGATATTTTATCATAGAAATAGATAGAAATGGTTTTGTGTTTTAATATTCTACTATATTAAGCAAAATATTCAAATAACTGCCATTCAGTTAAGTGGAATGTACTGTATTAACTTGCTGCAGATGCTGAGTTCGAACGCTCAACATGGTCTCTGAATCGTCTCTGCAGTCAAACTAGGCCATGAGTCAGTCTGGATCTTTCTTAGTATGCTAAGGGGGTTTGTTTGGGAAGTCTTTGCGTATTTACATGATACTTTCTATTTTCTGTTCATAATTCCCATGAAAATTAAATATTGCTGCCCAAAAATTGTGTTCGAGCATTACTGAACCCCATCTGGATCCATCCCTGAATACAGTCAAACCTGTCTTTAGCAGCCACCCAAGGGAGTGACAAAAAGTGGCTGCTGAAGACAGGTGGCTGTAACAGACAGTAAAAATTAGAACAAAATGTCAGTTTAGGTCATATTCAAACTGGCTGTTTATGACAGGTGGTTGCTATTCGCAGGTGGCTGCTAAGGCAGATTTCACTGTATATCAAAATGTTGCAGCTTGGCTGTTATATTTTAATCCCAAGGTTGCAAGGTCTTTTCTTCCTTCACTGTATAAAAATTATTTGCAAACGTGCCAAAACGTTTATTGTTGGTCAAAAGACGAATCCGATATCCTGATACACACATATTTTGGACATCATAAAACACCTTTATTCCTTCACCGAGTCCTCTAATTGTAGATAAAACATATGGTATACTTGTGATTTCAATAACAATTACCTGCACAAACAATCAATTATCCAATAAACAATCCTGTTAAGTGTCAATTCTTGCTAAATAATCGATAATCCTCTTAGTGAGAGTAATTAGACAAATTCCACCTACATCATCACCAACAAGTTCCATAACTCTGCTACAAATATTTTCAAGTTATGCCCCCTTTTCCCTTCCAGAATGTGCACTTTCCCCATAACTTTGAAACTACCATTAGAATCTACATCTTTATCAACAAGACCCATTACTCTACTTTAAATATTTATCAAGCTATGACCCTTTTGCCCCTCGATTTTGCATTAACCAAAATTTGCAGTTGGTCCCCAACTTTGAAACTACCGGTAAATTAGATATCAACTTAAAATTTGGACTATAATTTTATATTCTATATCATTAACAACAAGATCCATAACTCTGTTACAAATATTTTTAACCAGCAAAGCTGGTTTTACTCATCACAATTCTGAAATCGGTATCAAACCAAAACGAGGCACTGGCAACCGGCGATTTACGCACTTCAGAGTAATCAGAGTAAGTAAAGTAGTCCCCAAGTTTCCTGTTACGTGTTAAAGTTGGCTCTTGCCACGTTAGTATCGCTAAAAGAATACTTGACTGCTTCACTGCGCTGTCCCTAATTCAGAACACAATCGACAACATTAAACCAATTTTATTTGGGGGTTGTAGCCGCCAGGGATTCTTTAGCGAGCCACAGAAATGTTACCTTTAGGTAGAGATATAAACAATATTCCCGATGTTAGGATATTACAATAGCCAAATATTAAATCTGAAATATTTAATATATCTTTTCTGCTAATTCGAAGCTCAAAATAACAGTGAAAACATTTTCTTTATTTTGTCATTTTAAAGCCATTTCAATATTGGACGTTTGTTCCGCGGCTAAACTGTGTGTTTCACGAAATATTTTTTTTTTTATCATTAACAATAACGATAATGATAAATTTCCGTCTTAGCATATTTTTCTTCAATTGTCCACTTTATGAAATCAATGCGCAAATGCTTTCACTTGAAATTTTAAAGACATATTGCAAACATTTGTTTATTATTTGATGGTAGGCGTTCATGAGCGTTGTAAATCACTGAACATGAAGAAATCATCTTGCTGAATATGTTTATATATTGGATTTCCACATATAAGCTTGATCAGTAAACAGTAAACTATTGAGATGTGTAAAATTTTACATATTAAAACTAGTATACCGGATATTACTCGTACAGAAATAAGGACATGTAAGATTTACAGATCTATGTATTCGAAACATGCTACAAGCAAGCGCGGTACGTGTCCGGCTATCACGTACGTGGCAGGAGACACGTCGACAATAAGGCCATCAGTGGTCCAAGGAACGGACTATGATTTGGTTCAGGAATATTGCATAATTTACATTTTTTCCAAAGGTTAAGATGTTTACTCGGTTTACGTTTTCGATTAAGCTAGAGATGACTACTATTTTTGTTCGGAGTACATGAACTCATAGGCGCAGTGACACATTGAATATGCAAATGTCAGTGACGTCACAATTTCCCGCGTTTTGAAGAAAGTCAAATAACAGTAAAAGTACGTGTGAATATAGAGGACAAACCATGATCAAGCCTAAAATTAAAAAAACGACACATCTGCCTGCTGAAACTGATGTTATATGAATGGATTGTAAGCTAATGGACATTTATCCCAGCTTCTTAACAACCAAAACTCAATGATATGTTTACCAATGTCTTAAATCTGGCACCTTTTTCTAATAATATGCTACATAAAAAAAACCATCGAGTCCGTTATTATATACAACTTAATACGGTGGAAATTTTTGGTATAAGCTATAGTAATTCATTTTCCTCTGAAATTGTCTTCAATTTTACATGTGTGTTATCTAGCATTAAATTCCAATGCTTTCGGCAATGTTATGACTCTCTGTTGTTTTATCTTAATATGTAGGATTCTCAATTCTATGATTTCCTTTACATGTTATTCACAATGAAGGAAACGATTATATATTTCTTATTTCAAATAACTGCATAATCTTTCCCATCGATGGGGTCTCACTTTTTATATCATTTTTCGTGTTCATTCTGTCTTTGGGATGTCAGTACACAGATTTCACTATTATAATTTCTTCCTTAAAACCCTTTACTCAATATATACGCCTTTCATCATATAGGTGACCAGTTCAGGTCCCGATCAGCTGGCACAATAGTGCAATCTGATTTGGATCTAAAATTTGTGATTACTGGTCAAAAAATAATGATTAAAAAAGCGAACAGTTTAAATCCTAATCAGATCGCACAGATGTGCCAGCTGATATGGATCTAAACTGTTTGCCCGAGCTATGAAGGTATATCTATGGAGTAAAGGGTTAACAGAATCCTTCATCCAGATAATACATGGAAACCCTTATTTCCACTATCATTTAGACAAGATGAAGGTCTTTGCGAGTGAACCAAGTTCTTTTGCTTTTTCGTAAATGGATACATGTATGAGAATCATGGCACTGGTTATTCTCAATAAGCAAAATCGCTTCGCTGGTTTTCTGAACTTTCAGTACTTTGATTTTAAGTTATGTCCCCTTTTCAATTAGAGTTTGAATATATACCAAAATATGCACATGGTCCATAACTTTGAAACTACATGAAATATCAATTTTAAACTTGGAATATATATTCCTTATTTCCTTCACCATAACCGTCAAGACCTATCACTCTGTTACAATTATTTTAAAATCATGCTCCTTTTTCACGTGTTAAATTTTTATGCACTTGTTCTTGGCCAATAACTTTTGAACTAATTAATACAGATATCACCATCAAAATTGAAATATATTTCCACCCTCATAATCTACATCACTTTCTTCTACACATTTTAAAGTTTGCCACTTTTTCACTTAAGAGTTTGTGTTAAAAGTTTTTATTTAATTTGTAACTTCATTGAAATCGATTTTAAATAACAGAAATACATGTAATAAGCCATCTGATCTACCGTGAGCCTGACAACTATATTTGTGCTTACTTTAGGAATTTAACTGCAATGCGACAAGGGATAAATTAAGAAATATTTGATTTTTTGTAGTTCTAAAACATAATTGATGAGAGTTGAATTGTAAAAAACATTAATAAATGTTAAACGAATTCTTCCATCCAAACTGGTGGTATGTTGCTTTTAAAGACTCTTTTGTTAATTAATAACAAGTTCTCATTGAAAAGATAATTATAACTTAGGTCATGTGATGATGATTAGCACGTGACGATTTTTTAAAAGAGCAGAATTTGTACTTTCTGTACAATCGGTTAGGGATGTTGACTGTTGCACAGAGTATGTACCTATTTTGTAATTGTAGAACATAATTAATCAATTCCTGTTCTCTTCATAAATAACTTTATAAATACGGATGGGATTGAATATTCGAACATTCAATTATTCGGTTTTGCAATGCATAATTTCTAGACCTAATAATATACATAGATAAAATAAGAATAAAATTTGAATATGCCTATCAAATACATAGCAATACTGCTTTTGGTATGCGATGCCATTTCTACCAATAAATGAAAAAGCAAACAATTAATATCCTAATGACATGACCATAAACAAATATAAGGTGATGTTTGCTTGACATGTAAAAAAAGAAGACCTTTCTGTTTCTTATGTTTGTTGTAATTACATAATGCTGAGTTCCCACTGCAGATCCGATCAACTTGATCATCCCGATCCCCTAAATGTCCCGAATGAGCCCGACTGAGCTCGACCTCTAGTCGATCACACAAGACCCCCACACGATAATTCACGATTCCTTCACGACGTCAACCCGACCATCTTACAGATTTCCGCTCGATCATCCCAACCTTTACAAGGCCTCAGCTCGACCAACTGGAACTGTGCTCGATCGCTGCCAGATCTTCATCCGACCAGATCGACATGGTCGTACTCGGGTCGTGGAAGGTCGTGTACCGAAACTTTTTGAATAACTCGATCTTCTACTCGACCAATACACGATCGCTTCCCAAGCACTTCTCGTCCGCTTGGCTACTCGATCGAATAGCAGTCGAGTAGCAGTCTTGTTAATCTGGACACCAGTGTGAAAAGAGGTCGAGTTGATCGGGTTGCGGTCAGATAATACTCAAGTAGAAGTCGATGTGATCGGGTACAGATCGGGTAAAAGATGTCAATTCGACCAAACTAGATCGCTACACGATTCCTTCTCGATCAACTCGATCATCTATTCGACAAATACACGATCGCTTCCTGAGCGCTTCTCGACCGCTTGGCTACTTGATCGCTACTCGAATATTTTTGACATGTCAAAAAATTTGGGTAGGAAGCCCGAGTGATGCCGACCAAGCTAGACCTTCCCGACCACTCCCGATCACTCATACCGACCGAGCCAAAACAGTTCCCGATTGCTTGATCGAGCTTGATCGAGTTGATCGGATCGGCAGTGGGTACTCAGCATAAAATATAAATCGTAGCTTGATAAACCCTTCTCTCCATATATATACAGTCAGATTTTAACTGATATGCAAACAATATAGATCCAGATCAGCTGGCACATCCATGCCATCTGATCAGGATATGCACTGTTTGAACTTTGGTCAGAAATAACGTAATAAATCAAAAAGAGAACAGTGTAGATCCTGATCAAATGGCATGGATGATCTGGATCTATACTGTTTGCACATGGATAGATTGCGTATCTACGGAGTAAATGGTTAAAAGGCAAGTAAGGGCACAAACCTAGTAATATTACTAATATAAAACTAAATTTTCGTGGTATCGTCCTGCATTTTATGTTAAAGATGTTTTCCACCCTTCACTAAATTCTCCCTTTGGGTTTTGTTCCATGTTTGTCATTTTAGTGTTTGTCATTTCTGCATAAAATGTGTAGGCATATGTCTTAAGTGCCTGGAATAAGCTACACCATTGAATGTGGTGGTTTTCCACATTTACTATACATGTATTACATAATTGCAAGTTTTAATGATAGAATTGACAGTAATAGGAACCCACATAAAGACATAACACTGTTCATTTTACTCAACTATAAGGAAAATTGATATACTTTATGGCATGTGGATTTTTCTCAAGTTTACTTGAGTTGATCAACATAAGCATTGATTAATATTTTCCTGTAAGAAAATCCGGCTTTACAGAATGCTCAAGGTCTGTCTATTCAATCATATTCTGATTGCTGATCAATGATAAATACTTCCTAGGATCTAAGTGTCAGTGACTGAACATTCAAAGCTAACATTCTGAGATTTCAGCTGAAATATGAATCATGACGCTTGCAAACTTAGATCCCAAATAAGTGATTTTGATCCAGCTAACATTTAACCCTTTAATCCATGGATGCAACTTTTATTACATAAGCAAACCATGCAGATCCAGATGCACATCTATGCCATCTGATCTGGATCTACACAGTTAGCTTCTTGGTCAGAAACAACCTAGGGAATATCAAAGCAAACAGTGTAGGTGCTGATAAGATATGTCGGCTGATCTGGATCTACACAGTTTGTCTATATGCAATAAGAGTAAAGTGTTAAAAGAAACGTAAGAAATCAACATACCATATTTAAATTGGTTGATTTGAACATATGGCTCTGGACAAATGTTATAATCATTACCAACAAAGGAGTCCAATAATCCACAAATTTCAGAAGCTGTTTGAAACATCTCATTTGTATCATTTGTATAGTATTATATAGTATAAAGACTTGCAGTTGTGCTCTTGTTTTTTTAGATATGGACCGGCATTGAGTTCGACATTGTTTCACACCAGTACAACATCCTCTGCTGAAAGAGGCAAATCCCCGCAAACTACCACAAAGAAAGAGCTGATCAACCATAGCAGGATCAGGGGCATTGATATCCTCAGAGATCCTAGACTTAACAAGGTTGCCTTCTTTTTGTCATTTACTGCCATTTTGTTGGCTCACTGTTGATCATGGCCCAAGGTCATGAAACTCAAGTCTCAAATATCAAGAATGTAATTGGCTGATGGCGACCAATCAGATGCTTGAGATTTGAGACTGGTCTCCTGATTCAGTTTTTTTTTTATCTTGGGCACATATTTCCTCATTGCTGCTCAGTATAACGGTTTATGGATTTATTGGATTATGATGCATCTGTCTGTAGTTGTCTCGTACATTCCTTTTAAACCTTATTTATTTGAAATTAAACACAACATTAATTATCACAATACATTTGTTTGAAAATAAACACTCTATTTACTGTCACCATATATATATAATTACCACTCAATATAATTAATAGTAAGCTAATAATCTCTGCTGTAGTCAATACATGGTGCCATGTGAAGTGAAACTGATTTTCGATGTTTTATGTAAAAACATGCAAACCAAGTCATTTAAATTAAATGTTTTCCATTTGTCATATTTGTTTGGGGGGAGGGGGGGGGGGGGGGGGGAGAGGTGCACATAGATTTCATCTGATCTACCTGAACATATGTACAATCATCCTTTCCAGAACCATGCAATAACTAGAATGTTTTGTGTTATCTTCACCAAACTTAAAATGTAGGTAACTTTTGTAGAGATCTTAAATGAAACATTTTTTGGCAAAAGTGGAATCAAGGTAAAGGTCATTGTAACTAAAAATAGAGATCTCTTTATTTTACAATAAATTGAGATTGGTTTGAGCTATCCTCACCAAACAAAGTGTGTAAGTAGCCTTTGTGGAGACCCTGTTTGGGATTTAACTAGGGGTCATTGGGGTCAAAGCCAAATACAAAATCCTTGCCAGGATAATAACTAGTAATAGCAAGCCTCACTAAACATGGTGTGTTTGTATTCAGTGTTGAGGGTTTTCTTGGGGTTGTTTTCATTGTCACTGGGTTATGGTCAAGGTCAATGTTACTAAAAATAGAACTACCTTGTCATCACAATAACTTTAAAATGGTTTGAGCTATCCCCATCAAACATGGTGTGTAGGTAGCCTGTGTTTAGCTTTTCATGGAATTGTACTTAATGACACTCATGTTGATACTGTAAAATGCAAGGTCAAAATTTCGCGATTTTCGTCAAAAATCAGCAATTTTCTTTATTCAGGTATTTATAAATTTGGGACGACTTCAGTCTCAAAACCCAAAGTGAAAAAGTATAATTTATTACCGTGATTACGATTTTATTGTTAAACACTTGCAAATGGTACAGATAAATACCATTGTCTGGAATATAGAGCAATTAACTATCAATAAACATAATATTGTTATGCAAGCTGCCTTCTGTTTAGGTGCGAAATATAACAAATAGCACTGACAATAGCTATATCATTTCCTGTATCAGAATAAATTACTCAAAACTTTACATAATTTAAGTAAATAATAGTTTATATTTTTTACAAAATTTAATTTATTTAAAAAATTAAATCAAATAAATGAATGGTAGCCAAAAAGGAATTATTATTTGCTTTTCTATTGGAGAAGTATAAAGACCAACTTTACTTCATGAAGATGCTGATGGTTTTATACATATTTGAAACTTGCAATGATTTAGTCTGGAGTACAGTATTGGATTTCCAGTAGGCTAATGTTTATGTCTCTGTGATATGTCCCTTTATCACATAGAATGCAGTCAAAATTTACACAACTCTTTCTTTGTTTATCTTGAAACTTGTAAGATGTTTGTCATACAAGTTCTGGAGGGCACTGTTTTAACATTATCTATAAATTGTTTAGGGTCAAGCCTTCACGCTTCGAGAGAGACAGCTGATGGGTATTCATGGTTTGTTACCACCAGTAGTCATAACCCAAGAGACCCAGTTGGAACGTGTGATCACGAACTTTCGTAAGCGCCCAACCGATGTTGATCGCTATGTTTACCTGATGGCCTTGTACGACAGAAACGAGCGTTTGTTTTATCGCTCCCTCTGTGAACATGTTGAGGAGATGATGCCTGTTGTGTATACACCTACTGTGGGAAAGGCCTGTCAACAGTATGGACTTATCTACAGAAGACCAAGGTACTTATACAGTGAAACCCTGGTATTACGATCACCTTTGGGACTGGGCAAATGTGGTCTTAATGGTATGGTGGTCAGTATTTCAGGTTAGAAAATATTGCAAAACTGTAAAATCACACTTTGAAGAAGTGGTGTTATTATTGATGTAGTCTTAATGAAATGTTTATCATCACCTAAATGAATCATGTTCTGCGCACAAATATTGTTCAAGAATATTAATACAATCGTGGGTGATGCAACGTTTAATTCTGACATCAAACAGCCTTTGACTAGCCGCAGTTCATTTGCAAATAAATAAACTTGCCCGTTGTTGAAATGAGACCGACCACATCTTGTTTCATCTTTGCCGCAGGTTATTCACGCGACTTGTAGTCATGGTAGTCATGGTAGCAGAGTTGTGAGGTCGATAATTGACAGGTTAATAGCTGATTAAGCTGTGAAAAATTGTACATGTAGATAATTTTTGTGACAATTTATGGTCCACTATTCATGAATGTTTTTTTTTACCAATTTTGAAATTTCACTTGGACATTTTTGCCGAAAATTGGTCAATGACCGGCCAGCCGAAAATTTTAGGAACACTGATACACACCCAAATTCAGTAAAATATGTCTTAGGTGAATTGTCACTTCTTACCATGTTTAAAACACTTTAAATAGATAAATACAACATTTAGAACCCCTCAGCAATAACGGCGAACATCATGTACTTTTGCAGTTTTGTAGGCAACAATCTTACTTAGTGACTCATCTTCAGATCCTGATAGCTTAGCAGTTTTCAGGAGATGCTTTTAATCAGATTGCTAAAAATATCTGTTCAAATTTGTTAATTTGGGGCGAAAAAAATTTTAAACAAAAGTTCATTTTTAAATTGTGTTTCTATTATTTCAGAGGTTTGTTTCTGTCAATCAATGACAAAGGACACCTGTATGAGATGATTTGCAATTGGCCAGAGAGAAATGTCAAGGTAAGATAATTAAGTAAAGTTGAAATTTGCAGAATTCAGTGATTTTAACTTTTTAATGAGCAAATCACATGCTTTTAGTTCTTTTTCCATTATGATATATATATTACTTACATTGTATGTAATTCAGTTAGTGACGTTGTGCTGTGGTAAGTCACTGCCTAGAAGTTTCTGGGTTCATATCCAAATTATTATTGTCATTGTCATTGATATAAGAATGGTCTTTGTCTGTCCGTCCTTCTGTGAGTGCGTGCACATTTCGTGTCTGGTCCATAACTTTTCAACCCCTAGAAGTGATTCCATGAAACTTTACTCAAATGTTCTCCCCATCAAGAGGACGTTCAGAACCCATGTTCCAACCTGGCTGGATCAAGATCAAGGTCACCAGTGGTGTTTGAAGATTTGAACCATGTATTTCGTGTCCAGTTCATATCTTCTAAACCCCTAGAGGGAATTTCATGAAACTTAAATCAAATTTTCTCCCCATCAAGACAATGTGCAGAACCCATGTTCAAACCTGGCCGGCTCAAGGTCAAGGTCACCAGTGGTGTTTGAAGATTTGAACCATGTATTTCGTGTCCGGTTCATATCTTCTGAACCCCTAGAAGGAATTTCATGAAACTTTAGTCAAATGCTCAGCCTATAAAGGGGATGTGCAGAACCCACGTTCCAACATGGCCGGCTCAAGGTCAAGGTCACCAGTGGTGTTTGAAGATTTGAACCATGTACTTCATGTCCAGTTCATATCTTCTGAACGCCTTGAAGGAATTTCATGAAACTTTAGTCAAATGCTCAGTTCATGAACCTGATGTGCAGAACCCATGTTCCAACCTGGCTGGCTCAAGGTCAAGGCTACCTGTGGTGTTGAGCCCCACCCTGGGGATTTTAAAAAAATTTTCTTTTAAATTCTATTTTAACCTTTGATTTTTCTACAGATATCAACCAGATTTTGACACAAACTTTATACCATCTTAAAATTCAATCTTTCCTGAACAATTCATTCACTGGTTGTTCAGTGATAAAATTTTAAAAAAAATTTTAGTAGCAGAATGAAAATTTCAAGTGTCAAAATTCCAGTATTTCTACCTGTCTTCAGCTATATTTAGAATCAATCATAAGATGTATTAGGATGCATTATTATCCAGTTGCTGGTCAATGACCTAATGAACTTTGCTGCTTAGGTCTGTGTTATGCAATATTAAGAACTTTGCTCTGAAAGATTTTATAGGGTAAATTTTGTCATTTTCTGTGGATACTGACCAAATAAACTTTCTTACTTTATAGCACTTTGAAAATCAGGCTTTTCTGAATATTTTATTCACTGTTTGTAAGTAAAACAACAACAACAAATTTGTAGCACATTCTCAAAATGTTAAGACTAAATTTAAGAGAGGTCTCAGCTGTATACAGTGTATGTACACAAACTGGCAAGTTAATTTGAGGTCTCAGAACTCAAACATTTTATTTTTTTCTGAGAGTAGTATCAATTTTCGGCAGTCAGATGCTTGAGAATTTCATGAAACTTTAGTCAAACATTCTCCCCATGAAGACGACATGCAGAACCCATGTTCCAACATGGCCACCTCAATGTCAAGGTCACCAGTGGTGTTTTTTTGAAAAGCCTTGAAGGAATTTCATTAAAGTTGCATGCTTTGTGTCCGGTCTATAACTTTTTAACCCCTGGAACGAATTTCATGAAACTTTAGTCAAATGTTCTCCCCATCAAGACGATGTGCAGAACCCTTGTTCCAGCATGGCTGGCTCAATGTCAAGGTCACCAGTGGTGTTTGAAGATTTGAACCATGCATTTCGTGTCCAGTTCATATCTTCTGAACCCCTGGAACGAATATCATGAAACTTATGTGAAATGTTCAGTTCATGAACCTGATGTGCAGAACTCATGTTCCAACCTGGCTGGCTCAAGGTCAAGGCCACCTGTGGTGTTTGAGCAGGCCAATACTCTGAAACTTATCAGAACACGACATTCCCTTGCACTTGAATTGGCTTCCACCTGCCTGCCCATTGCCCAGAGCTATTGTTTAATTTGCTCTTAACCATCCATAACCTTTCCCACATTCACATCTGCGGCGGGGGATATTGCTGTCGTTCCGACTGCCTTGTTGTTATTATTATAATATAAATGATTCAGATTTAAGTATGAAAGCACAAGATAAAGGGTTTTTTAAGATTCAGTGAACAAGTATGTTTGTAATACACCCATGTGAAACTTCATTAAATTTTTTACAGTGATAGCCAAAGAAGAAAATGGAGAATTTATTTGACCATGTAATTATGCTTATAAAAGTGGTGAGGATCTGGTAGAAATTGTTCTGTAATTTGTGCCATGTTTTCAACCCTTTACTCCATATATACATGTTATAACGCATGTGTGACCATTGTAGATCCAGATTAGTGGGCGCATTCGGATCAACACTGGTTGCATCTAGGTCAAAAAACCTATTTAAAAGTGAACAGTTTAGATCCTTATCAGATGGCATAAATGATCTGATCTACACTGTTTGCTCATGCAGTAAAGGTGATTCTATGGAGTGAAGGGTTAAACCAGTTATACTTATCATTGCGTTTCGATTGTTGTTTAGGCCATTGTGGTGACAGATGGTGAGAGAATTCTCGGTTTGGGAGATCTCGGCGTGAATGGTATGGGTATCCCGGTGGGTAAGCTGTCCCTGTACACGGCTCTAGGTGGTATACCTCCCAGTCAGACTCTACCAGTGATCTTAGATGTTGGAACCAATAACAAGGTACATCTTTTATTCAATATTCTGTCAAGAACATTGTAATAAACCTCAGTGATACAAACACAGAGCTGTATTTCTCTACTGTTGAATTTCTTAAACAAGATGTTGTAATATGACAAGATATTATAGATGTATAATATGATAATTTTTACCTTATATATAGTATTACATGTATTTAGCTTATGAGCTTGAGTTCAGCTTATTAGTGGCTCATTCCAAAATAACACAACTTTTTAATAAGACTACTCTGAGTTTTAGATCACAGTCTATTACCTACGAGGGATCCAAAATTACGTAGACTTTTGTTATTGCATCTTAATTTGAAACACGTTCGCAATAAAGTATATACTAAATTCAACCAGAACACAAACGTAACAAACTGAACTAAAATATTCATATATTTAATTTATTTTAAAAGCGCGTCGCTTATTTGAATAACCATGGTAACAGGCAGGCGGCGCACGCCATTGCCATTGTACTTTATTAAGCAAATACCTCATAATATAATGAAAACTACTCGTGGGAAAAGAGCAAAACTTCGCAACGTCAAAGCACGGTATACGAATGATGTCATGCAGAAATTTTACGTCATTCGGACTTTGCGTTTTTAAAACAGTCAATATTTAAGAGAGCTATCACTGACGTGAAAACGTCAGAAATGTCGTCGTCAGATCTCCTGGAAATATGCGCTATTATAAAATTCCTTCATCATCTTTGAAAATCATCGTCTGAAAAGCTAAAATAATTTAGCAGAAGCAAACAAATTATTCCGTAAGCCGAGCTGTAGTTTTTAAGTGGTACCAGTATGGGTTTTTATGGTCTGGATAGCTATTACATAGACCTGGGGTAAGGTAAAAAAGACAAAAAATCGGCATTACGGCAGTGACGTCAAGCCGGGAGGCAATAGAAGCGGACAAAAGTTTAAGTATTGTGGCGCTTTTCGAAAAAATATTCTAGACTGGATGAGTCAGCGTGCAACGGATATTGCCAAACAAATAACATATTTAAAGTTATGTTAATAATAAATTAACAAATTTGTTTAATAAAATGTTTTTGTTTGGTATTTGAATCGTTAATAAATTCATAAATTATCAAAGAAGAATAAATAAGTTATTTATTTTAATTACACTTGAGTCAACAGCTACAGAGACTGTGTCCGCAATACAAAGGCTTGTTAAATTATAACAAAAACAAATTTGTAATGAATTATTTTTACAGGTAACCACCCGTTGTTAAAGACCCCCGATACTGTGGGTATTGCAATTCCGGTCGTTTCTTCGGCTGTACGAGCGAGAAGAGACCAATTTCTTGATTGCCTCATAACCACTTGCGCCGGCATTGACCAGCAGTAAAACCCTGCTATGTTTAATCAATGGGTTCCATGGCATTGCATTCTAATGACAGGGTCTATTTACAAAAATTGAACATAAGCCGCTTTGCTAACGCTGCGCCCGTGAGATCTAATTTGACGTGCGCCGGATAGCGCTTAGTGTATGATTTAAATTGTTCATAATTTTTTTACGCGATGTTGTATTTTGCTGATATTTTGTAACAATATGCTGGACATATTCCGTTTAAAGCTTGTGCAGTTTTATTTGTGATATTTTGAATAATATAAAAGCTATAACAAAAGTCTACGTTATTTTGGATCATCCCTCGTATAAGCTGTATTAATATCTAGTTCCTATTTAAACAACTTTTATAGGAATTCAAACCCTTTGCAAAGTATAAGCAGTTCAAATAAGTGAATCCTTGGCGATGAGATTTGTTCTTTCATGGAATGACTTGGAATAACTTTAACTCCAGTGGGACACCAAATTCTAGTACAGCTTAACATTTATAGTCAAAGTTTGTGTGCAAGCTAACTTGTACAAGCTTAAGACTCTAATACAACTCACACTTTGTCTTAAAAACTTTGTGTTCTTAGCACTTGTATTGGATCATACCCGGAGTTGATGTGTACATACTGTTTTTCTGTTTTACATTTTAATCAGTAATATTATGTCCTTTTTCTTTGAATTAAGGCTTAACTTCTGTTCTACTATTACTATGCTGTTTGCTATAGAAGCTCTTTATTTTATGTTTGCTGAATAAAAGACCCTTCTTGCAGACTTTACTAGATGATCCTCTTTACATTGGCAAAAGAAAGCCGCGTGTGACAGGACCTAAGTATGATGAGTTCATTGATGAATTCTGTGAAGCCATCGTCAGAAGGTATGATATTTGTTAACCAGTCTGTTATTATACAAATAAATACTAATGTTGAGGTCGATATGTAGTTTTGCGGACCTGGGTAGTGTGATATCGACCGAGACAACGACGACGACGGCGGCAACGACGACATTTATCTATAAATTGAAATTTCAGTAGACAGGTGGAAAATAATCTGCTTTTAGACAGACCGATCTGGTAGGAAAATCATTAGAGATACAGTTGAGAAATTGTCTGTGGAAAATTGACATCATCCCTTCAAACAATTTTATAAAATTGCTTGCTATGGTTGTCACTGAAAATAAAGGATAATCAACTATATTATACCCATGCTTAGGTGGTTATTAACAACACCTAACAAGTCTGAATTATTGATAAACGATAATTGGTAATCCTAAATGAAAGAAATTTTTCTCCATTAGTTTGAATATTTCTCCTATGACACAATAATACACAGTGAAGTTAACCATGAAACAAACAATATGAAAAGCATGAACAGTTTCATTGACTGCAATGGAGATTGTTACCCGAGATAACTTCTTCTTGTACTTTTACTCTGATACTTGATTAATTTTCCAATGCGTACATATTTGTAATTTCTGCCACAACTGTACTGTGTACATATGCTCAACTAAAAAAGAGACCATGCACTACATATTTGACTTATTTTCCCCCTAGTCAGATTGATTAGCTATGTGTATGTTCATGTAGTTCTAAATGAAAATTGACTATGTTTTGAACTTATCTGTGCATTGTAATATTTCTGGTGCATGTAACGAGTGTATAAGCTAACTACTAGTTTTTTTTCAGAGGATGCAAAAATATAGATTTTGGGTATGCATCTCATAGTTAATCAAAGTTATAAAAGCATCAGGTTAACAGTTAAAACGACAACAGAAAGTATTCAACAGATATTTCCTAACTGCTGTTAGCTTGATACTTCCTGGTAATGTCAAAAGTGTCAGTATACTTGAACTTAATATCATAGCCTTAACTCTTTACTCCATATATATACATTTTATCAAGTGTGACCAGTGTAGATCCAGATCAGACAGCACATCCATGTCTTATGATCAGAACCTGCACTGTTTTCTGTTCCTTCTCATCAGGACCTGCACTGTTTGCCTTTTTCTGTCCGAAATAACCTAATGAATCAAAAAGCGAACTGCATATCCTGCTGAAACGATCCATTCATCAGATCTGGATCTGCACTGTTCACCCATGCCTTTATGAGAGAAAGATTTATATTTGTGATATTTGTTGACAGATTTGGGCAGGAAACTCTGATTCAGTTTGAAGATTTCGCCAATCACAATGCGTTCAGATTCCTGGAGAAGTACAGAAACAAGTACTGTATGTTTAATGATGATATTCAAGGTAATGTTACCTATGGTCATTAAAATTGAAATCCCCATTTTTTGAAGATACATGTATTACAATAGAAAACTTTTTTTTTTCAACCTGTTTCTTTTCAACTGCCCTAGACATACTGTTCAAAATATCATCATGTTTCTTTCCTTTCCAGTTGATTTTTTATGCCCCCAGAAAGTGGGAGGCATATATAGTTGCACTCGTCCGTCCCCAAATCTTTTGGCATCAAATCCTCCTAAACTACCAGGCGGATTTCTTTCAAAGTTGCACAGATGATAAAGCAGGATGTGAATATGATTGTAAAGAAAGGATTTGTTCCTGTGATCATTTTTAATAGAGTTATGGCCCTTTGTTATTACAAATTTTGTTGCAGCAGTGGGGGCATCAGTGTCCGAGGACACATTCTAGTTTTACCAAACTTAAACACCACCTTTGTGGCATTCATCACTTTCAGTGACAGATTTTGTTCTTAAAAATATATAACTGAATTCTTGATTGATTAAGTTCTTTGCCATATAATTAATACACAACCCCTGCCCGTTATTTAGAATATTAACTTTTATGTTTTTCACCTTTGATTTCTTGCTAACTTTAGATTCAAATGAAGTCCCAGTCTCTTACAATTAACCAGGGACAAAATTGATGGTTAGCTGATTGTATTTGTGTGGTTTTGAACTTCAGGTACAGCAGCTGTCGCAGCAGCAGGTGTCTTCGCATCTCTGAGAATCACTGGGAAAAAACTCTCTGACAATGTTTTTGTCATGCAGGGAGCTGGTGAGGTGGGTCATTTTGGGAATAAATTTAGTTACATGTGTTAATGTATTTTAACCTTTGATTTCGCAGACACGGCTTATATCCAATATTCAACCATTGTTTATCCAGATCAGCCTGCACATCTGTGGATTAATCTCTCCTCTCATTTGAAGTTCAGTAAACTACATGTATTAAGACTTTATGTCTGGTTTTGAAATATATGCCTGATTTTTTGCTCATGATAATAAAACTGGAGACCAGTATCAAAACTCTAATTTTGGATTGGTCAATTTTGAAGCTAGACTCAGTTTCAACAAATCAGATGTTAAGAGATTGAAGACTTGTTTCCAGTCTGAGTTTTGTGTCTTGGGAGAGTGATATCTTAAATACTTGTTTATAGTTACTTTTGAGATATTTAAAAGAAAACACGTGTATTAAAACTGTCTACCTTTTTTTTTTCAGGCAAACATCGGTATAGCAAACTTGCTGTCCTTGGCTATGGTAGCTGAAGGCACATCTCTCGAGGCAGCTCGGGGTAAGATCTGGATGGTGGACTCTAAGGGACTTATTGTCAACAACAGACCTAAAGGTGGAGTGACAGGACACAAGAAAGACTTCGCCAAAGACCACAAACCAATAGACACACTGGAGCAAGTTGTCAAGGATATCAAACCAACTGCATTGATCGGTAAGTGAGGAGTTTCCCTTACATGTACACCCCAAATTAAAGGGTTAAAATGATCATTGCTGCCATTTTCTAAAGTCAAAACAATTTTACCTTGTATATTTTATTGAAATTTGACCCTTGGCCTTGAGTTAAAATTCACAAGGGTCAATATGAGCATTTCTTGGAATTTCAAAGGTCAATATCCTATTTCAACGTCAATTGGTACCCCTGTAGTGGATTCATCAGTACCCAGTAGAACCTAAATCTTGTGTCTGTGCAGGCCAGACCAAGATAGGAATCCTAGGATTGTTATTGTTTTCCTTTCAGGCTCTGAATTTTTTTCTCCTGTTCGTACAGGATTTTCGGATTACCACTTATTGGCTTGTTTTCAGCGTTTCCATGACTTCAAAGTCACTTTATTTACTGATCGTAGATTTATTTCTTCCAAACAAATTTTCACAGCCCTATTACATTCCTCTGTCATTGAAACTATGAGATTTTTGTTACCTTGTCATTTTTTAGTGTGTTTACCCCATTTTTCGAAAATGGATGTTTTTAACAGACATCATCTGCCTGTATAAATGTTACAATTTACATTTTGACATAGTTTGAGTTGCTTCCCTTAAATGATAAATTAAAAAATGATTTCTTGTATAAATATGATATCTCCCTCTCTCCCACTCTCTCCATCTCTTTTACATTTTGTTCCCATATTTTTATGCTGTACTAAACTTGAATATGTATTTGTAATTATTGTAAATCAATTTGGTACCGAATTATGATATGCAAATTGAAACAAATTACTTTATACATCTGGGAAAGAGTTAATATAAGTGTTGTTAACACTTATTCTCTGATCCACTCACTATTGATATGTTGTATTTTTATGTGCTTATGGTGAATAAATAGAGTTTAAACTAAGTAAGGTATTTTAATATAATTATAATTAATATAGGCAATCTGAAAATAACATGCAAACACCATTAAAAAGTTCACTCTTGTATGGCATAACACAGTATTTAACAAAAATTGGAAACAGATTATTGCTTTGAAAATATCCTACAGCTTTTATCTGATCCTTCAAATACATTAAGGAGTATACATATAAACCCTACAATATGTTATACAGGAGCAGCCGCCGTGCCTGGTGCGTTCACCGAGACCATTCTGAGAGATATGGGCAAGTTCAATGATAGGCCCATTATCATGGCCCTGTCTAATCCTACAAGTATGGCAGAGTGTACGGCGGAGGAGGCCTACAAGGCCACTGAGGTGAGTGTTACATTAACTACAGGCCAGAACCATGGAAAGTTCAGAAGAGACTTTAGTCCTTCATTTAGAGTAACATTGAAGTCAGTATCAATAATTCTCTTCATAGAAATAAACAACTTAAAACCACACCAATACAACAACATTCTGTTCACATTCTGTTCTATAGCTCTATAGCTCTAAAATTCCTTTTCCCTTCAGTTTCTTTTGATGTTGAAGTTAAATGTTGCTGCCTTAGATTGTTGTAAATTTAGTATACAGTGAAAATGTTTGTATTTTATTTAGGAACTGGTAATCTAAGTTGCATCTTTCTGATTATTTTGATGATGAAAAATGTCCAATTTCCAGTTTCATTTGTTTTACTTGGACACTGACAAAGCTGTAGTCTTAATCATTCCTGCAACATGAACTGTGGACTTTTATTTGGTAGGGTCGATGTGTGTTTGCTAGTGGAAGTCCATTTGATCCAGTCACATATAATGGCAAGAAATTTTACCCAGGTCAGGGTAACAATGCCTACATCTTCCCCGGTGTAGCTTTAGGTGTGATCGCCTTCCAAGTGCGTCACATTCCAGAATCAATATTCCTGAAAGCTGCACAGGTAAGTGTTAAAGGATGAACTTTTATTATTTTGGATAAAGATATCATTAAAAGATACTTTTCAGATGTAATCAACTTAAGCTTAAGTATTTAGTGACTCTTAAGCATTTCAGAGTGGTTTTATTTCTAACAGTAAAATTCATTTTGTTTCTTTAACACTACATTGTATTTAAGTAAAAAAAGTGTTATTTTTAAAACTGGGATATAGCCGAAAAATCAGCCTAAATCAGTGCCGTCTGATCAGGACCTGCACTGGTTGCATTTTAGTCAGAAATAACCTAACAAATCAAAAAGCGAACAGTTTAGATCCTGATCAGACGGCATGGATATGCCTGCTGATCTGGATCTAAACTGTTCGCCTTCGCAATAAAAGTGTATCTATGGAGGAAAGGGTTAATTGAGTAATAAACTACAATTATCATACCTCACTATCCATATCTATTACAAGATACAATTATCATACCTCACTATCCATATCTATTACAAGATACAATTATCATACCTCACTATCCATATCTATTACTTCAGACATGTGCTGGCCTAGTAACAGATGAGAATCTAGCAGAAGGGCGTGTGTACCCACCACTGAGCGAGATCCAGTCTATTTCCTTGAAGATAGCCACAGAGCTTGGAGACTATGTGTATAGAGAAGATCTGGCCTCACTCTACCCGGAGCCCAAAGACAAAGAAGCATTCATTTTGAACGGGATGTACTCAACAGCTTATGAGTCATTTGAGCCCGAAGTATGGGATTGGCCAGAATAAATGTCAATATTAGGACTTTTTAGGACTTTTAGATCACACAAATACAATATTTGTATATTTTTTTTTAAATTTAATACATTTGACTGCACTTCTAGAAAAACATTTGATACAAATTTACTTGCTTTTTTCACATGTTGATATATAATATAATTTTATAAATGTAAAACTGGTAAGGTACATGTATTAAAGTGGTGCTGATATTTTTACTGGAAAAAAAACAGATTACGGAATAACAATTGGATTTTATACTGGACACACTAATATTTGACTTGAAGTTACACTGTCTGCTTGCTGTTCAGGAGAGAGAGTTGTTACTGTATATGTTAGTGCCTAATGTTAACTCATAGCTCAGCTTTACGTTCTATTTATTATTCCAGCGACTCATTACCATGTCTTGATTGTAGCTAACTGGTACCATACCATATGATGATTGTAGCTTACTGTACCATACCATATGATGATTGTAGCTTACTCTACCATACCATATGATGATTGTAGCTTACTGTACCATACCATATGATGATTGTAGCTTACTCTACCATACCATATGATGATTGTAGCTTACTGTACCATACCATATGATGATTGTAGCTTACTGTACTGTACTATATTACTGTACCGTACCATACCATATGGTGTTTGTAGCCTACTGTATACTGTCTGCACATTTGCAATATATTTGTAGCAATATCTTATTCGTGTGATTAAAATTAGCTACTGTTCAGATGGAATAAGAGACTAACATGACTTAAGTCTGTTCTTGTACTTAATAGTTTACTGTGATTCAGATTATCTTAACTCAATTCAACGAACAAACTTTTACAGTTAATGTAAACACTTATTCTCTGTTGTGCTCTTCTGTATGTAATTAGACAAATGATATTAGTAATGTTGATTTCCAATAACTGATGGTTCTTTTCACTACTTACATGTAAGTCAATTCTTCATTGATATGTGAAATGTCATATATTTTGATTGGAACCAGCATTCTTAGATAAAACCTTTTCTACATATATGCACATTTTATCGCATGTGTGAGCAGTGTAGGTCCAGATCAGCTGGCACATCAGTGCTGTCTGATCAGGATAAGCATTGTTCACCTTTTGGTCAGAAATAATCTAATAAAACAAAAAGCGAACATTGTAGATCCTGATCAGATGACCAGCTAATTGGATCTACACTATTTGCACATGCAATTAAGGTGTATACATGAAGGAAATGGTTAAATAATTCCATTCACTATTAATGTGAATATTTTAGATATTGTTGAACATATTCATGGAGTAGTAATGAATTAGTGGTAGCTTCCTAGTCGCAGGTGTTGCTAGATTATATAATCTCTAATTCAAGGCATTGTTAATGTTTTGTATTTGAGGCTAATCTTGAGTTTACATATCCAGAACACTTTGTCATCCAGTAAGGCATATTTACTGCTTCTTTCAGACATTTTTACTGCCAGACATCATGTTTATATATAATAAGAGTTTGGAAATAAATAAAGCTTGACAAATTTCTGTCCAAATTTTGTTTGTGATTTGATTATATATATTTTTTAGATGGATGTAAACAAATATTTATATTTTGACCAAAGAAAATACCAGATTTAAACAGTATTGCTTTTCATTTGTATTACAATGTTAATGGTAAATTTTAGAAACTTTTGGGGTCCTGGTGGGTAACATACTTCTTGTTAAGATGAGTAGAAATGATTTTTAGACTCACACCGTTAAATGTTGCATAAATGTTACGAGCATTAATACAAGCAGGTCTTGAGTTTTGATCATCCGTATACACCAAGCATACAGAACAAATTTATATAATTGAATACATATAGGGGGCGCGTCAAGGGAAAAGGCACCTTCGGACAGTTGACGTCAATCTTTGAAATGACGTCATAAAGTTTAGCAGACGACATTATTGATTATGCATTTCGCGGTAAAAATACCATTTTATTGTCATTATTTGTAACAAAATCACATTTTAGTAATAAGAAATTGATTTATAGTTGCAAGTTCTTTCTAAATTTAGTAAAAATTAAAATATCACTTAAAATGACCGAAGGTACCTTTTCCCGTGACGTGCCCCATATATGTTGCAAGTTTTATTCTAAAAAGGGACAAAGTTAACTTGGAGCATTATAAGGCAGACCATACGTATATGCATATGTTAGAAAGAGGTTGGTGATAAGCCAGAACGGATAGTTTTTATCTTGTTTTGTATTTTGAAAACTAGATCATTATCTTCATAAGGAAATGCAGGACAAAATGTCATGACGTGCTAGTTGGATATTCCTTTTAAACATTTAATAATAAGTCCCACTGCAGTCAACAATCTCTTTTTTATAACAGATATATTTTGGACCTGCAAACCTGGCTGGTAGGGAGTGAACAAAGATTTTTTTGTCTGGCATCTTTTAACATGAAATTGAACAATTTTATTTTATTTGATATTGAATGTCAAATTATGTTTGATAAAAAATTTCTAATTTTCTTCTTGCTATATTTTTGCTAACAGTGTTATTGCACTTTAAAAACATATTTGTATGTATAACTTATTTCTTCATTGTTTTTCTTTGTTGTGCTTCAAAGTGCTTGGTTAAGTTTGATGCTTGGTATAAAGCTTTGAACAAAAGTTATTTTAACTATTGTCCTTTTATTCCAAATTGTCTATTCTATACCAATTTATTACTTGATATTATGACCTCCGTCTTTATATTGTACTTCCCAATGGTGTTGTTCAATAATGTAAAGTGACAAAATAGTCCAGAATAAAGATTTCTAAAACTTTTTTTGAACAGAGGATAAACTTTAAGCTATTTATTTTTGTAAAATAAAGCAAAATACCTATAAATTGTTACTGGCAACATATTATTTAATTATGAACCATTTTGCACATTAAATTTTTTGGTTTTACTGGCAAACATTTTGGAGAAAGGATTTGCAAATTTAGAAAGAAATTCAAAGTGCACAGATGTGTTGAAGTCCACACAAATTCATCATTATTGTAATGGTAACAAGAAAACTATGACATAATCTTTCCCTCATGGTACATCTTTTACTATAGGACAGCCGGTGTAGAACCAAATCAGCCTTCACATCTTTGTTTAAATCTGATCTGGATTTACACTTAATGGATGTTAAAGCAAACACCAGATCAACACTGTTTGTACATGAGATGTAAGCTGTCTCCTTGATGTACAATGTTGAATACTGTAGTAGTGTTAAAACCACTTCACTATTTATATGGGAATTTTTAAGTGTTGTTACCTTACATTGTAAAGGTGATTTGATAAGGTCTGATACTGAGCAATGAGAGATGACAAATTACAGAAAAAGAATCTCAAGATCCTGCCAGGGTCATATCAAGTTTCTCAATAATTTTATTAGTATGTGATCTTAGTTTCAAAAAAAAGTTTTAAAATTAATTGTTTAAGGATCTTAAGAAATAATAATAATGTGAATCTTAAAATGTGTTTTTTTCTGTTTTCCCTCTGCTGCAACCTAACCAGTTAACCCTTTACTTCATGTATACACGTTTTCATGTATCCATGCTTTCTGATCTACACTGGTTGTATCTTGGTAAGAAATAACCTAATGAATCTTAAAGTGAATCCTAATCCCGATGGCAATGATGTGCCGGCTGATCTGGATCAACGCTGTTCGTCCATGCCATAAAGGCGTTAATATGGAAGAAAGGATTAATAGAAATCTAAAATTGATATGTTATTTAGTCCGTTAACACTCTACTCGTCAGTGACTCCAGGTTTGCTCTTTTCTGTCAGCCATTTCGTCCACAATTGTTGTGTCCTCTGATTGCATCATTGGATTTCAAAATAACTCCACTAATGTTCACTGCACCAAGATGATGTGGCATAGCAACGCTTAGGTTCTCACCCAGAAAGATCAAGGCTACATGGAGAGGTTGAAGGTCAGGTTCATGTCTGCTCTGTAACTTTCTTATGCATCATTGGATTTCAAAATCAGAGCTATCACTGAATGTGATTAATACCCTTGTTACAGGTGAGGTGAAAATTGTGTCACAACTATGTCCACTTCATGCCAATTACATGTATCTTCCAAAATGTAGAAGCTGTTTATACCAGAAGTCTTTTTAGGAATCCTTTGCGCCATCAATAATTACTGCGCCGAGCCAAATGAATGATCGTAAGTCACAATAATCTACACTAAATGCCCACGAGTATCTTGAAAATTTGAAGTAGACCCGTGTTCCTGCCAACAATGTGTAATGGAGTAGCGAAAACTGTTTCATGCACATCTACACTTCTTACCAATGCTATTCTAGTATTTAAAATTTGGAATTACAACCTTGAAAATTGAAGAAGTAGTTGGTGTCATAAGATTTTTAATAACCATGTCCCATCAACAAATAATAAACTGGACCACATGAAATATTTAATGCATATATACACGATGATAAACATAGGTATGAAGTTTCAATAAACTTAGAAGTAATTTGCCTCACAAGGTTTTGAAGAACCCTGTCCTCTTCCAAAAAAAATAATGGTCTGATCCAATGAAAGGTCCATGAAAAATGTTACAGCTACGATTCATGCCAAAGATATGTTTAAACTTTCAAGTCAATATTATGACCACTCACGGTTGCAGTAGTTCATGTCACAACATTTTTAATAATCCTTTGCTCCTCCAACAAATAATAGACTGATCCACACAAAAATATATCACCCACATTAACACATGCTGAAGATTGTTTTAAGTTTCAAGTCAATACTTTAGAAATTGAAGAAGTATCTCACCTCACCAGATTTTTATTCAATTCGTTTATTCGTTTCAACAAATGACCGAGGTATACAAAAGATATGTGTGTGACACATTTCATACAATGGTAGTCATTTTTGCCAAATTATTTTGAGATCCAACCATAAATGGCAAATATATGGACTGGAGAAGAACTTTCATCGTTAAGGCATTATTAGCAAAACTAATATACGACAGATGCTGATGGGGCATGGGTTTTGTGTGCCACACACCTTCGTGAGCGGATGGGGAACATGCTTGATATGCTGCTCGCACCAAAACATCTGCGTTAGAGACGCGATCCAACCTGGTGATGCTAAAAGGGGTCGTCTGAGGTCACGCATACAACCGAAAGGCGTCCAGTCTTTGCTCTTGGTGCGTGCACAGGATCCAAGCCTCACTACTGTATAGAAGGATGCTCAGCATGCACGCTTGGGTCATCATCTGTGTGTAAAGGGTCAGCATAGATTAGTCGCTGGAGTCGGTATCCGTGTGAGCGTCGTCGGCAAAAGGCATTTCCCGAATGAGGACCTTGCGCACCTTGGTCTTCGCTCTGAGGCGTGCGAGGTTGAATAGGTTCCAGTCGCTCCGTGTGTTGAGGAAGATGCCAATGCTGTTCGCGGCACTTTTCCTGCAGCTGCCAGAGAAAGCTGGTCATGGTCGATCGCTTGTCCCGGAACTCAAACTGTGACTCGGGATACACGCGGCCAGCAGGCGGATGAGGACTGCCCTGGCGAAGGCTTTTCCAACGATGCTGGGAAGAGAGATCCTACGATAGTTTGTTGCAGTCGCTTCGGTCACCGTTCTTCTTCTTGTAGAGCTTGGCGATCTTTGCATCTCAGCATGTATTTGGGTATTTTCCTTCTTCCCATCACTGCAGCAGAAGCTCGTGGAGATGTTCAATGAGGGAGCTTTCTTTTGCGGCTTTCACAACCTCTGACGCGATTCCGTCGCTGCAAGTGCTTTCCTGGTCAATAGCCTTACTGAGTTCCTCGATGGTTGGTGGCGAGTAGAGTTCTTCCATGGTGGGCAGTGGGGTGTTGTTCTTCATAGCTGTAACAGTGACAATATTCTCTCTACAGAACAGTTCCCCGTAGAGCTCAACCCATCTCTCCGTCTGCTCGCCATGGTCCTTTATGATATCGCCAGAGGTAGATCTGAGCATAGCATAGCGGTGTTAGTGGTGTTAGTGACACTTTGCTCAAATGCTTTCTTCATCCCTTCGTACCTGGCACGGGTATTCCCACAGTCTAAAGAGGTCTGGATGTCACTGCTAAGCTTAAAAAAGTAGTCGTTGTCGCATCTACGGGCGAACCTCTTGGCGTTATTGCGGGCTTCTCTGTAGGCAGCCATTGTAATCTCGCAGGGATTCCTCTTGTAGTTGAGAACCCTTGGCAGCTAAAGCAGGCTCAATCTCTTCAATCCCAGCGTCAAACATTTAACCTGTGTGAAATATAATGATAGCACAGCATACAGGCCATGATTTCAGTTCCTGCACAGTCTGTGTCCTGTCTAATTAGTTCAAAATGTGAACCAATCCCTAATAAATGTATGCACTTTAATTTGAATATTATGTGCAGATTTAATAATCTACACTTCTCTATAGATTTCTTTCATTGTATTTTTTACCTTTGCAGCAGTTGCAGGAATACATGTACAGCAAATATTATTTTAAAAGAGACAATGACATTTACCGAAATATCCTATTATCTGCTATGTTTATTAGTATGTTTACAAATAATACCGTCATTTATTAATAAAATCACTATGTGCCAAAATAAAGCAAAATGCCTTCGAAATAATTAACATCACAGCATGATGAGAATTCATGAGCAAATAATTCTTATTGATAGGTATCATGCATGAATTAAGTTAATAAAACAATTGTGTTTAGTGTAATATAGTTTTGTGTTTCATGAATACTAAATATTAAACCGAGTCCGTTTTATATTGAGGTGCATGTAAATTAACTTTTAACATTTTATTTGTTCTATATAAAACGCACTCTACACATAATGAAATTTAAAAGAAAATTTACAAATTAAATCTAAATAGGAATAAGAAACTTGAACGACCGCATTTAGAATTAAAACAAAACATGCAGTCCACATCAAGTTTATAAGGAGTGCTTAATAGAAGTATATATCAGTTTTGATAAATCTCTGCATTATTGTCAAGAGTCTATAGGATTTCGATAATGATTTGCATAAACGGTTTATGTACGAGGCTTTTAATGAACAGTTTCTTTAATCCGTGTCAAAACTTGGGCAGACGACATGAATGTGTACATGTAGTCATGACAACAACCGACGCACTGTTTTGTTCTATCATTTCCGTTATGTTTCCATCGATGAAACAGTTTCTTTTTAAGAGACACACATGCTGATAACTATTGTAAATAACTATTTTATTTGGACTTTTTCAAAATTTTCATACAATGAAATCAATCGGACAATAATCAATTAAAAACCAATTAAGGAACTACTTTTAGCAGGTGCATTACGTGTGATTCCGCGAAGTCGGATCTACTTGTCGCACTTAGTTTGAGGACATAGCCGGGGTTAGTTAGCCTGGCGATCCTCTGTGGAAAACTTCTAAGAAGTATTTTAGTATAGTAGTTGATTAGTGAGTTCAGGAAGCATGGCGGACACGGAGACTGATCCAGGGCCAGGAGAAAAGGAGGCTAACAAGCCCCCGAGCCCTAAACCCGACACTGATGAAGTGGCCCCTCCACTGGTATCTTCAAAAAGTAAGTATTTTATTATTATTATGTGATAACCAGTTTTTTGCAAACTGGACATTTACAATAGACAGTGGTATTTAGTTTTAATACCAGCGAAGTCCACATAACATTGATTTTTAAAGTCCTTGAAATAAGACATTTACTAAATTACTATTTTAACATTTAGTTAACTTTTCAATTTGATATGTTTAACCTTGTCGGTTTTATGTTACGTAATGTTGATAGTAACAAGAAAGCAGTTGATATAGTAACAGGATGAAAAAAGAAAGGTAATAAAAGATGAAAATTTGATTTCAAAGAAATTGTCAAACATACAGTATAAAGTATATGGACTATATCTATAGAACTTAGAGACTCCTTGACATTTCCCTGGTGGTTTTCTTGGAATTGATGTAATCGCTGTTGTTTTATTAATGCAAAGAAATGGCATTTTATTAATGCAAAGAAATCTACCTGTGAAAGCCAGCTTAAATGAATTGAAATTGCGTTGACGTTAAATTACTCTAATTTGCACATGTTTTGGGTTACACATTTTATATATAGTGTTAATTGTTGATTATTAAGTATATTCAAAAACTTTGTATGGTTATATTTATCTAAGAGGGTATCAATTCACAGTTTTAAGTGGATTTGAATAACTTGAGGTATCTGTCAATGGCCAAACAATATTTACAAAGGCCAGATAATTTTCAGACATTAAATATTGACCTTGCTTTATATAAACAGTACCTGTAAAGTCAGTGGCTACTGAAATTTGACTGACTGAACCAGTACAGTATAGTTCACATTCCTGATATTAAAATGTGGAGTAGAATAAAGTTATCACCTTACATGGCCAGCTTTTAGAATGTATCATGATTTAATTGAATAGTAGTGCTGCAGCGAGTATCTAAGTACTCGGATATTCACGAATCATATCAGAAAATTGGGTACGAATATTCACTATTGCAAAGATCGTTAGATCACAATCTTTTATTTAAACATTTATTCAAGCAATTTTTTACAAACTAAAAACAAAAACTGATTTATAAAGTGATTTTAAACAATATTTTTCAAAGGCCATTACTTTTGCTTCAATAATCTGCCACCCAAATGACTGGAAATACTTCGGTATTTAAATAAAAGATGAAGAAAAGAGCATTGATGTGGCATATACTGGTAGTCAAATTTGTCAAATCATATGAAAAGACGCCACAGAATCAACACTATTACAGGGAAAAATCATGACCCTATGCATAATCATTTAAATTAGGGATTCGTGAATTGATCTGTGAATCGTCAGGCCTGAATCGTGGATCGGATCGCAACTTGCACGACAATCCACAGTCCTAATGAATAGGTTATATTTAAAGACTTTTCATTTGTTTCACAATGGAAAGCATAAATTTGTCAAATACCATAGCTTGGAAGTGGCCATAATATTAGACATAGGTTGACCCTTAACTCCATGCCATCTGATTAGGATCTACACTGTTTGCTTTTTAATTTTTTGGTTATATCTGACCAAAAAGAGAACAGTGCAGATCCTGATCAGACAGCATGGATTTAACGGCTGATCTTGATCTACACTGGTAGCACACATATTAAAATGCATATAAATGAAGTTAACGGTTAACATCTGTAGAACTGCTGACAGTTTCAGCATGTGGTTCCTGCTTTACTGTTTCAAGTAGTAAAATGCTGTTGATTTTGTCATCTTGAAAAGTTGCAAAGTTGAAATGTATTTACATAATCAAGATAATAATGCTCAAAAAGGAGAATGCACAATGTTCCATACAGTTAGGCCTGAAATACTCAAAATTAAACTTTTAGAAATAGCGGTATTTGTAATAGATGGCAGACAGAATGATATATTTCTTAACCCTTCACTTCATATATACACTATTTTAACGTATGTGCGACCACATTAGTGCCTTCTGATCTGGATCTGCACTGGCTATGTTTTGGTCTGAAATAACCTAATGAATTGATAGTGAACAGTGGAAATCCTGATCAAATGGCACAGATGTGCTATTTGATCTGGATCTACACTGATAGCCCACAGCCCTATCTATGGAGTAGTGTTAAGAAGCATTGTGTTTTTGGTGAAGATATTGAAATAAATCTATTCTTTTTTCGTGACAGCTGATAAAAAGAAGTCTGGAGTTCCAGCAAAGAACCAGCCACCAGCCAAGGTATGAAAATCAACAATTATTTCTTTGAAACAAAAACACAAATCAAAATGAAGTTATAGATTCCATTTGGCCATTTCTTGCCTTTATACAGAGTAATGCAATTATTACATGCATTTATATTATGTGAAAATTTTACATCAGCTGGTAAAAAAATAATAACAGTACTTTGGTAAGCTGATTCTATTGAAGAAGTGACCAATAATCTTGATCAAAGAGTTATAATGCAGTTCTGTACAAATAAATATTTGAACCTGAATGAATTGAAATTGTGGCATATACTCTAGTATTAGAAAAGATTCTGGGCTAAAAAAAAACAACCAGCAGTTAACCACAGGCATTTAGTTGTCCATTTTAACTTTACTTTAATGTATGGTTTTATTTAGCTGAGTGAAACCACCTTAACAAATTGTTTCTAGTTGTCGTACTCATATTTTTTGTAGGGGGTTAGTTATGTAGGAAACTATTATTTACCTATACACATGTATATAATGAGTAAAAAAAATAAAACATCAAAAGGGTTTTAAAGATACTTCTGAGTCAGTCCAGGTCATTTCAGCCCTACTGACAATGAGGTGGTTTTAAAACTATTTGTCTGTGTTGTAGGGACCAGCTCATGCTGCCAAGAAGAATGTCATCCTGACAGGGGAGGCAATGAAGGAGATGCAGAAGCAAGCAAGACAGGTCCGAGAAGAGAGAAAGGCACAGGTACTCACAACTTACATTGCTCAATGCTTTATACTCCCATCCCTGAAATTAAGCCAGAGAAAATAAATTTGTAGATGCTCATCACCAAGTGCCTTCCCAAACTTGAATTTCAACTTCAACAACGTTAGTTTATCCCTTTCCTCCATATATACACATTTGTTGCATGTGCAAATGGTGTTGATCCAGATCAAATGATACGTCTGTGTCAACTGATCTAGACCTGCTCTCTTCACTTTCTGGTCAGAAAAAACCCTAATGAACAGTATAGAACCTGATGAGATGGCACAGATGTGCCAGCTGATCTGGATCTACACTGTTAGCACATGCCATGAAGGGTGTATATTGAGGAAAGGGTTATTTGATTTTCACATACAGTTGCATGTAGCACTGCCAGTGCCAGAGCATAAAACTTTATATAAGCTAGTTATCTTATGTTTAAAAATACAAAAAAACGTTTATAATTATGCCCGCCTGCCTCCCTTTCTTTTGAAATCTGGAAGAGTCTCCAAAAATCATTTTATCTGGTTCTGTTAAAGCTGAATGATACAGATTAAAACAAATCAGTATGTTTCCCACCTTCTCTCTTTCTTATTATTCTACTGAATACTCTTAATAGTTAAAACTTGTTGGTTTTTCACAATATCATTAATGATGTGTAATATTTCTTTACCCATTTACGTTGTGCCTTTTATCACATGGGTGACCAATTTAGAACCAAATCAGCTGATACATCTGATCTGGATCTTCACTGTTTCTTCATCAGAAATACCCTAAATGATCTTAAAAGTGAACAGTGTAGATCCTGATCAGATGGCATGAATATGCCAACTGATCTGGATTCACACTGGTCACCCATGGGGTGAAAGCTGTAACCTTTGAGTAATGGGTTTAATTGATTTACTATTGATTAATGTAAGCATGGGGATGAGCTAGTTTCATTAGCTTTTCTTAGCAATTTTGAGTATTTTGTGTTAATAAACATATCTTCCATTTTTCCTAAGGAGACAGATGCAGAAACTTGTGTGAGGAGCTTTGCTTGCTAGAATCAGGCCTGAGAATGAAATTGTTGTACTTGTAAATGTTTCTTTCAATCACTTCATAGCTCTCTTAACTCTTGAATCATACTAAATCTTCCAAGTGAATCAGATGAGATATATTTTCAAAATGGATAAAATTAAATGGCAGATGTCCCCTAGTTTGTCATTTAGAAGCTACACAGACTGGTGCATAATTAACGATTGGAGCGCTAAGCTCTAGTGCAGCTCAAGTCACATGACATTACTTTGGCGGGAAAAGCATTATCAAGTTTTCCATAAATACTTAGAGCTTTTCATCTATTTTTCTTGCACTTAGAATCAGATGATGGTAAGTTATAAGTACTGCATGGATTGTGTGAACAAAATTTGTTTGATTGTTACATGTAGGTCAAGGGTTGAAATATAACTGACATAGTTTATAGATGGAAACAAACATTGTGACAGTGATTTGCTATCTAAAATTGTGGCTAATAACCCTGGCACTTCTTTAAAATGCACTGGTCAAAACAATAGTCCAAGATGATAAAGCAGAGATTGGAAACCAGTCTTGAATCTGTGTGTGGTGATTGGCAAATTCACTCAGTTTTAACCAATCATTTGCTAAGGACTAAGGACTCGTCTCCAATCTGATTTACATTAAGTTGAGCCCAATATAAACTGAAAGATAGTTTAAAGTTTGAAATACTTATCCAGAAGCTTGATTCAGTATTTGTATTTGGTTCTCTCTGATCTGAAATTTTGTAACTGGCATGGTTCTTCATACAGATTGTCCCAGTTGATGAAAAATTGGATAACCTTTTTGTTTTTTAATTTCATGGAACATGATGCATGTAGATGTTAATCTTTTGGGAGATAAATATTATATTGTACATCATATTGTATATTATACAAATCCTACAGTTTTAGTTTACATCTTATCAATCAAAGATGATAAAATTAACCAAATGGTATTTTAGATTGGAGCTAGTGCAATTTGGGAGGTTCCAATGTTAGTTTTATAAAGTGTAGTTTACGGCGGCACACAAAAACACATGTCTTGCAGTGTATATGTATTTTTAAGTGTGTTTGATATTAAAGTGTGCATGTTGATGTCAATATTTGTGCTAAGATTGTGTTAATGTTTAGGCGTCAGTAAATTAATTGCTTGTTAAACACTTTGTTTTTAGTGGGATTATCAATATTTTGTAGGTGCTGTTGACTTTCTTAAGTGAAATTCATAATATTTTCTTATGTTTAATAAAATTGTTGTTAAGGGGTCTGCTTACATTTTTTTTGAAAAAGGGTTGTTTTTCTATGTCTAGGACCTTGAACTGGCAGCCAAAGTCATTGGAGTGTGGTAGTTTTTGTAGGGCACAAAATGTGCATTTTATTACATTTGTAGCGTAATTATTTAAAAATGCTTTAATCCTATTCATAATTTAATATTATTTCAATATACGTTAATATGCTGGATTGATTGTTAGTTAAAATAATTGTACATTTACCCTTGAACATTGAAGGATAAATCTCTTGCTAAGTTTTAGAAAGGTTTCAATAGACTTAGGTTGCTGGCCAATTAGTACATGGGAGATTTTGATTGAAAACCTATTGATTTATTGGCAGGTATTTCAATTTGTTAAGTTAGATTCTCATTCAGTGCCAGCAGATCTATATAAAATATTTCCTAACATGCAAGACAAATGATCTTTAAATAGTGTCTGTAAATTAAACTTGGCAACTGGGTATGATCCATGTGTTTGGCAAAGTCTGCAAGAAAAATCCCCTCAATTGTTTGAACACTATAGACATTTTGAATATAATCAGATTATCAAATTAATCAAAGAATTATGTATATATCCCTCATTTATCATGAATTCAATTGATCCCAGAGCCATGTATTATTTTATTAAGACTTTAAGTTATGTTAAGCTCTTCTTGATAGATTATTATTTGATAATTAGTAATGTTATGTGTACTAAAACTGTCATGGTCAAATCTCTGCTAAAATTGCACAGGTTTAACACTCATGAGCTATAATCCGAGATGAAAATTGTTTTGTTGTTGTTTTGTTCAACATATAAAGGTGGTTGTATTCTAGAATTATCCATCATTATTTGAACAATAAAGAAATTATATAGCTAACAACTTGCTTGTGCAATTTTAATTCATATGAAACTAACTTAGATTAGAAAACCTAGACAAAATAGCAACACATTGTCAGTAAACATAGCTTGATTTACAGTATTGTGTATAAAGATAATATTTCAAAAGGTTTTAAACATATATTGAATAGTTCACATTAATTAGTCATGCCAAAAACTTACATAAAAGAACCTATTGTAGAAATGTTAAATCTGATGATAGTTTTTCAAAGCAAATTTATGAATAAATGATTATGTTCAAGTTCAAATTGATGAAATTATGAATTCTTTTGCGTTTTACGATCGTTTAAATTTTGCACTTGAATCTCATGAATTTCGATAAATTCTTTGATCTCTTAAATAATTTCATTTCCTTGTTTGATTTGTGCATATAATTGATGCTAAAGGCCCTTCTTGAAAGTTTATCTTCATATTAGAAATGTACCGAGAAGGAAACACTAATACATATTAAGGCATGCCGTCCCCTTGGTTGCAAATGTACATTCATTGAATGGGTCCATTTGCTTAAATCAAACAGTTAGTTATAGTGTAATGTCAAATTTCAGATAAAGAAATATTTACTTTTGTTCTGTTTTAAAGATAAGGTAATGTTTGCATTGATAAGGCTGACGACCTGTCTATGTGGTATCTAATGTAGGTGTCGTTACAACCGCCTATTGAGGGAAAATACAATGTCTATAATTAATCCATTGATCAAGCAGGATTGAATATTGATTTGCATATTATTCTCTTTAATAGTTTTTCACCTGCATATTTAAGATTGTTTTCTTATTCATTTTACATTTAAAATTTTTCTCATCAAATATCTAATTTTAGCCATGACACCAAGACATGTACATTTTGAATATGTCAACCTTTGACAAAAAAGAATCTTCAGTTATAATTCATTAATGATTCGAGATTTCTTTATAGTAATTAATTTACATGGCATGTTTGATTTATAAATATTTATATGTATACAAGAAGAACTTGGTATTAAGTCACAATTCAAATTTCCTTTGTTTTCCTTACGGCACTGACCCATGAAAACATTTTGCTTAAGTATTTAGATGTTGCCATTCCAAGTTTGATTTTTTGTTTATTGTTATTCTGGCTAATAGATGAACAGAATATACAGTAAGGATATCAAGAAGAATGTAAAATTGTGGAAATGTATACATTTGTCCCAGAAAAATGTTATGACCATCAACCTGTAATCCAAAACTGTGAAAACTGGGAGGCAAACAAATAGTATTAGTTAAGTGCTAACAAAATAACAAGGTTAGCATCTTTGCATGGGCAAAACTACTTAATTATTTTACAAGTCATGTTATGGCTGTACAATGCACCATAAAATGAATCATATTTATTTTTATAACATATTTAACCCTTTACCCCCTGAGATATGGCAGTTAATTCATAGGCCAACATTGTAGATCCAGATCAGATATCACAGATGTGCCATCTGATCTGGATCTTCACAGGTCTCAAATGCAATAAAACCCATATACATGGAGTAAAAGGTAAAACAATTGATACAAATTCAGTTCATTCACCCCAATATACGAAAAACTTTACTGACCCTCTAATACTTTTTTAAAGTAAAATCTATGTAATAATTTAGATCAGTGCAAAAAATTGGTAATATTGCAGCAAAACATTTAATATTATTTCTGTTGAAAGTCAGTTTTTTTTAAATACAAGTGTTGATCAGTATCAATAATTGTAAATTAACCAAACAATGTTTTATTTCTTTCAGGTTGATGCTAGACACAAACACATCTTTAAACAGGTTTGTACGTTGTAACACTATCTTAGTACTTAATATCTGCCATGTTTGACAAAAATCATTTTATTGGATTTAAGTATTTAAGTATAACTTATTAGAATGCTGATGTCCCATTTATTATAACTGAGTTTAGAACCAGTAAAATAAAATCATTAAATATTAACTTCAAGATATTCTGTAATAAGGAACATGTTGATTTTGTGGTTAATTTATGTGGTTAATTTATGGATAATGATGCATTTTGATAATCTTAATTATGAGGCTCCTGTTAACTAGTGGTGAGGTTGCCAATCACATTTGCAAGTTTGATTTATTCAAGAGATAGGATACACAGTGTATGATGACCTCTATCCTGTGTGCGGCCAGTAGATCCAGATCTTTGTGCAGTCTGACCAGGGCCCAAGATCATAAAACTAAGATTTGAGATCAGTCTCAAATCTCAAGCATCTGATTGGCTGAAATGGCGACTGGTCGCCATTTCAGCCAATCAGATGCTTGAGATTTGAGACTGATCTCCAGATTTAGTTTTATCTTCTTCTTCTTGGCGTTCACTATTTAGTTTTATGATCTTGGGCATAGGATCTGCATTGTTTGCTTTAAGGTTCATTTAATTATTTCTGACTAAGAAGGGAACATGATAGATCCAGATCATAATTGTTGCACATGGGATATATGCAGCTGTGTCCATGGAATAGAGTGTTAACTATAGATACCTAGGTGTTAAATGATTGGATCTGTTTCAGATTGCTGATGCTCTTGGACTGGAAGAGTCACAAGTAGAAGACCACATTCTGTCTGATGAAAAGGTGAGTCCTGTGCCCAAGGTTATAAAACTGAGCATGGAAACCAGTCTCAAATCTCAAGCATCTGATTGGCTGAAATGGCAACTGGTTGCCATTTCAGCCAATCAGATGCTTGAGATTTGAGACTGGTTTCCAAGCTCAGTTTTATAACCTTCAGGTCAGGGCCCAAGATCATAATACTAAGATTGGAGATGAGTCTCAGATCTCAAGCATCTGATTTGCTTAAATGGAGATTCTTGATATTTGAGACTGGTCTCCAGTTTTCGTTTTATGATCATGGGCATAGGATGTTGTTGGAGAACAATTTTTACAAATAAATGAATTAATTCAGTGAAGGAGACATTGGGAAGCAAGACAGTAGTTCATTGAACTGCTTAGAAATACTTTGTTGCCACTGTGAAGTCAAGTAATTATCGAAGGGTGATTGATTTTTGTTGATTTCCTAGATAAGGTGCATGGTTTCAGTTCCAAGAAGATACTACGATCCTCTCACTCTGTAATTATTTTGTTCAGTATCTGCTATGAGGAATAAGGAAACCTTGCATTGTGATATTTGCAATAATTTGACAGCAATGTATATAATTGATACTGTTGTTTTCTATGAAACTTTGGTCTTCTAAAATTTGAATTCTTGGCATGAAGTGAAAATGTTCATGTATAGGTGTATGAAGATTATGATTAAAGATATTCTTATCCTGTACTTAAAGTTGTCAATAAAACTTCTATTTGGAGATTACCCAATATTTAAAGTAACCTGTACTGGAGTGACATTATGTTAATTTGATGCTTGGTCAACATTTTACCCAAAAATCTTTTCGCTAATTTGGCTATTATTTGTTTTACTCATTGTAATTTCGTAACTACATTTACAATCAAACGCATTGAAGTATCTTCAAACAAGTTTATCAGAGAGTTTGAAGGGTTTCTTTAATTGGTGTTAGGTAAATATTATCCTTACTGAACTGGTTGTCTACAGTGTTTTTACAATTTTAAAATCTCAATTAAATTTTGCTCTTTGTCAAAAACAGTTGTTTTAATGAAATCTGCCTTTTATCCAATATTACAACTATTTTTGTAATGTCCAGTAGAGATTGCTTTAAATAATAAATCTTCATTATTTCTAAATTATATGTGGGTAGTTTTAACTATAACCAATGGTTATTAAATAACCCTGTTAATTCACAGTACAATATTGAGAGAAAGAAATGATATGTTTAGTTCATGTATATGCCTGTTTTCACATGGATTTATCATCTGTGCCTTCTGATCTAGATCTGTCTAATAACCTAATGACTTTAAAAGGAATCAGTATAGATTCAGTTCATAGAGCACAGATGTGCTGTCAGGTATGCAGAACTTACAAAACAAGAAAAAACCTAAATAGGAGAATCAATTTTGTTTGAAAAGTTAAATTCTCATGTATATAATATTGTTTTTATTACATATATGTTTAATGTAATTTATAATTCTTTAATGTTTTGACTTCAACATTTATATAAGAGACAGTTTTTACATGAGATGCAATATGTGGTTTTGTGAATCATCACATTAAATTCAGACAAATCTACACAGTGTATTTTTTCAAGTTGTTCATTTTGATCATTTATGTTTTCAGTTTGAATTGTTTGAGCCGTTCTTTGCTGTTGACGGAACCAGGAAGCTCATGTTCTTTTATCAGGACGTACAGGTAATTCAGTCACTGTTAATGTCATGGGTTCCATTTGACTGGTGAAATGACAATTTGACTCATGAAATTTTCAAAAAGCCTTATTTTGACCCAAATAATTTGAATGTCATTTTTTTCGTAAAAGAAGGAGTATTTTGGCCAAAAATTGGCAGAATTTGCTAAAATATAATCAAAATAACTGTTGAAATTCAGCAGCTAGTGGAACCCCATGGTTAGTCACAGTTATAACCATTCTAGATCCTGATTATCACACATTTATGGAGTCTGAGCTTGGACCGAAAGGCTTACTCTTCAGTCCATAAATTCATGCAAGGTACATGTTAACTATGGACTGTCTATATATTGAAATTTGAATCGGTGACCCAAAATCAATGGCTTAACCCTTTCCTCCATATACTCATCTTTATAGAGTGGGCGACCAGTGTAGATCCAGATCAGCCGGCACATTCATGATCAGGATCTGCTCTGTTCACTTTAAGATTCATTAGATTATTTCTGACCAAGAAGCAAATCATAAATATCCAGTTTAGACTTAATGGATATGCAGGCTCATCTTGATCTGCACATGTTGCACAACATGAATATGAAATGTGTATTTGATTTCATTTTACAGTGTAAATAAATATGCATGTTGTTTTATGTTTACAGAAAGCTGGCTCGAAAGAACCGACCAAGAAGCTCTTTCTGACCACAGGGGATACAGATGTAAGTACCTGCTTATTGGTTTTGAAATTGACCAAGGCTTCATTTAGGATTCTTACTTGAAATAATTCAAACACTAAATACAGTTAGAGGTAGGGCAAACCACTATTTGGAAGGACAGCTATGTTTGCTTTGTCAGAGCTGTTATTCGGAAATTGTGAGATGGAGCCTGGATGTTACAGAAAAATGGATGTGCTGGCTGATCTGGGTCTACGCTGGTCACACTTGCTTAACCACACATATATTTGGAGGAAAGGGTTAATGAGTAGTCTCCAATTACTCATTTCTATATTTATAGTTCAGTTTGTCCAAGTTATTGCATTTGATTGTGTTTCAAACAAGAAGATTGTCTTGTTGACTTTGATTTCTCTTCCATAATCATTTTGCAATTAGACAGACATTTCTATTTGATGAGCTGAGTTCTATTTCCCATTGATTTTAAATAAAGAACATTCTTCCTCATTAATTCCAGTGTTTAATTCAAGCACTTTCTTGTTTGCATAATTCATTGTTTAATTGAATATAAATTATCTGGCTCATTGATTTGCTGAGAGATTTCCCAATGTTTACTGTGGAATCAACTACCTGCAGTGAGTATCAGTTTATCTAGCTGATTAACCTGTCTGAATGAATGCTCTTAACATCTATTCTTTCCCAAAAGGGATCCAATAGGTGATTGACTTAAGACATGTAGTCCTTGGTATGATAGTAAAAAGAAGCGTTAACGTGATACACACCTGAAAGCACAACACATGAGATGTTTATCATCCTCCTGTTCAATATCGCCCTTAAATTGACAAGAACTAAATCACTGCAGGTTGGAGTGTTTACTATTAAGCGTCATGTTTCAAGGGCGTCTTAAATTGATTTAGTTGTTGTATTGGTAATTGGATAGTTAATAGCTTCATTCATTTCCAGCGTCAGTATTCAAATTGGGTAGAAAATACAGGTACCTCAATCATGCAATGCTATAATCACATACATAAACAAAGTGCACAAACTTTATCATTTTATTTGTGTAGTTGTGTTTGGTTAAGTGACTTTCAAATTTGTAAAATGAATACGAATTTAACATAACACCATTGATTCAGCTTTTATCCCATATAAAACCAGTATAGATCTGTGCAGTCTGATCTGGATCTTTACTAGTCATTTTTAGTTCCTTGAATTATGTCTGACAATGAAATGGACAGTGTAGATACATATCTGTCTGTTGGATATACACTGGTCACCAGTAGGATATACGTTGAATTACATGAAGTAAATGGTAATTAAAATGTAAGAATGATAAATATCACACCTACTCTTATGGAATGAATAGGAGCCATATTGTTTAGAATAAAAATTAATTAACACTTTTCCCAATACAGTTTCTTTTATTGCTGTGACAACATTTTAATCATTTTTAAACGCTTTGTTTTAAGACTTGCTTTGTTTTAAAACTTGCTTATTCTTCATAAGCAATTGAGCCCTAGTTCCCGATACTGGTCTACAATTGTTGGATTTTTTCTTTCATATCCAGTGTTGACCTGTACCATAATTTGCTGTACAAATTGTCCGAGAGAAAAGAAAAGAGAACCAATTAAGTGTTCTTAACGTTTCTGAAGTGATTTGTATTGTTAATAATCAATACCTTATACAGTTTCTAGGTAGAAAACCTGCATTAGAGCTAGGTCAGAACTATATTGTGATTTGTTTACCTTCCTAATGTCAGTATTATTATTATTGAAAAATCAACCAACAGGCAGTGAATTGACAACTACTTATATTTGGTTAAGATGGCAAATGTCAATTAGTAAAAAGACCATGGTATTTTAAATAGAGTTTTCGTTTGAAGTAGTAGATCAGTCAAGGTATAGAAATAACATTGTGTATTGAGTACACCTTCTGTTGGTGTATTTTAGTGTAGACATAAACCATGGCTTTCTGTGATAGTCTTTGAAGCTTAATATCAGTTTTGTAGTAAGCATTACAATTGTAACTAAATGAAACATCTTTTATCACAAGCAACAAAAGAAATACATATGTCTCAAGTTAGAATTAAAAATTACTCTTTACTGTACCCAAGGTTATAAAACTGAGCATGGAAACCAGTCTCAAATCTCAAGCATCTGATTGGATGAAATGGCGACCAGTCGCCATTTCAGCCAATCAGATCCTTGAGATTTGAGACTGGTTTCCAATCTCAGTTTTATAACCTTCAGCCCTGACCTTGGACAGAAAAAAGAACAACTCTCCTTATTGTAATATAGTCAAACAAATGAGCAGGTTGGCTGGTAGGGAAAAAATATCAAAAGATATAAGATATTTGTACACATTAGTTTTTAAAATCTTTTTATCTCTTTAAAATCTTTAAGTCTTTTATTGGCATAAAAACTTGTTATTCTAGCTAACGAATGTATAAATAAAACTGCAAAAAAAATATGATTTAGTTTGCAAGAATATCCTTTTCTAAATTTAACACTGGGTTAGTTTAACCCACAGATAAATTTTCAAACAAATGGCGTCATGAAAGAAATTTATATAATTTATGATTTGAATTTTTGTTAAAATATCAACTATCCAAAATGTTCACTTGTTATACTAACTGGATGGAAAGAATAATTACTGTTTTTCATTATTTCCCTTCTCACATTTTATGATTTATGATGTTGTATGTAAGCAGTATGTTTTAACATTTTTCTAGCCACCCCACATAATCTGATTTCAGGGCTTGAAGGGGGTAGTTCTGTATTTCCTGCGTACTACAAACAAGGCGATCACTATTGCCAACATTGGTAATGAGGTGAACTTCGGTATGATGGACTGTTCTAAAGGCAAGATTTTGGCTGGCCTAGAGAAACATCTATCCTGTGTGGTTCTTCCCTCACTCAGATCTCTCGAGGTAGGGTTTTGAGTTGGTCATTTATCAAGCAGAACAGTCAATTTTAAATATTTCCTATGATTAGTATTGATTTATTTACGATGGTATCAAATAACAATAAAATATTTTTGTCTTTTGACCATTTAGACCAGTAGCACAAAATTCAGTCTTGGGCAAAAGATGGCTTGATGCATTTATAGAAAATATTACATCACTTGAATTAATCTCCTTAAAAAAAAACATTGGATTCACACAAATAAGTAGTTTATCAACAAGTAAAATAGAGAATGCTCACATTAATATTTCAATGAAACATAATATTTTAAACTCTCAGAAAAAGCTAATGAATTTCAAAGTGACTAATGTAGATTGTAATCAGACTGTACAGATGTGCAGGCTGATCTGGATCTGTACTGGTCACACATTGGACAGCATGGATTTTCCAGCTGATCTGGATCTACATATTTGCCCATGGGATTACAGCCATATCCCATGGAGTAGTGTTAAATGATGAAAAGTGAATACTGATGTTAATGTTTCAGCAATGGGGAGATATAGAGAACTCTAAGGGGAACAACGCTCAGATCGAGGAGTTCCTAGAGCAACTGGAGAAGTTTGTCACAAACCTCATGTCAGCGCTCAACAACATGGAGGGGCAGATAACTCTTGAGGAGAACGGCATTGGACAAATCATTGACAACATCGAGTCCCCTGCTGACTACCAGTCTGTTGGTAAGGGAAATAAACTTTGTTGAACTTCTAAACAGCGACTGCCTTACAATATGAAGAATGCATGGTGATCATACATAAATAACAAGGTCTTGAATCTCTCCATTAATGTTTGTGTCTGATTGAACAAAGTGCAGTCAAGGCTTCAGCAGATTCTTTGATAAGTTGTAGCATAACAGTAATTAGCATTCATATATAATTAGTGATAGAAGGTATGTCATATATACATGGTCTCAGTATATAAGCTTGTACCATATTGGTTTTAAAGAATTGGACATATTAACCCTTTCCTTCATATATATGCCTTTATGGCATGGGCAAACAGTGTAGATCCAGATCAACCCAGAGAGTTGTCTCCATTTCAGCTAATCAGATGCTAGAGATTTGTGAATGCTCTCAGGTTTAAGTTTATCTTGGGCCCAGTTTTAGTATATCCAGATTGTCATATTATCCTAAATTCTGAGTGTTATACATGTTGCAGCTGGTAACAGTGACTACCTGGAGAAGTTAGAGACTTTGTGTGCCCAGTGGTCACGACAGATCGAACAGGTGTTGGCAGAAAGTGAGCAGATGAGACGTGAAGCAGACGACATCGGACCAACAGCTGAACTCAATTACTGGAAGTCACGCATGGCAAAATTCAACAAGTAGGAATTTGTTTATTGACTTAAAACTATACAAAGAGATTTACTGGTGTACACTTGATAAGTGGTTCAAAGAACTTGTCCATGTTCAATTGCACATGGTCCCCTGATAAAATAACAAGGTTAGTAACCAAGAATGAGAAAACAAATGGAGTAACTATATCAAAGAGAATTTTTACTGGGATTAGGGAATACATATACTCCACATGTTAGAATAATGTAACCACCATGTTTAAAAAAAAGAAAGAAACAATCTTTTAGTGTAGTTCTAAAAAGCATTAGTTTCATGCTCCATGACCTTCTAAGATTAATTATAAATAAACCAGCACTCAGGTCACTACCAAATGATTCAGCATATGTTTAAGTAAATATGTCTATGCAGTATTATATTTATTGACAGAAAAATTTTGCTTCATTTTGGTGTAAACAGTATTTATTTCAAATGATACAAATATGTTGATATGTAACATAGAAAGCCTAAACCAGGATGAGAAAACAAGCTATCAAATGATAAAGCCTATATAAAATCTTCTCCCAGTAGTCATGATGTATGCATTATGGTAAAGAAGACACTATTAAAGAAACCCAAAAAATGTGTTTCACAGTATGTTAAATTGTTTATAAATAACTTTATTTATCTATTAATGTGATATAAATTTCTGTTACAGCCTTTTGGAGCAGATGAAAAGTCCTAGGGTAAAAGCTGTGCTAGGTGTGCTGCAGGTGGCAAAGTCCAAGTCCCTCCGCAGGTGGAAGGAACTGGTAGGTTCCTTTAGCATTCTTTAGGGTCATGGAATTTCATGTACTGTTTATTTATGTTATTAATATTTCAAAGTAATGAAAGACAAGAAGCAGTTCCTTAGACATAGGCAATTTGTAATTGAGATAAAATGCAAGTGTTAATTTATTTAAATGTTAAAATAATCTTAGTTTTATTTAAGCCTTCTAGAGTTACTCCTACATTACTATGGTCCTTGAAAGATAACTGTGATTCTTTACATCACATTAGTGAATAGATCCCATCTGTTGATGTATGATGGGCGAACAGTTTAGATCCTGATCAAATGGCATAAATATGCTGGAAGATCTGGATCTGCACTGTTCGCTTTTATATTTGTCAAGCTATTTCTGACCAAAAAGCAAACAGTGCAGATCCTGATCAGATGTCACAAATATGCCAGCTGATCTGGATCTACACTGGTTGCAAATGGGTAAAAACATGTATATATGGTGTAACGGGTTAACATGAAGATTGTATGCGACAGGATGGTTACATCACAGACTATGCCAATGAAGCCAAGGACAACGTCAAGTACCTGTACACACTGGACAAGTTCTTCGGACCACTCGTCAAGTGTACACCAGTAAGTCTGTTTGTTTACTGTTACATCTGGTTGGATAATGTTAGTTACATTTAAATTAAACTATTAAGTTGGAACACAAGGGCTGTATTACATGCCTAGATAGTATTTACATCACTGGGAAAGTCCTAAGGGAGCTGTGGTATTGTCAGATTCTTTAGATTGATTCCAGAGTACAAAAAGTAAACTTGTTCAAACATTTAAGACTGGAGGTTAGTTTGTGTTAGGCATTTATTGGTTAAACTTACAGTAGTCAGAAGATTGACCCATTTACAAGTTTTAAGACCGATTCCTCTCTCAGTTTGACTGTCCCTGTTGTCATCCAGATAACTACTTCTATTAAAACCAGTCTGCTGAGTTTTATTGTACTTAAAAACTTTTGATAGTATTTATTTGTTCCTGTATTTATATTCTACAATTAATCTGTTTACAGGCCACAATGATTGAGCACATTCCAAGCTTGATGAATGCTATTCGCATGATCTACAGTATTTCTCAGTATTACAACACCTCCGAGCGGATGACCTCCCTGTTTGTGAAGGTCACTAACCAGATGATCACCACGTGCAAACACTACATCATGCATGATGTCAGCAAAATCTGGGAACACAAGAGGTAAGGGAATTTCACTTTTCTTCATAGATATACTTATATTGTTTAAGGGAACATTGTTTATCGAGATCAGCTTGCCATCTGATCAGTATCTACGCTGTTTTTATGCCCCCGCCATGTAATGGCGGAAGGGCATATAGTGTTCACCCTGGCTGTGTGTGGGTGTGTCAGTGTGTCAGTGTGTGTGTATGTTCGAAAATCGTGTCCGCTCTGTAACTTTGTTATTTCTTATTGGATTTTAAAATAACTTGGTATGAATGTTCACCATATCAAGACGGTGTGTCGCGTACAATACCCATGCCCGTAGGTCCAAGGTCAAGGTCACTGTTACTAAAAATAGAATTTTCTTGTCCGGGCTGTAACTTCCTTATGAATAGAGGGATTTCAAAATAACTTGGCACAAATGTTTACCATGACAAGGCGATGTGTCGCGTACAACACCCATGCCTGTAGGTCCAAGGTCAAGGTCACTGTTACTAAAAATAGAATTTGTTTGGAAAAACCTTGTCCGCTCTGTTACTTTGTTATTTCTTAATGGATTTTAAAATAACTTGGTATGATTGTTCACCATATCAAGACGGTGTGTCGCGTACAATACCCATGCCCGTAGGTCCAAGGTCAAGGTCACTGTTACTAAAAATAGAATTTTCTTGTCCGGGCTGTAACTTCCTTATGAATAGAGGGATTTCAAAATAACTTGGCACAAATGTTCACCATGACAAGGCGATGTGTCGCGTACAACACCCATGCCTGTAGGTCCAAGGTCAAGGTCACTGTTACTAAAAATAGAATTTGTTTGGAAAAACCTTGTCCGCTCTGTTACTTTGTTATTTCTTAATGGATTTTAAAATAACTTGGTATGATTGTTCACCATATCAAGATGGTGTGTCGCGTACAATACCCATGCCCGTAGGTCCAAGGTCACTGTTACTAAAAATAGAATTTTCTTGTCCGGGCTGTAACTTCCTTATGAATAAAGGGATTTCAAAATAACTTGGCACAAATGTTCACCATGACAAGGCGATGTGTCGCGTACAACACCCATGCCTGTAGGTCCAAGGTCAAGGTCACTGTTACTAAAAATAGAATTTGTTTGGAAAAACCTTGTCCGCTCTGTAACTTTGTTATTTCTTAATGGATTTTAAAATAACTTGGTATAAATATTCACCATATCAAGACGGTGTGTTGTGTACAATACCCATGCCTATAGGTCCAAGGTCAAGGTCACTGTTACTAAAAATAGAATTTTCTTGTCCGGGCTGTAACTTTCTTATGAATGGTGGGATTTCAAAATAACCTGGCACAAATGTTCACCATGACAAGGCGGTGTGTCGCATACAACACCCATGCCTGTAGGTCCAAGGTCAAGGTCACTGTTTCTAAAAATACAATTTTCTTGTCTGGGCTGTGAGTTTGTTATTACTTAATGGATTTTAAAATAACTTGGTTTAAATGTTCACCATGACAAACATGCGTAGCGGGGGCATCCGTGTCCTATGGACACATTTCTAGTTTTTTTATTCAATATGATATTTCTTACCAAAAAAATGAACAGTGCAGATCCTGATTAGATTGCATCGTTGGCTGATCTGGATCTAGACTGGTCCCGCATGTGTAAAAATGCATATATATGGAGTAAATGACTAAGTTGATTGTTACAGAAATACAATAGTCCAGAGTAATTAAGATAAAAAGATAAGATATTTGTTTAACTGCCTTAATTGGGTTTCCTTTAGTTTGATAAGTTGGGTTGAGTTGTTGTTTTTTTTTTCAATTTAATAGTTGACAGTTTTTGGATCAAGTTTCTGATATGGGTCATTAATTTTCAGATATTGTCAATCATCAAAATGCTTTCTCTAAATTATAAATACGCTAAGTTTGTACTGGATTAATTAACTCAAATTTTACATTTTAATTAACCTGCTGGATTTTCATGTAGATTTTACATAGTCTGATGGTAACTTTTGTAGACCGGTGGTTTTGAAGAGACTGAATGAATGTACTCAGCTGAATGAAGAGTACCAGAAACAGTTCCAGAGGACAAAGGAACGCCTCAGAGAAAACCCCAATGAGAAGCAGTTTGAATTCAGGTACAGTCACACTTGGTCTTGCCAGATACAGGGCTTTCTTTAACCATTTTGGGAATATGATCTATACCCCTGGAATTGGTAAATTTCATACTTTTTTTGCCAGAAATTGGGATTTTTTTCCATCACAGGGGAATAAAAAGTTTAACAGAAGTCATATTTAATATTATCAATAATATATGGATTGGAAAAACAAAATGATGCCTGATTAACCAACAAGTTATAATGTTTTATTAATGAAGTGATACAGGTTACACAGATTTTTCCTCAGCCATATTTGTAATTATTCAATTGGGAATTTTCTTCTTTAATTGGGAAAAAAGTATTTGTTTTACTATTGGGAAAATGACTGAATATAGACTATAATGTTGACCAAAAAAAGCCCTGAGGTAACATACTAATATAACAAGATCTGGGAGAACAAACCGACACAGGATTTCAGTCTGATGAAGATTATTGGTTGAAATTCGTCATAGTGTGTCATCATCCTAAAAGTAATGTTTATTTCAGATGTTTTGTTTTCTTCATACTGTTAGAATAAGTAATATCTGTAAATGGTGTCATTAAAGGCGCATAATGTACATTATGTGTTTTCTAATTTACCCTGAGATTTCATAGATTGCTATTACCTACTTCAGAAACTAAAAATTCTATTTTTAGTGAGAACTACATCTTTGGAAAGTTTGACACATTCTGCAAGCGTCTGGAGCGTATTGCTGATGTGATCAACACGATGGAGATGTTTTCTGGACTCGGGGAGGTGAAGATCGAGGGTATTGAGATCATCGTTGTCAAGTTCAAGACCATCTGTGACAACGCCAAGAAGAAGAACTACGACATCCTTGACCACCGCAAGGCTGAGGTAACTTCATCAATGAAAATACGATCGTAGAGTTAGATTATGTTACTGTTGGCTGAGGTAGTTCACATATGTTACAGTAGTGGAATTTGATGGACTTTTAGAGAGTTTGTCAGTATTGAATTTTTTGTAAATAATTTTTTAGCCTTGAAGTAAATATATAATAAAATACCACTTGACATTGACTTGTTAGAGCAGCATTTTGATGGAAGTTCTGCAAATTATGTATTTAATGAATTTTAGCTCTATGATGATGTAATATATAAATAGTTTAATGTTAAAATGATAACATAAGTCCTGTAAATTGTAATTGAATAAGTGTTTTCTGTTTATTTATATTCTGAATTGTTTTGTTCAGTTGTACAAAGTTTCTTACATTATTGAATGGGTGTATTTTCAGTTTGACAACGACTACTTGGAGTTCCGTAACCAGATTGACAATCTCAGAGCGATGCTGCAGAACTTCATGGACACCTGGTTCCAGAAACCTCTCTCTGTAAGTAAATGTTCCTGTTTTTCTCCCAATGTAATTAAATTAACATAAATGCAGGTGTGCAACTACATAGGCAAAACAAATTTTAATCTTGTCAAACTTTAGTGATTGCCATGAAATTCCCCTTACCTGGACATGTTTTAACAATTGTCATCAAAGAATTAAAAGGTTCTACAGAATATGAGAAGGTTTACATTTTGAAATTGATACCCATGTAAACATTCATAAAATAAAAAACAACAACGATAAAACACTGTGTATTAGATGAATAAATTGTTTGAAGTATTCAGCCTTGAAAATAATTTATCATTATGAGAGCTTATACATAAAAAGTAGTTAATAATTAAAAGCTAAATTGCAGCTTGTTAATCTTCAACCTTCTCATTAAAAAATAACTTCTTCAACTCTTTGTTTAGACCGAGAAGGCCATTGAGTTGCTGGACAAGTTTGAGGCAATCACTGGCTCAAACCTGGACATCAATGAGAAGTACATGAAGGTACTGATGGCTTACGGCAAGGACCTGGAGAACATTCGCAAGCTCTACCAGAAGTTCAAGCAGGACCCCATGATCCCTAGAAACCTGCCCCCTGTGGCAGGACGTATTGCCTGGGCCCGGCAGCTCTATAGGAAGATTGAGATCCCAATGAGGGCATTTAAGACAAAGCCCGATGTTCTGAAAAATGCAGAGGCCAAGAAAATAGTGAGGAATTACAACAAAATGGCTGGAGTGCTTATGGAATATGAGGTATAACTTGTTTTTGATGTTTTATTGGTACCTTTATTTTGATCTTGGATGAATATTATTATGCTTTATTATTTTTTCATACAAAAATAAAAAAAAAGTTTGCAAGTTCTGATGCACTCTTGATCAAAATAATAAAACCAACAACATTCTGTTAATTCCAGATGCTGTACCATCGTGGCTGGATCCGTGCCATTGAGGCCGCCAAGTCCGGACTGAGTGCTTCCCTCTTGGTCAGACACCCTGAATCTGGTGAGCTGTTTGTGAACTTTGACCCCCAGGTGGTGGAGCTCATTCAGGAAGCCAAGTGTCTTCAGGCCCTGAATCTGGAGGTGCCTGAGACTGTGAAAGCTCTTCAGACAAAGGAGGAAGAAATCAAAGAGAACAATGTCAGGTTAGAGGGTTACCTGTGCATCTTATTTTCGATTTAATATCTGACTGAATTTCACCCTACATGTTGAGGTTATAATTTTGCGCCATTGAAAGTAAATGAAGGCTTTTTCATGTTAGATGTTTGCTTTTTAATTGTTAACTTCTTAGATTCACTGAAAGAACAATTTCTTACATGATAAAAAATAAAGAGCATAATGTTAATTGGGTAAAATTAGAAACTGTTATATTGATGTTGACTTTATGATAAAAAAAAGATTAAAAAAAGATGTTGCATATATGGTGTGTTATATATGTAACATGTAAGTGGGTTTTTACATGTACTCAGAATGTTTCAGTTTTAGCTCCAAACTAGAGAATCCCATGATTGATTTGCCTCAGAAAACCAGATGAGTAAGCTTCAGTATTTGTAATTTTAACACCTCAACAATTTCCTACTTTCAGTTTGACTGAGATGCTGAATGAATATCGGAATATCTTGTCCAACATCTCCCCAGTGCTGATGCCCTTGATGAAACCCTACAAGGACAAGGTGGAAGAGGAACTTCAACCAGGAGTTGTGGCCCTTACCTGGACATCTCTCAATGTTAAAGAATGTAAGAACTGATGCCTTGGCATATATTATAGGATCATTGCTATCAACCTTTTCTATTCTTTGAGATAGCGTATATTTTTTAATTATGGGGTAGTTGTTGCCTGCAGAAGGTGTGATAGAAAGTTACTTTGAAACAATACCAGACAGCAGTACTGGTTTTCTTTAATTAGGTAGAGGTGACTATAATGAAGATAACTTGTCACAGATAATGACCCCTTGCAGCACATTATAGATGGTAATATAGGATGTTACAGACTGAGTTTTCAAATTAATTTTTTTGTTTTTTTGTTTTTTGGTAAAGTCCTGTCATCATCTGACTGGAAAGACAATAGTTTTCTCAGTTTTAGAGAATGTGTACCTATGAACTTTTATTCATAAATCCCATTTTATACTTTCAGTCATTGAGAAGAACTACAAAGTGATGGGTGAGCTGGACAAGCTGTCCAAGACAGTACATGACATTCTTGAGTGTCGTATTGAGGCCGTGCTTGAAGACATGTCCGAGACTGCCCTCTGTGAGCTGCCGGAAGACGAGGCCGTTACCATGGACAAGTTCCTGGAAATCACCACAGAAGTTGTCAATACAGCATCTGTTTATCTTGCTAAGTAAGAGAACTGTGTCAGTCATGTTAATCTGTAAGAAATCATGAAGCATTGCTAGCTTTATTTTGTTTAATTTCTTATTCCTGATCTGAATTGTCTTGGTAAGCTGCTCAATTAAGCATTATAGGAGTTTAACTTATTTGGAAAAGCTACACCTCTTAGTCTAGTTCCAATTGTCCTAACAGTTCAATAGAATCAAAATTGCATGTCAATATCATATTTCATGGTTACTCCATTTATAAGTAGGTAGATACTATAGATATGCCAGTATTGTGAAAGGCAGATCAAAGACAGCTATTTTCCCTGAATAAAAGCAAATCCTGATGTCAATTTAAGAAAGACAACAACATAGCATTATGTATTGTACTCAAACACTAAAGCAGTTCCAATTCATTCATGAAGTAATCTGTGTGGCTGTCAGATTTATGAAAGTAAACTACTTTGAAACGGAAGTCTTTGAATAATTATGCGTAAGTCCTTGTTTTAAACACTGATATTAATGTATTTAGATGTTGCTTGTGGTTAAATAACCATGTACTGCTTGTTTTGTTATAACAGTCAGAGCCACCTGGTGGAGACAGCTGTGTATGACCTTGTGAAGACCCTACAGTCCGGCCTGTCGGAAGATGACAAGAAGAGGCTGACCCCTGAGGAGGGGTACCAGTGCTACACCCCAGACACCAAGAACAAGAAGAGTCGATGTCAGGAGTGTATCGCCTGTAGCTACTATGCCCTGCTCAACTACTTCACCCAAAGAAATACAGAATCCCTTGTTAAAGGTATGCTACATTATCTAAGCATTGCTCTTTGGTTACATCCTCTGATTCTAATCTGCATTTGTTAACCTTTTACTCCATGGATACACATTTCAGTGTAGATCCAGATCTGCCAGCCCATTTATTCCATTTGATCTGCACTCTTTGCATCTTGGTCAGAAAATAACCTATAGTGAATCTAAAAGCAAACAGTGTAGATTGCTGTAAGTTTGCTTTGAACAGATTTGACTATTATTTAACCAAATTAATTGGATGTTCTTGATCATGTGCATGCTGTACCAAAGCCTTTTCATGTCTAAAACTATATTTGTTTTTGTTGTTTCAGGAACACGTCTGTCCCTTGATGCTATCAAGCGCCGTTTGCAGACGTCCAACAAGTACACCAAGGATGAGATCAAAGAGGATCAGAAAGTGCCGCTTTTCTCTGCCGAGATCGTGCTGCAGATCCCTAACATTGTGATGAAGCCGAGCCTGGATGACCTGCAGTCGTCGCTGAACAAAGCAGTACAGATCATCATGAAGGCTTCCCAGGATATCCCACAGTGGGAACACCTCATCATACACCAGAGACAACAGCAGAAGGTAGACTTTGCTTGACCTTAAAAACATGGGAATGAAATTTTAACAGATTTAGGACACTTCGTTAATATTGTTAACCCTTTACTCCATTGATATGCCTTCATCATGTGGATCAAGTGTAGTTACAGATCAGCTGGCAAAGTGTTGTCATCTGATCAATATTTACAGTGTTTGCTTTTAGATCAATTACATTGTTTCTGATCAAGATGTGACTTGTGACGATCCAATTCATAATGCATAGATATGCTGACTGACCAGGATCTACACTGGTTGCACATGCGACAAATCTCGTACATATGGAGTAAAGAGTTAAGGATCTCTTAGCAATGAATTGTAATCGACCAAAATTTAAATGGGATAATTATATGGATTGGAGAATAAGATGAAAACATTTGGTTACAAACTCTTTGTTTGTTATGCACTTGAATTTTAAATTATTCTCTTACTCTATAATATATGCATGTAAACATTACTACAGTCATGATAATGTTTTAGAGCCAGCATTTTATCATGTGACAAAAGTATCCTATCAGAATCTTCATGTGACATTGTAACCTAGCTTTACTATTGCTTTATTTACTTCATTGGATATGTTTTACCTTTCATGGGCGACCAGTGTAAGTCCAGATCAGCCTGTACATCTGTTCACTTCTTAGTCAGAATAACCTAAAAATGTAAGCCATAAGTAATAAATTATTGATTAGACTGCACATCGTGCTGGCTTATCTGGATGCACATGGGATAAAAGCCCCATCTATGGAGTGAAGGTTTATATTGAGCAATATCTAATCTGCTAAGCTTTCACGATAATACTGAGTTTCATTGAGAACAAATTAATGAATTTGCTAAAATTGCTAATTTGTTAGCTTGAACATGCATTTTAAACCCAGAAAATATCATCAAATCATGCATACACATATATTTAGGACACGTTGCCATGGAACCAACGTAAAGTAAGTCTTTGGCCCAATTCTTCATTTTATATATTTTGCATTTTGTTCTGTTCCCCACAACCCATTTTCATCTTTATATTTCATTTTATATTTATTGGCAAAATATTTTAATGTATTACAACTTATTTCTTATTATATCTTTTAAAAACTATTTGTGCAGTGCACAAAAGATCAACAATTAATTGGTGGATGTTTCATAATCTGTTATTAGAGGAATTATAAGCAGTTCTTCACTGATCTTAAGATGATAAACTTCTTCAAGCCAGGTCTCAAACCTTGAACCTTCCACTTTTCAACTTTGGTTCCAGCCACAGGGATGGGGGGTGGGGTGGGGTGGGGGTTCTTGTACTTTTCAGTCAGAGATTAGGGATTTATCATCAGTTACCAAAATTTGATTTTTACTTTCCCCATCTTGCCAATTTGTTTATTTTTTAAGCTGGACTGTTTTCGATTACCCAGTTGTTTATTATTTCTCACAAACAATATTTGTTTATATATAAAGATTCAGTTGACCATTTAGTCATTTATTCATGTAATTGATTGTGTTCACATGGGCTTCATAACATACTAGGAACTAAATGTGTAAGGTAATCTAAATTGTCAGGGGCTAATTAAAATTTTATTTTATCACTAGTTTCCAATGTTGCATTATTAATATGCATTTTTTTCCCAGTTCAATACCTCATTTCAGTAGTCCATTGCCTGGAAATAACCATCGGTATTAAACTTAAATACCAACTGCGACTGGGGTTGATCCTGATCAATTTGTGCATCATTGCAGTCTGATTAGGATCTAACACTGTCCAAATTTTTATGATTCTGAAAGCGACTAATGTAGATCCTGATAGGACTGCATGGATTATTCATGTACACTGGCCACTCAATGGGATATCAGCCATGTAACATGGAGTGGACGGGTTAAAGATTCAGACTGGTTTTGATAATAAGTTTATAATCTTAAGCCAGTATGACCTCATATAACTATAAAACTTTATTAATTTTATTCAGAGATCAATGTCTATGGCCAAGGTAACTGGAATTTGTTGGGTTTCATGTTAACTTCTTTTTTCTTCATTCTAATGATTTTTTATAATTATTTGTGTATCTTAAAATTGTGGGCTTCAGTCTAAAATCATTTACTTGTGTACTTTGTGTAACACTGGCTCAGTGTAAAAAGAGTGATAATTTTCTTGGCATTTTTGTAGACTAGACCATTTAGGATAGTGCCAGTCAAAACTACTGCAAGTTTCCTTTGTTAAAACTTGAGACAATATCTAAAATGAACACATACCGACTCTCACTGAAAGCCCATTCTGCTGGTATGTGATTCTTGTCCAGGTCTACGTGACTCGATAAATAAGTTAATCAAGTCCCATGTGTCATCCCAATTATTCACAAATTAAATGAACCATGTTTTTACAAGAACTGTTCTATTACAATTTCCATAAGATTAGCAGGACGGTTATTCTATTCATGCTCCTGTTCTGTGCTTTACTGCGACACAAATGTGTTGCACATAGACATTTAGAAGTCTTGACAGTATGTGGCATTCCCCCAAAACATAAATCCCAAGAAATAATTTGGAGTGCATTTATAAAGTCCCATGTAGATTTTTGCTTTGAAATTGTTATTTGAATATCCTGACATTAAGTGTGTTTTGGCATGCTTACATCAGTGTATGCTTGCTTTGAAATCAGGGGGAAAGGGGTGTGAATTAATTCTTTACTGTTTTACTATTGCAAACAGAAATTTCCTTCATTACATTGTTTATACACATTATATATAAAGTGTAACCAGAAAATCAGTCAATCAAATAATATTCTAATTATTTAATAACAATTAAACTTAAAAGTTTAAACTTGAACATTAATTATGATACAATATTCTGTTGTACCATCTAGACATCCTGAATATTTAACATAGCATTAGATTTTATTTGTGATTTCATTTATTATTCAGTTAGCATTAGCAGTTGTGTCAATCATGTATCCATTGCCCAAATCTCAAGCATGAAGTTGCCATTTCAGCCAATCAGATGCTTGAGATTTGAGACTGGTTTCCATGCTCAGTTTTATAACCTTTAGCCCAGTCTAGGTAGCTGACTGCTTGAAATTTAACTTGGTCTCCAAATTAACCAACTACAAGCAAGACTTTAGCAATTCTCAATTATTTTATGATTATGTTGTGCACATGTTCTTATTTAATTCATTATAGATACCTAGAAAGTCATGTGATAGTCAGAAATACTCTTATGAAAAAAAAGTTATAAAAATTGGTTTACTATCATTGTCAATTGGCATTTTTTACAAGTGGAATCGTTAAATTATGACAACTTTAATTGTTTGGCAAATTTGCTGCTGACATTGTATGTGTATATCACATGACTCTCAACTCACCAATAACATACCATATGAGTACTTATTTATTTAAAAGGAATTTCATTTCAGGTTTTGAAATTGAAATTTTAAGATTGATACTATGAGGTATCCCACATGTGTAATATATATCATAACACAGTGTTAAAATTTCTGAAATGAAACTTAAATGTGTTGTTGTGTTCTTCAGGATATTGACAATGCAGCCTCAGACCAGGCAGAAGAAGGTGCCATCATTAAACCGGCTTCAGTGATCAAACCACTGCACAAGATCATCAGTGAGCACAAAGACGTCGTGAAGATCGTGATACAGTTAAACTCGATTATCAGCACGTTCAAGTCCGATGTACAGGAGGTGGTCGAGGGATTCTCTCAGTATGGACATCTCTGGGCCAAAGTAGGCATTGCTATTGAAGTTGCTTCTAAATTTGTTGTTTTACTCCAAATGCAGAAAACATTCAAACCTTTTCTCCATGCACACACCTTTAAATTGTAATAGTCTAATATGTGGGCAAACAGTGTAGATCCAGATCAGCTGGCACTTCCATAGCGTCTGATCAGGATCCATGCTGTTTGCATTAAGATTCATGAGATTATTAATTCTCTGATGAAGAAGGCACTGATCTGGATCAACACTGGTCACACATGGAATAAAAAAACCCTTGTATATAGAGTAAAAGGTTTACATACAATACATTATTGTTTAGACTGTGGCATAACTGGCAGGTGAAAGACAATGGTGAATTCTTGATGTTTGAAATCATGGCCTTTAACATAATATTTGTTAAATCTATCAAAAACCAGAATCTAAACATTTTAAGAATTTTTGGGATCTGTTTATTTCAGAACCCAGAAGAGGCAGTGAAGGAGTTTATGGCGGAGAAGCCTATTCTGACAGAGATTGAACAACAAATCAAGTACTACCAGGTAAAGCAGTCATTCCATAGTGTTAATGATATGTAATGAAACATACTTTCCATTACTTTTTTATTGATCGATAAGAGTTTACACAAGCCCACACTTTCCTCTTTTCATTATGTTATCTTATACATCCCTTGACAAAATTTTGGTGTCTGCATTTCAAGAGTTCTTATAATAAATTGTGTTTTATATAAGAATTTTTTCTGCACAAATTTGGCTTGCTGTCACATTTCCCATGAAATTTTGATGATGATATTTTTGTTTGTCTTGGATTATATAGCGCTTAGAACAAGAGCTTGAAGAGATTCAGCAGTCTTTCCGTGTTGGTTCTGTGATGTTTATGGCTGACCCACTGAAACTGGCGCTGATTACTGAAGCACGTAACTGGAAATTGGCCTTCTCCAAGGCTCTCAATGACAAGTGTGCATCAGACATGGATGACATTTTAGAGTTTATGGACAGTCAAATGAAGAAACTGTGTCGGCCAGTGAAAGATCTCGATGATGTCAGATCTCACATGGCCTCGCTTGCGGAGATCAGGGAAGCGTCAATTCGTATTGACATGACAATACACCCTATAGAAGAGTCATACGCTATGCTTAACAGATACAATATATTCTTCAACGATGGCAATGCTGAAAGGGTAGACTCGCTCTCCTATGGCTGGAAGAAACTCAATACTCAGGTAAGATTGACTGTCTTAGGCTGAAGGTTATAAAACTGAGATTGGAAACCAGTCTAAAATCTCAAGCATCTGATTGGCTGAAATGGCGACTGGTTTCCATGCTCAGTTTTATAACATTGGGTATGCATGAGGCCCATGATCATCAGATGCTTGAGATTGTTGTAAAAATATCTGTGTTTTTCTTATAATATTAAACTGAACGTAATTTGTTGGGAATGCATCTGTGCTATGCAAACTTTGCTACAAATAATTTGCCTGTGCTTGCACTGGTGCACAATAAATTTTTTTCCACATGCAGATATTATATTACTTTAGCCATGGGAATCTACCGATTTATTAAAACATTTAGGCTCCAATTCTGCCAAGTTAGATGTTTAAAAAATGAAGATATTACGAGAGTTGTCTCTAGAAAATCTTAAGTAATGATATGTTGTAATTTGAATAAAACACACCTGATTTTCTGTGTTCATGTTACAGGCTCATGAAGTGCAAGATCACTTACTGGCTATCCAGCCAGAATTCAAGGCAAACCTTCTTGCTGGGGTAGAGCAGTTTATTCAAGATTCAAATGAATTTGTTGGTGACTATGACACAAAGTAAGTTTGTCCAAAGGTTTTAAAACTGAGAAAGGAAACCAGTCATCCAGCCAATCAGATGTTTGAAATTTGAGACTGATTTCCAATCTCAGTTTTATAAATTCAGCCTTTTTGTTCTACCATAATTACCTTTTTTTTTCTTACACAGTTATACTTGTGCTTTAGTTGTTCTGGATTTATGAATAATGAATAATTTTGGTTTTCTAGTTGGAATTTCAAACAGCTCACAGCCTTATTTTTTAAAAATACATTTACCTTCAAATAAGGGCTATTCCATTTAAACATATACCCCACCCCAGGAAGGCACTTTCAAATTAGACCGTCCCCCATTAGAAGAAGATAAAATGGAAAAAGGTCCCCCCTATAGAATTTTTTTTCTTAAATGTTGGTCCACCTTTAGAAGAGATATTTTTTAACACTTATAAGTTTTTTTAATGTTGAACACCATTTATAAATACATGCTTCATGACTGGTGTGTTCATATTCATTTGCCATATAAGTATTAAGTCTACCATCGCGTGACTGTCTACTTATCCTTTACATACTATAGTTAAATCCACCCCCAAGGACATTGCCAGTGTAAATGCATGAACATATGTATATTGCTGCCATTTTGTTTGCATATTTTTCCCATTTATATATTAAAGTCAAACAGACCTACTATTCATACTTAATTTACCAAAGGACAGGACAGACATCAAATGATATGATAGAAAGCCCTAATTCAGACATAATCCGACAGTCTCGTCCATTCTTTTGATAGTAAATTCGTTTTGGATAAACTGATTACGGTTTCAGTCTATGAAATTAAAAAAAAATCATGTGCTTTTCCGTATAGACCCTAAAATATCGTTATTTATGTTGGCGGAGTCAGCTCATATAAAGTTTGGAGAAAACGAGGTCCATCTCTAAAGCACATTTGGTCTTGTTAACAGATTAAGGCCATTATAAATAAATAATAATATTATGAAAACAGCTGATCCTTCAAGCATATCTTAAGCAAACAAAAAGTAGAAAACAGCAAACGCATGTACACGCGAATTTTTTCATCGTGACCAGAGTAATTTTCATCCCGTGCAATGAGCGGACTTGCACTCTCCACCGTGATGGTGTACATTCATCAAGGGGAAAAGCGGATGCCTTGGGGCAACCGATTACCTTCTTGATGTCGCGCAGGATCCGCCGTGGTTGGTCGCGCAAACGCGCTAGCAATTTGTAGTGAATTTTACGTCTGATTATGTTTTGTACACATGTACATTTCAATTTTGAAATATGAGTAAAATACATCTTAATTCTTGATTAGTTAATTTGATTACGAGCGCCAAAAATGAAATTAATGCGCAAGGCTTGTTTTGTTCTCCAATCTGAATTGCAATAAAGTTTCTCACGCTTGTGAAAAGAAACACGCATGAACACTTCTGCTACACTAAAATCTATATCTCGAATAAAACAAAATCTGCGAATTTGTATTAGAAAATTCACTCATATTGAAAATTTATTGACAGACATAAGTTTCGAAGATGTGTTTTATTTATTTCTTTTATAGCTTACGGGATACTAGTATTTAAGAGATCTAGATGACAGCAAAAAATACGGACAACGCGACAATATTTTATTTCTTGACTCGTAGATTCGGAAATGAAAATCTTAAGAACATGTTGCAAAGGTTTATTTTACTGATTGGCAACAGCATAAACTGCCCTTCTGAAAAACTGTTTTGAGGAATCTGACATGCGTCATAAAAATATGACCTTATATCAGATGTGTGGATATTTGGCGGGAAAAAAACACATGATTTGCCCGAAATGCACAGTTTGTTCGTCGCTTACATCATACACATATGACGTACAATTAACAATGCGTCAGGCGTGTCCGATAAAAAAGACATATTTACACGAAATGCACGCTTTTTGCGCGCAGCATGTGGAAAGTGTTTGTCGTGGGTGGTAAAATCTTTTTGTTTTCTTTTTTCTCTAGGAAAGATTCACATGAATGGCTCGCTCCTTGCGAGCAGAATTATGCATTTCTTGGTCAAAGATCGAAAGTGTAGTTATCAACATTCAGTTATTTAACAAATATCATAATAAGTGTACATCCTCTTTTGGAAAGGAACAATTCTAATGTAGACGTTTTCGCATCTGCTTTCTGCACTGAAAAGGCTTTTAATTATTAAAAAATGATGTACGATCTTTTACAAAAGATTTTACCAGGTGTGATAATTGACCTTAGAATGCGATAATTGTTATTTTTTTTACTGCACTTCATGTTTATTTTGAATTTCCAAGTTATTGTACCGCACATGCCAGCATTTTATCCAATTTACAATAGCAAGTTTGGAAAAGTGATCTCCCTTTGACAAACTGGCTGTAGGCACTTTCCTGTTGGTCAAGAACAGGTTATCTCCTGTTGACATTGTACGATTCTTTTATTCTGTTTATACTGAACAAATATATTTAGAGTAACTCTTGAAACTAATAATTTTATAGTATAACAGCACTGAATTTACATGAGCGTGAGTGTTAAAATATTTGTTTCAAAATTTTCAGTTCTAAACAAACTACTTAACGAATAAGCTTGCATGCTTCAAAGCCAAAACAAAACACATCAAATGCTTATCGCACTTGTGTTTTACTCAGATATTTTAATAAATTACAAGTAAAGGAAATTGAAATTAATGTCCCTAGCAAAAGATAGCTTTCGGTCGCATGGAGATGCACGTGATGATACATGACCGGAGCTCCTCATTTTAGTGCCAAATTGTATAAGGTAGTCTGCGGGAATTCGTTTTCAATACTAAAAAAGCTTCAAAAGAAAAAAAAATTTAACAGTGTTGTTGGATAAACAATATAAAACACACAGTATTTAGCATGCTTTTCATGCAGACCTTGTCTTTTAAGAGCTCTTATCCGCCGTCAGCTCCGGTCATGTTTACGCATGTGCGTCCCGCGATGGGATTTGGCGGGAACTTATGTATCTAAAACTATATAGCTTGTGATAGAGTTTCACATTATTCTGATGTCTTTCTTTAAAATTACTCCAGATTACCAATACAAACTGATCTTAATCATTCAATTAATTTGAATATGACTTGAAATATTCATAATTAGGGTAGTTTTCGTATCAAATATTCATTTATTTCAACGGTTATAGAACATCAAGTTACTGAGAGTATGAAAATGGTTATTAATATAAGTTCAGCCCGCACGCCGACGATTTTCGCCCGGCATGCCGACTTTTTTTCGCCTTATCTTAGCTAAATTATACCACCAAACTATCGTGTTTTCTGTTTTTTATCCGGCAAAAATGCGACCCCCTCTAGAAGTGAAAACCCTTTTTTTCCCACCCCCATTAGAAGCTTATATTTACAGGACCTTCCCCCAATAGAAGTTTTTTATTTTGCCGTCCTGGGGTAGGGTATATGTTTAACTGGAATAGCCCTAATTGAGAAACACTGCTCTGTTAAAATATAACATATAGTTTATTTAACATTAATTTACCAGTCATATTATCATAAATGTTAAAACAAGAAATAAAAAACACCTTACACTACCTATTTTTTTTTTATTTCATTATATATTTTTTAAGATTTCTAAAAAATTTAATAGTGTGAATAGATACATATAGACTGTCATTTATTTAGCATTGCTTTTAGGGAAGGTTTGAAACTAAAAACTAAAACTAAGATTTGAGACCAGTCTCAAATTTAAAGAATCTGATTTGCTGAAATGGTGACTGGTCACCATTTCAGCCAATCAGATGCTTGAGATTTGAGACTGGTCACCAGATTTAGTTTTAGGATCTTGGGCACAGTTGTTTTTTTCTTATAATTTAGTCATTTATGTAGTATAATATGTCATATCATATGTTGTATGTTTCAGAGGTCCAATGGTTGAAGGAATTGAGCCCCGTGAGGCCTCCGATCGACTTAACGTCTTCCAGTCTCGTTTTGATGAGCTGTGGCGCAAGTATGTCACATACTCGGGTGGTGAGGAACTTTTTGGCTTGCCAGTCACACCATACCCAGAGCTACAGAGGATCAAGAAAGAGTTGAACCTGTTGCAGAAACTGTACCAGCTGTACAACGTGGTACTGGAGAACGTCAACGGCTACCAGGACATTCCATGGGTTGACATTGATATTGAGAAAATCAACAATGAGCTGCTGGACTTCCAGAACAAGTAAGTTATGGTTATATGGTACTTATAATTATATTTTGGATTTGAAGACCATCCAGAATATTTATTAGGTAGCATTTCATTTTTATGTTGAGATTCAGTGTTCTGAAATTCAGTTTGAAACAAGTTCCCAAGGAAGTATAAGCTATCCTGTTTTTATTTGTTATCGCAAATTTAGGCAATTAGGATGTACTTGCACATTTTGTACAATTGTTACTAATAATATTATATGGGTTGATTAATGATTAACTAACTGCTGATTTTTATGGTCATGAAATACCAGTATAGGAAAATGGTCAACTGACTAGTTTAATCTTTCTCATCGAAATCTTCTAATTGAGGGGTGAGGGTAAGGAAACCCACAGCCAACTGGAGATAAGAAAAAATTGTGAGGTACATATAATTTTAATATGAAAATTGGTGGACAGTAGGACTGTGAAAAAAAAGCATTCTCTAATATTGTATTCACCATTTTGTAGATGCCGTAAGTTGCCAAAAGCCCTGAAGGAATGGCAGGCTTATGAAGAGCTGAAGAAAACCATCGATGACTTCAACGAGACCTGTCCTCTGCTTGAGATGATGGCCAACAAGGCAATGATGTCTCGCCACTGGGAGAGGATTGCCCAGATCACCGGCCACAGCTTCGATGTGGAGGCTGACAACTTCCTGCTGCGTAACCTCATGGAAGCTCCTCTACTTGCCAACAAAGAAGACATTGAGGTTTGCTTGCTTAATATAATAAATTTGATCATTAAATGTTATTCAGGAATATTTTCAGAAAATACTTTATGTGCAAAGTGTTTGCATGGTTTGATATTAGCACTTTAGTAATCAATGCAAACAGTGTCATGTACCAGGTGTAGCAGACACTACACTGATGTTGATGAAGACAGACAGCAAAAGAACAACAATAATACTTAGTAACAGTTATGACACAGTATAACCACAACAACAATCTGAAGTTACTTATAAACACACAAAGATAATTAATGAAAATGATGTTCTTTTAAAGTTTAATGTCCTAGCACGTGGTGTTATGTTATGATATTCAATATGAATTTTGTCACTATACTACTACTGTGCATGTCTGGTTCCCCAGGATGTGTGTATCTCCGCCGTGAAGGAGAAGGATATAGAAGCCAAGCTGAAGCAGGTTGTCAATGATTGGAGTACACAGTCATTCCAGTTCTCCAACTTCAAGACCAGGGGAGAGCTGCTGCTCAAGGGTATGTACCATTCAGTAGCTTGTTAGGTGAGAGCCTCTGCTAGGGTATGCTTGTTGAAGATGTCTTTCAGAGCTCTTCCTGTACATTAAAGTTACCACAATACCCTCTTTGTATAACAGTTATGGAGAAAGCACTTATACCTTCCAATTAATACAGTTTTGGAGAAAGCAATTCATGAAAATTGTATTTCCTATTTCTTACATGAAACTTGTATGTGTATGGAAATTTATAATGGTGTCAATTAAAAAAACGAAAAGACTATACACGTTTCTCAATAAGAATGTTAAAAACATTATGTTAAGTCAACTTTAAAAAATAAAAAAGAAATAAAAGAGGATTAAAAAGGAACTACAACTGTTGCAATCACAGTGAGTTTGAAGACAATGAAGAGTCATACATTTATTAGTCTGTCTGGTTATATTATTATAATCCCTTTCAGGTGACACAACTTCTGATACCGTGGCGATGATGGAAGACAGCTTGATGGTTCTTGGTGGTCTCCTTAGCAACAGGTAGGAATTGCATTGAATATTTACACTCAGTACCATACCCAATACATATAATATATTTGGAAACATTGTGAAATAACTGCTTTTTGAACTGGCTTTGGAACAGTGATATCCATGTTCATGATGATGATGATGATGAAATAAACAATAACATGCTTTTTCATGTCGTCTTGTGGTAAAACTTGGTTGCATGTCAGAATCACTTGTTCAAAACTTTGGCATCCCCCATAGCTAGTGTCTTTCACTAAAGAATGAAAACAGAAAATAACAAAACTCCAGCGGAGTGCATTCTCAAGCTGACGGCATGTGGATTGTTAATAAAATAATGTGTGGCTTAATAAAATTGAGGATGCTGTTGAAACATTGGATGCTGTTTAAACTTTAAATTACAACATATTCCAACTAACTCCATGTACTTGCATGAGTAATAAAATTTCTATGCCATGGTTTAACCTGGTTTGTTGAGTGGCATTCACTATACACGGGTTACTCCTGTATTTCAGGTACAATGCTCCATTCAAGCCGAAGATTCAGGAGTGGGTACAGAAGCTGACCGGTACCACAGAGATTATAGAGAACTGGCTTATTGTACAGAACTTGTGGATCTACCTAGAGGCTGTGTTTGTTGGTGGTGATATTGCTAAACAACTGCCACAGGTTAGTGTTGCTAATCTGATAATATCTTCAGGCTGTCAACCGATTCCTATATTCCTATATTTCTCCTATATTTTGGATCAGAATCCTATATTCTGAAAAGCCTCCTATATTCCTATATTTCTCCTGTATTTTTATGTGTATTCCTATATTTTTTAGTATTTGTTTTTGCCGATTAATGAAGAGAGTAAATATTGCTTTGATACTGCTTTCGCTTTCTTCTCTTTTTTTTTGCCAAGAACAAATCTCAACTTTTATATTGGTGAAAACTTGGCGGGTGGCATTTACTTAAGTTTTAATCTGATTCTCTAACAACTTTGTAGCAGGTTTCTGTGTATTAAGGCTTTCCTAACAAAAACAAATTTTCACTTCTATGCAGAATTCTTGTTGCAGTTGCAACCAAATGCAAAAAATGTTAAAGATCATTAAATTTTATTCACCAACTGCAAGGACTAGAGAGCTTATATTTGGTATGGTGTATGTGGTTGTCTAAAACGTCAAGATGGACACCTGGGAAAAACATGCTTGACTGTGAACAAGAATTCTTCAGCTCAATTTTGTGGTCAGTTTTCCAGTTTGAAAAGAGTGTTATCAAACTCTGTTGGAAATGAGTGTATGCAAAAGAAGATGTCTTTACAAAAACAATAATTTTCAAAAGGCAAAGTCAAATAAAGGGTTGTAATAAAAACAATATTATTTGATGATTTGCAACAACTGTTTGTAAAATAAATTGAGATAGTTTTCTAAAATTATTGATTTTTATGGAACCTCTCAATGGATAAAAGTTAAATTACTGTTAAACTTCAATGGACCTGAAAGGTATAATGTCCATTGAAGTCAAGAAGGCTTTGGCTTTTGAAAATAATTGCTTTTAAGTAGAAATTTAATGGCAGTTTGAATTAAAGTTCAGTTATGGTTATAACTATCTTATTTGACTGCAGTACTGTTCCATGTAGATTAAATAAATAAATGGAATCATAAATGGAATCATATTCCGGAACTTCTAAAGTAGTGAAGGGCATATAATTTTGTATGATGTATTGCCTACAAGTAAGGCCTTGGGGTCACTTGACTGAACCCTTTTGGACATTGTAACCCAGATTTTTATGCACAAAGCAATATGATTATGAGTGTATGGATCAATGCTGTGTACAGTACTATATATCATAGAAGACAAACAAAAACTGAAAAATCCGGCATTGCTAATGCATTTTCTGCATTTCCCCCTTGTTTGAATGGTCATTCAGATGCTGGTGATTTGCTTGATGGTGCTGATGTTAAAGTTAATGGTTTCCATCATTTTTACAGTGGACATTTTGGACATTGATAATTGTAGAAACAGTAAATGCACATGTGAAAATCATTTGTATAAGTGGAAGTAAATAAAACTATTATCAGTTCCAAACTTCTATATGTTGCCTCAAAATCAACCAAAAACTCCTATATTTGTTGCAAAAATATTCCTATATTTTTCCTATATTTTGGAGATGACCTGGTTGACAGCCTGTATCTTATGTTTGAATGATGCATCTTTTATTGTTATTAACCCTTTCCTATATAGATACACTTGTATTGCTAGGGTGCCGTCTGATCAGGATCTAAACTGTTCGCTTTTTGATTCATTAGGTTATTTCTGACCAAAATGCGACCAGTGCAGATCCTGATCAGACGGCATGGATGTGCCGGCTGATCTGGATCTACACTGGTCGCACATGTGTAAAAATGCGTATATATCAAGGAAAGGGTTAACAAAGATTTTTTTGAAAACCCTGGTATTAGATTAAGTTATGTTGTTGGGCAGGTAGGTGTCAACTTTTCATTAAGTGTTTTGTTTTAACTGACTATTTCTCAGTAACTATTCAATGAACAGCTTTGAAACTTCCTTAGTTGACTGATAATTAGGCCTCTGACTCCTCTGGTGTGTTCATAAAATATGACAATGTTGTATAATTTTTCAGGAAGCAAAGAGATTCAGTAACATTGACAAGTCCTGGCTGAAGATCATGCAGCGCGCTCACGAGCAGCCGAATGTTGTGAACTGCTGTGTAGGTGATGACACGATGATGCAGCTGCTGCCCCACCTGCTGGAGCAGCTTGAGATCTGTCAGAAGTCTCTGACCGGCTACCTTGAAAAGAAACGTCTTGTTTTCCCAAGATTCTTCTTCGTGTCTGACCCCGCCCTGCTGGAGATCCTCGGTCAGGCCAGCGACTCCCACACTATTCAGGTACATCAATGAATGCTAAAATGTCTCATTATCCTGCTGTATTACATGGAAAATATTTACTGATACAAAGCTGAACAACTGCTGATGAATCGAACTGTAACAAAATAATCAAGCGAAACAGTCATTGTTAAATTAATAAAAAACTTAATTTTAAAAGTTAACTGGATACTGGTATACATGTATCTTATTTTAATTGTAATTTAAAATATTTTGTGAGCACCAGATAACATGTATTATTTCATTCTATTCTACTTTAAATGATAAACACCCACTAGTTGGATATAGTTCCAGATATTTATGCATCCATAGCTTAAATAAGTTCTGGATATTCAGACATTTACCTAGAAACTTAAAACAATGCTTCTAGATCAAAACTACAACAAAGAGTTCAGGGTAGTTTTGCATATTATTTCAGAACCACTTGTTGAGTGTGTTTGACAACACAAGACTTGTAACCTTTGATGAGAAAATCTATGACAAGATCCTTGAAATCAACTCTCAGGAGGGAGAGATGGTCCCTCTGGAATCACCAGTCATGGCTCAGGTAACATATTGTAATTAACCCTTTTCACCATATATATATGCCTTTATTTACACAAATGCCTCCAGTGTAGATTCAGATCAGTCAGCAATTACATGCCATTTGATGAGGATCTGCACGGGTTGCTTTTTGGTTAGATATAACCTAATTAATCATTAAGGAACAGTGCAGATCCTGATCAGACAACACGGATATGCCGGCTGATCTGGATCTACACTGTTTGCAATAGGATAACAGTCATAACCCATAGAGTAAAGAATTAATGATGAAAGCATTGCCACAATAAATTCGCTGGCAGAAAGTCTAATAGAGGATATTTGTTTTACCAGTGTATTTAAAGATAGAAATATACTTTACCAAATGAGCTCAGAAATTCGTATTTTCACGAATGAAGTTATTTTCAGCTGGAACCAGTGATTTTTATGATACTGGTTTTCATCTCACATTCAAAACAGTGTAAGAATTTAAGGTCATGTGTAGGACTTTGGTGCAGATTAAGTCTATATAATAAATGATGGGGACATGGACACATTTTGTGCTAAAACCCTGCTTAGTTACTTTCTGTGAAATATATCTCTAGTAGTCAGTACATTGTTGTTTGTTTTTGTACAGGGTAATGTGGAGGTGTGGTTAGGAGATTTACTGAGGGTATCAAAGAAGTCTGTACACAGTGTCATCAGAATGGCCAGTATTGCCATCGGAGACCCGTCCTTCAACCTGATCGAGTTTGAAAATAACTACCCTGCTCAGGTACTTACTGCTTAAATTTAGAGCTTATATTAAATATATCTGTTTACCTAGTTTTGCTGACTTTTGTCCAGGCTTATCTACACAGTTATTCTCTTTGTTATTGTAACAAAGTCATGCAATGAATAATCTTTTGAGATTTGTAGTTTTTATATAACAGATATGAAACCAGCGAAACACTAAAAGTTGGTGGATAAATGTAGTGCTTCCTATTGCTTTTTTGATGATCTTGTGATTTTATAGATCATTTGATTAATACAATTTTATTTTAAGAATGGTAACATGATCACTATTTTAAATCAGGATTTGTTTAATCAAGCACCCAGCAACAGTTACATCTATGTTAACTGGACTTCTGTCTTTTTCTTGGAACAGATTGGTTTGCTCGGTATACAGATGATCTGGACCCGTGACTCCGAGGAGGCGCTCACCAATGCCAGAGTTGACAAGAAAGTGATGGCAAACATGAACCAGAAGTTCTTGGACATGTTGAACACGCTGATCGACATGACAACCACAGATCTCAAGAAGAACGACAGAACAAAATACGAGACTCTGATCACCATCCACGTACATCAGAAAGATATCTTTGATGACATGGTAATTCTTTAAGTTATACAGTTGTTGCTGTTGGTTCTTATTGAATTCAGGTTGAGCTATTCTTTGGAAAATTACTTGTTAATAGCACATTGATGATCAAGAAATGGAAGCAATGCAAGATACAAAATACTTGATTATTTATGTCTTAAAAGCAGCAGGTTGCCCTATTCTCTCTGATAATAACATGTTGAATTATAGTGTACAATAATTGAAAATTTGAGAGAGTGATATTTATTATTTATCCCGTTTTAGGCTTGTAGATATTGCATTGTTTTTTGCATTCAAGTCAATTTTACATATCAATATATTCAAGGCATGCATTTGTACAAAATAATTCTAGCAACTATTCTGTTTATAAAACTCTCAATCCAAAAGCAGATCATTTATTCCATACTAAATTGCACATCCACTGAACTTGCTCTCAATTTAATTGTTGCTTTGTCCTCAGGTGAAAATGCACATCCGTTCCCCTGGAGACTTTGAGTGGCTTAAACAGTCTCGGTTCTACTTTGTTGAGGATATTGACAAATGCCAGATCTCAATCACTGATGTAGATTTCACGTACCAGAACGAGTTCTTGGGTTGCACGGAACGTCTTGTCATCACTCCGCTTACTGACAGGTACCTGCCCAGTGGCCACCATAATTGTGACACACTATAAGAAAACAAGGCTTATTGACTGCAACAAGTGTAAATCAGGAAAAAATTGCAGACTTGCTTTGCCAGAAAAGGATCTGATTGTTTCTTGATGCATTAGAATTGCTTCTCCAAATGAGTAGCAAACAGTGTAGACCCTGATTAGACAGTGGAGATGAGCATGCTGATCTTGGGCTACACTGGTTGTATAGGCCATAAGCTCTGTTTTGTCATGGTTTGTTACATATTTATTGCTGAAACAAATTACAGTTGAGCCAAATTATGACATATGTGTTGACAATTTCAGTTTGGCTATTGTTTCTTTTTTATTGCTCAAAAACAGACTTTCAAAAGAAATTGTAGAGAAGTGTCAAAACAAGATATGAATTCTACTTAAAGCAGGATTAGTTATGTACTTGCTTATTGTTTCCTACAGATGTTACATCACCCTGGCCCAGGCTCTGGGTATGAGTCTCGGAGGTGCACCTGCTGGACCTGCTGGTACCGGTAAGACAGAAACCACCAAGGATATGGGTCGCTGTCTCGGCAAATACGTTGTCGTCTTCAACTGCTCAGATCAGATGGACTTCAGAGGTCTCGGTCGTATCTACAAAGGTAAATTGCCTACAGATCAGTTATATATACATGCAGCATTAGTCTAGTAGTTAACCAAAACGCAGATCTTTAATCACTCTGTGGGTATGAGTACTCAGAAGTCATGTTTGAAGAAGGTAAATGGTTGTACCCAGTTGACAAGGTTATAAAACTGAGTATGGAATCTTGTCTCGGATTTCAAGATTCCCATTTGTCATTTCTGTGACACTGCATAATTTCAACCAGTTAGATTGCAGAGATCTGAGACTGGTCTCCAATGCCAGTTCTGTAAGCTTAAAGCCAGTTTCCAAGCCTGATGAAATAATGCACAGATAGGCACTTTAAGTTTTCATGCACAATAAAAAACAGAGTTTTCATATGCAGTTTTCTGTCAATTTGTACTAATCTAATTACAATTACCAAGTTATTTTGCTAATTTTTGCTACCATCAAATGACGCGAGATTCTAATGTAGTCTGACAACAGCATGTTTTTATTGGGTTTATTATCATATGTCATATGAAACTGTTTCATAGAGGTTGCTTATCTTCCTAATAGGATTGGCCCAGTCTGGATCATGGGGTTGCTTTGACGAGTTCAACCGTATCGAGCTGCCCGTGTTGTCCGTGGCTGCCCAGCAGATTGCCATCGTACTCCAGTGTAAGAAAGAACGTAAACCATCCTTCATCTTCACTGATGGTGACAATGTCGACATGGACATGGAGTTTGGTATCTTCTTGACCATGGTAAGTATATATGTATAACCTCTTTAAACAATAAAAAGTTTGATCCATTATACATATTCAGCCAGTCTGTGGTAGAATAAAATACTACTAATAGCTGTCACATTTGTTATCTGGCAAAAGAAACCCAAATTACTATGGTCAGACATGAACTATCATTAAATACATATACATAAATGTCAGCATCGAGATGGGGTTTCAAATCTTACAATTTATTGAATCACCTCTTTTTAATGTTATGTTTGCAATATTGACCATTAATTTTTCAGAACCCTGGTTATGCTGGCAGACAGGAGTTGCCCGAGAACTTGAAGATCAACTTCCGCACTGTGGCTATGATGGTGCCGGACCGTGCTATCATCATCCGTGTCAAGCTCGCTTCTTGTGGTTTTCAGCAGAACGTCCCTCTTGCCAAGAAGTTCTTCACCTTGTACAAACTCTGTGAAGAGCAGCTCACCAAACAGGTAATCTTCACTTTATAATGGTTTCATAGTGGTTCTATTTTAATACTGTTCCAGATCTAACAACATGAGGCAGTAAGGTTAACAAATGTTGGTTCCTAAAAATGATTTAAAATTTAAGAGTTTTGTAAACAATTGGTACATAACTGAAAACATATTGTCAAACAAAATATTGCTTGCTATATAGTTAAACCTTTTCAATTACCATAATTGGTAAAATGATCAGAAAGAAATCTGTGCTGACTTGTTACTTGGTATTAATCAGTACAATGTTTTCAAAAGGTAGTATTTTATGTTCCTCATGACTTTTCTTAGTCCCTGCATTAAATGTATTACATTGTACACTGTCATTATTTGACTGTCACTAGCAATTTCTTTTTATAGCTGTAGATCTATTTTTCCATGCAACTTGAAAAGGATTCTCATACAGGTCTAATAGTAAGTTCAGTATAAGCACAGAGATAAATGTACAAGTGATTGGCCGTCACATGGTCACATGCTTCGTGTTTTGTGAAAGTATACATGAATTGTGTTTTGTGAAAGTATACATGAATGGTATAGAACATGTCAGTTGTTCTAAAAAGATGTTGACTGTTGCACTGTTACTGTTGTCTGTGTTGTAATCATGGAGTCTGATCTAATTGTAAAGAAAACAATGTATCACCTTAAATTATAGAAAATATTGAAAAACTTAACATGTAACGGAATTAATGCATGTTTTGGTGAGATTCCAATGCTGTTGTGAAAGTAGGAACAGGAAAAAAATTGAAAAGGGAATTTTGTTCAAATATGGGAAGAAATTCTAAATGCATAATTACTTTACAGGTGCACTATGATTTTGGATTGCGTAACATTCTGTCAGTGTTGCGTACCCTCGGAGCATTCAAGCGTGCCAACCCCGATGATCCTGAGACAGTCTGTGTGATGAGAGTTCTTAGGGACATGAACCTCTCCAAATTGGTAAGTGCAACATTTATCCTCTGCATTTTGTAGGTTAGAAACCTTGCACATCAACTTGTTAGGAAAAAAATTCTGTTTGAACTCGTATTCTCTTAAATAGTGTTTACCTGCAAAGAAAAACAGCACAATTCTATTACCTACTATATAGAATTTTCACAAATTCTGTTATCTGCTATACAGAATTTTCACACATTCTATTACCTACTACAAATAAAGAATTTTCACACATTCTATTACAAACTATAAAATTTTTTCTTAAAAATGAAATTTTTGAATGAGAAAACCACAAACAAAACAGGTGCATTTGTTAAGTATTTTTCAAAAGAGTTTATAAGAGTTATTAAATATTATATAACAATAACAATAAGATATACCAGTGAAGTGTAGATAAGTGGACTATCATGTTGTCATGGTTACAGGTGGATGAAGATGAGCCCCTGTTCATGTCCCTGATTGACGACTTGTTCCCAGGTATTGTGTTGGACAAGGCTGGTTACCCTGAAATGGAGGCAGCTATTGAAAAGAAGGTAATTAACATAATTGTCTGTCCAAAATTGCATCTGATTCATACTACGAGGGAGAACTTCAGTCTTGTTTAGATTTTGTTTGAATTGCGTTTATAGACGTGTTTGAACATAGTAAGCAAACTTTTGATATGCTTATGTAGAATTGTTTTAATGTTTGTTGCACAGTCGTATCTGGGAGACGCAAAGACAGTCACTGATGGTTTAATTATCACTTCAACAGTTTCTTATAAAAAATGAAGTTTAAGCCCAGTCCACCTTTTATCACATGGGCAACCAGTCTATTCAGATCAGCCTGCACATTTATGCAGTCTTATCAGGATCTACAGTTTTTGCTTATTAGTCAGAAATAATTTAGTGATTCTTAAAACAGTGTAGATTTTGAAGAAATCTGGATTTTTATGCTTCATAAAAGCAGTTGATGTATTTATTACTGTAGTTAAGCAAGAAAAAATCATAACCATAACGAAAATATTAGCTTAGGCAGAATTTACATTGGTACATGAAATGGTCTCATCAAATCATGTGTGTTTAATAAAAAAAATGCATTTTCTTCTAACATTCATCATGAAAAGTGTCAGTCTTAGTTTAACTCTAAACTCCATACATACACATTTTAATGTGTGTGTGACCAGTGTAGATGCAGATCAGCAAGCACATTGATGAAGTCTGATCTGGATCTGCACTGGTTGCATCTTGGTCAGAATCTATAATTAATTAGTGTAGATCTTAATCAGTTGTCACAGATGTGCCTGTCTGATCTGGATCTACACTGTTCACATACACAGAATAGGTGTAAATATGGAGTAAAGAGTTAATAACATGTAGCCAGTATATTGGGAGTTTTTCACCTGATGTAATTTATGACAACACTGGGACCAAGATCATAAACAGAAATTGGACAACTGGATTATCACAAAGTAACAAACTCTGGCTTGTGATTGGTCAGTTTGGACACTGTAGACTCCATTTCAACCAATCAGCTGCTTGAGATAGCAGACTTATGTTCAGTCTCGTGTTTATGACCTTGAGTTCTTGACGATTATGAAGCTCATTTTAGTTTCAGATTTTTTTATGTTTTTGATCATGATTTACAATTTCTGTATAAATTTTAGATTAAGGAAACACATATTAGACAGGACTCAAGGGTAATCCATTAGTATGATGAATTTATTTTTCTCTTTTTTTCATCAGTACAGTATATTTTAGTTGTCATGTGTTTAGTGGTGATTATGGTCAATGTATTTTCATACCATTCACTGTTTTTGTATGTGTACACCTCCACTTTGATAGTCTTAAGAGTTTTCAAACATATACAAATTTACATAGCAAAAATCACTTCTGTCAATTGTTAATTTAGATAAAATCATAGGTTCACTTCTTTGGTCTGTGGGTCATACCCATTCAAAACAATGCTGTAATTTTCTTTTTCATTTTTTGGCTCTCCTGTCCAAAATGACCCATGTATGAGTAAACATTGTAGTTATGTGGGTTGCTTTGTTTTTATGTGTGTATTAGGAAGTGAGTTACCAGTAATTTTCTGCATTAATTTTTTGTATGACGGGATTTCAAAATAAACTACATTGATGACCAAAAATCATTAATTGTTAAAAAGGAAAACTGCCAAACAGATCCTTCATCACTCCATATGAAGAGTATTAAATTCTGAGTCTATTATCTATCATTCAGGGGTTGTGGTTTTGATCCTTCAGCTCAGCTGAGCAACAGAATTTGAGATCTTTTAACTTATTAGATAATTATTGTTCTCAAAACTCACTAGCTTGTGGTTAGTTATGAGACTGGTCTTGGTTTCAACTAGTCAGGATGAGACCAATGAAGTGTATCCTATAGATTTTGTCACCCTAGTGCAAAACTTGTAACCCAATACTCCATGGATGCAAATTTAATGCCATGTGCACATCAGTGCTGTCTGATCAGATTCTACACTGCTTGCATCTTGATCAGAAATACACTCATAGATCTAAAAGCAAACAGTGTATGATCTAATAGCAAACAGTGTAGTTCCTTAACACTGCATGGATGTAAAGGCTGATCTAGATCTTCATTGGTCGCCCATGGGATCCCATGGAGTAAACGGTTACATTTAAGTCAAAATGTTTATGTACCAAGGTGACATTCATATTGTGCTGTTTGATGATCCAGTTGAATCCCTTGTATGAAATTGAGTAGTAGATATTTGTAGTGGAAACAATACTTCTAGAAGGATGTTATGTCACATGACAGTGTCACATGACTGTCATATGATGCAATTAAAGACTATTGAGTATCCATTTTACAACTAATTCTGATTTAGCCATTCTCCAAACTCTTAACAATATGTATATATAATAAAATTGTGTTTTCATCAACATTTTGTTACTGAGATCTTAATTACTGGTAATAATACATTAACTTAACATTAAATTAACTAAACTTAAGTTTTGTTGAAAGATTTTGAGAAAGCATTATACGTTGAAAGTGATCTTTTTATGACTTTTCAGAAGCTTTGTATATAAATTTATATTGAGACAAATGTAACACTTTACTCCGTGGACACAACTTATATCACATATGCGACTAGTGTAGATCCAGATCAGCTTGCACATCTGTTAAGTATGATCAGGATCTACACTGTTTTCTTCTTGATATAAAATAATTTGAAAAGTCTAAAAACAACCGGTGTAGATTGTGATCAGACTACACAGATGTGCAGGCTGATCTAGATCTACACTAGTCACACATGGGATATAACACTGCATCACTGGTGTTAAGGGTAAATTTTACTAAGCATTTGAATTTGTTCATTAGACTAGGCACTTAAAAGCAAAAACTTAAACCACATGATATAACCAGATTTCATTGGTTCATTAATAATCTTTGCATTACAGCCAATAATCGGCTTGTCTTTACTGACTAGGTTAAAATATTCCATGTTAGGGTGAACGTCCAAATCTGTTTTGGTAGGCCTTGAAACTCGATATTTATGCATCTGGAATCTTTTGCCAGGTGTCTGAGGCTGGTTTAATCAACCACCCTCCATGGATTCTGAAGCTGATCCAGCTGTTCGAGACCCAGCGTGTGCGTCACGGCATGATGACACTAGGCCCCAGCGGTGCCGGAAAGACCAAATGTATCCATACCCTGATGAAAGCAATGACAGAGTGTGGCGAGCCCCACAAGGAGATGAGGATGAACCCAAAGGCTATCACAGCTCCTCAGATGTTCGGGCGTCTTGACGTTGCCACCAATGACTGGACTGACGGTATCTTCTCCACTCTGTGGAGGAGAACTCACAAGACAAAGAAGGTGAATATAAAATGTCTTACTTTGCTGGCAACCAAACATAATACATAGAAAATATAGCAGGCTGGGTTTAAGAGCGCCTGTTTAACCCTTTCCTCCATATATACGCATTTTTATGCATGTGTGACCAGTGTAGATCCAGATCAGCGGGCACATGTGTGCCGTCTGATCAGGATCTGCACTGGTCACATTTTGGTCAGAAATATCCTAATGAATCATAAAGCGAACAGTTTAGATCCTGATCAGACAAAGGCGTATGTTAAAAGGCGTATTTATGGAGGAAAGGGTTTAATTGAGTTTGATATAGTACTGATAACACAGAATACCGACACTACTGAACCGATTTTGTAAAGAAATATGATACTATGTCCTAAAAAGATTTGTTTCTTTTGTTTGATAATACTACACAACCATGTCTTTTGATTGAATTAAACTGTATTTTAAATAAATTTTACCTAATTTAAAGAATATTTTAATATTATAGGGAGACCATGTGTGGCTGTTGCTTGATGGACCAGTAGATGCTATCTGGATTGAAAACTTGAACTCTGTACTGGATGACAACAAGACGCTGACCCTGGCCAATGGTGACCGTATTCCGATGGCCCCTAACTGTAAGATCATCTTTGAGGTGCACAACATTGACAATGCCTCTCCAGCCACAGTGTCCAGAAACGGTATGGTCTTCATGAGCAGCTCCATCCTTGACTGGAACCCCATTCTAAAAGGTAAGGGCTGAAAGTTATAACACTGAGATTGGAAATCAGTCTCAAATCTCAAGCATCTGATTTGCTGAAATGGCGACCAGTTGCCATTTCAGCCAATCAGATGCTTGAGATTTGAGACTGGTTTCCATGCTCAGTTTTATTGATATGAAAAGTCAGTCCCATCAATCTTAGTTATTAATTCATTATAAATATAATTTGATTATTTAAAAGGCCGAGTTGAAACATGCTTTGACTCAAAATATTTACTGTTGTTATGTATTATCTTGAAACTGAGCAACTTGTGTCTGTACTCAAGTCATTTGTAAGTTGAATTGAAAGAGTATTCTCAGCAAAAGTTAAAGATTGCACAATTCAGCCACTCATTATGTGATCATTGTGCATCTTTAATGCGATTCATTGATAAATATGTAGAGACTTCAGGGACAACAGTTACTGTGAGACTGTGGTCATTTTAAACCAATCAGATGGCTGTGATCTAGACCTCTTTCTCAGTTTTATAACCTTGAGGCCTGAGTTTTCTTAATACAAGAATATGAGTACATATTGGCACTCTTTCTGTTCTTATTATTAATTGATTGATGTATGATTTTAAGGTTGGTTGTTGACGCGGCCAGCAAACCAGCAGGATGTAATCTTCCAGGTGTTTGAGCAGCTCTTCCTAACACTCTACACCAATGTGATACAGTTCATGGAACCCAAGATGGAGGTTTGTCAATCTCACTAAAGTCAGATCTAACAAAATGTTAGATCTGATGACGGCCCGCAGACACCGTACATAAGTAATAGCGGTTTTCCCAATTACTATTTTTAGAAACTGTCAACAAAGGAATCATGATTTATTACGCTCGCAAAATGATCTGAAGATGTCATTACATTAGAAATGAATGCAATACGACTTAAACACATATATCTCCAGTAAATTATGTCTTACGAAAGCTGTCGACACTTCCCATGGTTCAAAATATTATTTCTACTTTCACTTTTGCGATTTTGTAGGCGACAATCTGATTGGTTCAAAGGGTTAGTGATAAAAACACGTTTTAGTTACTCGTCGTCAGATCCTGATAGCGTAGCGTTTTTCAGGAAATGATTTTAATCAGATTGGAGGTTTGTAGATTAAACTTCTCATTAATTCTGTTGATGAAGAAGATGATGAATTAAAAATAGATTAGTTAAAACAATATGATAAGGGAATTTAATATGAGCAAGTGTCTGACAAAATGACTCTTAGTTCGCAATAAAATGTGTTTACATCCCTTTAACAATAAATATTTATTTATTTATATGTTGAGAATAGAACTTACTATCTTCTAAATTATAAAAAAAAAATATTTTCATTATTAAAACAATATCATTCAAATTAAGTTTACACTCATTTGATGAAAGTGAGGACAGTGGGGACTAAGCACCCAACAATTTCAAGAATGCATTATGGGTCATTTTGTCAGGGACTGGCACATATATTTTTTTTCATAGAGGCAGTTTAAAAATACTATAAAATTGTATGCGAGACCTGTGCCCAAGGTTATAAAACTGAACATGAAAACCAGTCTCAAATCTCAAGCATCTGATTGGCTGAAATGGCGACCAGTTGCCATTTCAGCAAATCATATGCTTGAGATTTGAGACTGGTTTCAAATCTCAGTTTTATAACCCTGGGACCTGGTCCATCATGGTACTTCGATATCCCTTTACTCTTTTTATTATTGATGGATAATTTGTTGCCTTCAGATTCTACAGTGCAACTATGTGCGTCAGGCGATCGACCTGTTGGAGGGTCTGATCCCCCGTCGTGATGACAACAAGGACATTGCACGTGATCATCTGGAGAAGCTGATTGTCTTTGCCATCATGTGGTCCCTTGGAGCCTTGCTGGAACAGGGTGACAGGAAAAAAGTAAGCCCTCTTTTTGTAAAGTATTTTTACTTGCTAGGCCTTATATCCTTATAGAAGATTACCTTAATCTATATATTAGTAAAGAGTTTCATTCTAATTACTTTTTCATTGATTACTGAATATTTGTCAGTGAGTAATAATGATGGTTTCTTGGGAAGCTTGATTATTTTTTACAGGAAAGCTCACTTGGCTATGCATGTTAATGTAAGGTGTCAGTTTCCTACTTCAGATAAATGACAAAATTTGAATGCTTGATATCACAGTTAAGTGAAAGTTATGAAAAAATAATTCTATTAATTTAAAAATATTGTTGTTAGTTGATAAATAAGTTACCTGGTGTGAATTCATTTAAATGGTATTTTATGAATCCATCTTGGAGACAACTAGACAAAAGAGGTATTTATCAGTTTGGTAAGAGGAATCGAGCCATGACAGACAAGATTGTCATCACATGCCTTGTTGTCTTGCCATTTTATTTTAACTTCCTTAATGGATTAAGTTATAATCACATGAGCAAATGATCAGATCTGGACGTACACTGATGCGTTCTTGGTCAGAAATAATCTAAGTAATATAAGAGCCACAAGTGCAGATCCTGATCAGGCTACATAGATCTGGACCTCTGCTGGGCGCCCAGAGGATAATTATTTGTATCACTTAGCGTAAAGAGTTAAAGAAGTTGTTAAGGGATCAGACATAACCAGTTTTACTTGTATCATTCAGTTTTCCCAGGCGGTAAGTTGTGAAGTAGTAATTACGGTTACATTTGTTTATTTTTTATAGTTAATATCACAATGATATGTCACCTAAGTGTAAAAACAGTTGAGTGACATTGAAAAGTAAAGGAATTACACTGTTTATGCTCTTAGGTGATGACTTGTTGTCACTCAAGGTGACTGTGTCTGAGATAATGGGGCGAAAAAAATGAGCAAAAAGCACATGTTTTCTAAAAGTGTGAAGTTGTTTGAGTGTAAAAGTAAAATTTCAATTAAATGTATTCACTATTTTTAAGTCACTGATGTTTTCAGACCAATGCCATCTTGCATAATGACACTTGTTACCTCAAAAACTCTATTTTTTATGTTCAGAGAATTTCCAATGTAACACATTCATGTGATTGCATCTTTTCTTAAATGTGGTACCAGATAACACATGATTTGTTGAAAATTACATTGCTTATTTTAAATTTGTTGTAATATTTTGGCCTTTTTTAATCCATATTTTGATGAGGAGTGGTTGCTATGGTAACATTGATAATGAGAAGGTCTTGACAGATATTTATAAATGCCTTTGAAACATCAGTTTTTGACTTTCAATTTGGTAGATTTCAGTTTTTTGTCTACTAAATTTGTGCAATAAGAGTTAATGCTCATCTTAACCCATTGTCCCAGACATAGTCACAAAATTGCTTGTTTAATATTGTTTATCCCACACCATCACCTGTTGTTATTTATTTCACAATCACCCTAATTGATACATAAAGTTATTTTGATTTAGAATTTGTGTTTTAAATAAGATTAAAAAGATTATTTCAAGAATCCCAAAACCAGAGTAAAAACATGGTTGTCAGATTACTCCTAAATGTATATGATTATAAATAAATACACATACTATTTTGTAATAAAAAGTGTTTGAAAATCAAACCAGGCTTGCTATAATTTTAAAGGAACATTTTATGTTTATTGAATGATTCTGTTGTCTTTTTGTACTACTTTGTCTCATTGATATTGTACATATAACTTGAGACGAGAGTATTTATTATTATTCTTTATATTTTACTTAGAGTATTAAGTTAACAGTCACATAGCTACAAAACCCTTTCTAACAGCTCCCATCCATTCTAATAATGCTTTTAAATTGTTATCCCCCACCGCGTAGCGGTAGGGGATATAGGAATGGTCTTCGTGCATGCTTCAGTCTCTCAGTCCATCCGTGCCTGCATTAGTGTAACTTCTAAACACCTTGAAGAAATTTCATGAAACTTTGATCAAATGTTCTCCATATCAAGACGATGTGCAGAACCCATGTTTTAACCTGGCCAGGTCAAGGACATTAGTGGTTTGAATTTAAATTTCATATAGTGTTGAAAAAAAAAGAAATTCCTTTTAATATTAAAAAAGTTGGACCAGTGGACATGGAGACTTGGGTCATATAATCCCATTTAAGAAGATTCTGGTTTTTGTTGGATTGCATTTAATTCAAGGGTTTTGGAGTCATTATTGCATTAAGGCTGCCAGATTATGCCAGTTTAACATTTTTACATGACACCCTTCATATATTTTTACTTACTGACCAATGAGCCGACGAAATAGCTAAATTGATTAGTGAATCATCAATTAATTGATAGACAGACATACTACTTCCTACAAGCAACTTCAAGCAACTTAAACAAATGGCAAATCATCATCAAAGCCTGTTTTGAATTACAAAAACATGTCAAGTATAAATTATTATTCTCCCGTTCAGTTTCTTTTCTTCCTACCTTCATTTTCTTGCTGATATAACTACAGAGCTGAGCTCAGAATATGAGTATCAAACTTTTTCACTTGACAATGCCTTCTTTTCTTTTGTTTTGTATGTGTATGTGCTTGTCAAGTTGATGGGTGGGTTGGAGTTATTTCACCAAGACAACTTGTACTTGTTTAGTTATGTAAGAACCTGGTTTAAATCCCAAGTGACCCTTTCAAGATAGTTAATTCTCAGGTTCTCATTTGCGTTGTTTGTGGAGTCTTGCTTGAAATTGATCATTATGTCATCCCATGCTATCTAATTCTTTCTACTATTTGGCTGTGTGTAGAGGCTGTGTTTTTAATGTCGCTATTCCTTTATGTGTATTTTTTTTTCTTTTTTGATCTACACAAAACACAAATCTGCAGGAAATGAAACCTCCAGATTTAGTTTCCAGAGCAAATAAGTATAAATAGTCTGGTTTCCAGTATTAAGAGGTTTTTGTTAAATAAGTTAAGCAAGAAACCATGATTTTTGTCCAGTTTTGAGAGGATTCAAGAGTGATCCCGTTTAGGGATTTTCTATTTTTATGAACATGTGTTGGTAAATGTGTATTCTAAACTTGTAAACTCTTAGCCAACTCTTAGCTCTCCTCATGTTAACTCTTTCCTTAACATTTTGTTGTTTAAAAGGCTAAGTAAATTTAATTGTAAATAAGTGCAATTTTATAAGGGAACTTTACATCTTATGTTGGTTTTCAGTTGGAGGAATTGGTGCGAACTAACTGCTCAGTGCAGCTGCCCAAGTGTGAGGGTGATGACACAATATTTGAGTATGTAGTCAGTGAGACAGGAGCCTGGGAGCACTGGTCAGGAAGGGTAAGTTGCAATGGAAACACATATTGGTCCAGAAAAGTAAAGTTGCTATAAAAATACACAATGGTGCACTTGATTGTTTCGGAAATCCATGTTAGAGGCTAGAGTTCATGATTGGTCATGAGGAGAATATTGCTAGATAAAGTCATGATTGAGCACGTGATTGGTCCTGAAGAGTAAATAGCTAGGGACACACAAAATGGGGCACATGATTGGCAATAAAGGGTAAATTGTAGAGAGACGTGATACATGATTGCTCTTGTAGAGTTAAATGCTAGAGAAACACATTGTAAACTCTTTAAGTGGTGAAGAAGCGTAAGTTGCCACGGAATCACATGATAGAACTCCTATGATTCATAAGGTTAATGTGAAAACATGATGGAGCACATGAATAGTTTGAAAAGTTACATTGCTATAGAAACATGTGATAGAACAAGCACAGGTTAAGTTGCTAAAGAACACATGATAAGTGCATTGAACATGTTCATTGTATAGAGTATCTAGGATCACTAGCTTTATAAATTCTTATTCCAGTTATTTATCAATTTTTCCAGTTGTAGTCAAAGTTGTTTAGCTGTTGCTGATACTCAGAATTGTTTTGAAATGAGAAATATTATTTCTTTATATGGAACTCTTAATGTCATGCTTGTTAAAGCTTTTATGAACATAACAATGATGACACTTAATTATATTTGTATATTACAGGTACCAACATATGAGTATCCTGACAGCGAAATTCCCGAGTACACTGGTATCCTTGTACCCAATGTAGACAATGTGAGGACAGACTTCCTCATTGAGACCATCTCCAAACAAGGCAAATGTGTCCTGCTAATTGGTGAACAGGTATGTCAGTTAAGTCTAACCTTTCACACATTTCATATTTTTAAATTACTTGGACAAGAAAATGATACAGAAAAACTGTCTATAACCTCTATTCATTTATTAATGCAGCATCCATTGATTCAAGATTCAATTAAGGTCAGTAATAGTAGTTGGAGTATTATGTTAATTCACAATGTATAGTACTGGCCCTTATAATCTTGTAAGAATAACTTTGATATAAAATAGAAACGAGGTCTGGGGGTGGTGGCTGCTTATCTGAAGGTAACTAGGTCTTCAGATAAGTATTATTTCCATGTGAATTCCCAGAACCTCCATCTTCATGACAACTTGGGATACTTGTATGTTTTGGCCAAAACCAAAACCAGACTTTCTATAAATTTAATATATAAAGATTTGAACGATTTGAATTGTTGCTTAGATAAAATTGTTTATTTGATGTGTTTAGGGTACAGCAAAGACTGTGATGATCCAAGGATTCTGCGGCAAGTATGACCCAGAGTTGCACCTGTTCAAGAGCTTCAACTTCTCCAGCGCCACCACACCTTTCATGTTCCAGCGTACCATTGAGGGTCTTGTAGACAAGCGTATGGGTACGACATATGGTCCACCTGCTGGCAAGAAGATGACAGTCTTCGTTGATGACATTAACATGCCTATCATTAATGCCTGGGGAGATCAGGTAGATTTTTAGAAACATAATACACATGGTTAGAACTAATAATGAAGTAATTAATGTGAATATTTTTTTAAGTACAGAAACTTTGGAAAATGATGTGAATTAGTCTTGGAGAATTGGGATTCTTGCGCTCAGTATTTCACTAATGTGTCCCTAAAGCCATTTATGTAATTTCTGGGCTCAGGATCATAAACTTTAGACTTGAGTCTATCTTCTGATTGATAAAAAAATGAGACCAGTCTACAAACTTACCAATAATAAGAATATATAAGAATAAGAATAATAGAATTTTAACACTGTCTGCAATTTTAGTTTAAAGATCATTGACCTAATCTTGAAGCTACAAGTTGTTCTTTGTATATTTCATCTGAGCATATAAACATGATACTTTGCAGATCACAAATGAGATCACAAGACAGATGATTGAAGCCAAGGGATTCTACAACCTTGAGAAGCCAGGAGACTTCATCAACATCGTTGACATCCAGATGATGGCTGCTATGATTCATCCCGGTGGAGGTCGTAACGACATCCCACAGAGGCTGAAGAGACACTTTAACATCTTCAACTGTACCCTACCCTCTAACTCCTCCATTGACAAGGTTTTCAGGACTATTGGCAAAGGGTACTTCATCAAGGTATGTATAAAGTCATTCAGTTTCCATTTATTTTAGTGATTAACCCTTTCCTCCATAATTTATACGAATTTTTACACATGTGCGACCACTGTAGATCAAGATCAGCGGCACATCCATGCTGTCTGATTAGGATCTGCACTGGTCGCATTTAGGTCGCAGATGTGCTGGGTGATCTGGATCTACACCGTTTGCCTGCACAATAAAGGTTTATCTATGGGGGAAAGTGTTAAACATTTGATAAGAATACATGTATACAGGAAATGCATTGAACAAAAGTTTGGATGTAGATCAGTGGCAAGATATTGCATTAAGTCTGGAATCCTTAAATTTGATCAAAACATTGTAATTTTGATTCTAAGTCATAGTTTCTGATATCTGCTATGGATGGATTCTATGCTGATTTCTAAAATACAAGCATAAGGTAGGTTCTGGTTGCAACAGGTCCTTGTCCAGGAAACAACATCTGAAGTGAGAATGATTAATATTGTAACTGAAAACTTGAGTTGTTTTTATTCATTAATCATTTGAGCAACTGTTGTATTGATACATTTAGATAAAAATAATGTAATTACGTAATGTTTACAGAAACGTGATTTCCCTGAGGAAGTGTGTGAGATGATAGAACAGCTGGTGCTCGCCACACGAAAGATCTGGCAGAAGGTCAAGGTGAAGATGCTGCCGACCCCGGCCAAGTTCCACTACGTCTTCAACTTGAGAGATCTCAGCAGGATCTGGCAGGTAACACAACCACAGTCCTGGTCCTATATTAGGATTCAGTCTTCGATCCTGGGCGCAAGATCATAAAACTAAGATTGGAGACCTGTCTAAAATCTCAAGCAGTCGCCATTTCAGCCAATCAGATGCTTGAGATTTGAGACTGGTCTCCATTCTTAGTTTTATGATCTTGGGCCCTTTTAATAAGCTTGACTTTCGAACTGGACTCCAATCTCTAATTTATACTACTTGGCAGCGTTGAGATGACTGGTAGTGACAACCATTTCAGTTTTAATGATTAGAGCTAAGAAAAACAGGAAAATGTGATACTAAATCAGGTTGAAACAGTTGGTTTCAAAGCCTTTATGTTGAGTTAAAATTTATTTTATTCATAAAACCCTTTATGAAATAAAATGTAAAAGTGACTGAGAAAAGCAAGAAAAAAATATCATCTAGATATCAATTAACAAAAACAAAAACATGGTGAAGATGAAAATATAGAAAAATCTAGCATAAAGTGAGTGATTGTTACGTAATGATTGTTCGTATTTCAGGGTATGTTGACTTGTACATCAGAAATTGTTACCAGCATTGGTGTACTGATGTCCCTATGGAAACACGAGTGTTACCGTGTGATTGCTGACAGATTCACCACCTATGCAGACAAGGAGTGGTTTGAGAAGACCATTAAACAGGTAAACTTACTTAACCCTTTCCTCCATAGACAAACCTTTATTGTGTGGGCGAACAGTGTAGATCCAGATCAGCCGGAACATCTGTGCCATCTGATCAGGATCTGCACTCTTCGCTTTTTGATTCAATAGGTTATTTCTGACCAAAATGTGACCAGTGCAGATCCTGATCAGACGGCACAAATGTGTCGGCTGATCTGGATATACACTGGTATCACATGCATAAAAATGCGTATTTATGGAGGAAAGGGTAAACTTCAAGGGACTGCTTTTGTTTAGCTGTATTTATTTTATAAACAAGATGTAAGTAAGAGAAATGAATGTCATAATATATAATAATTATTCATAATACAGATGTTTCCCAATATATTGAGGAAGAATTTGAAATAAGCTAATCCAATCTTAAAGCAAACATTTAAGATCCTGATCAAACTGCACAGTTATACTGGCTTATCAGGATCTACCCTGTTTGCACATGTGCAGTTTTGATAAAATCTGTATTTATGAATTAAATGTTGGTACTCAAATTCATGCTTTGTTTGTTCTGTGTTGCTAGGTAGCAGAGGAGGAATGTGGTGTAGCTGCAGCCAATGACATGGATGTTGAACCATACTTTGTTGACTTCCTGAGAGATGCTCCAGAAATCACTGGTAAGGCACTGAAATCTTTTTATATTAAGTTATATATTCATCTTTCTATCTGTTTAAGCAAGTCCATTTATTGTGTAAGGACTTTTTGCAGAAATTGCAAACAACTTAGACATGACCCAAGGTCATAAAACTAAATCTGGAGACCAGTCTGAAATCTCAAGCCAATCAGAGGGTTGAGATTTGAGACTGGTCTCCAAGCTTAGTTTTAGTATCTTGGGCCCTGCTCTAGACTATGCAGACCCACACACTGGTTGGAAATTTGACATGTGTTCTAACACTGAAAGGGTTTAATGTTTGTTCTTTGTGATAAAAGCTGGCGATAGGTTCAGTGCTAAACTGTACTATCTTGTAGTGAACCCTTGGGTTTTAAGCTTCAGGATTTGTGTGATTTGTGCAGTACATTGATTTGATGGGGGGTGGGGGGGGGTGTATTTTTTAAAAAATGGCTGTCCGTCTCAAGTTAGAAAACACAAATGGTTTTCCATCTCCAGTTAAACAACCTTTAATACCAAATATGTTTTGCACTCTTTAATATGTGAGCTTTTACAGCTTTTAACTTCTTACCTTTTTACCTGCTTTAATTTGCTTTTTACATTCATCATACAACGAATAAGTGTTGCACTTGAAGGGATAAATCTGACTAACCAGGGCACAATATGACAAACATTAGAGTGAACTAAACTAGCCTCTAATCTCAAGCAGGTGATTGGCTGAAATTGATACCTGACAAATTATGACCTTGGACCTAAGCTTAAAAATGATACTTCCATTCTTGTGTCACCCTTTGAAGAAAGTTATACACAACAGTTACCATGTCAGTCGGATGTTCTGCCATTTTATCATGAAAACTTAACATTGTCTTAAACTTTGCCATTTCTTAATATTTCTTCATCAACTTTTAAAATTACTTATTACTACTTATTGCTTATGACAAAGGTTTAGAATGAAGCCAAAATCTGTGTTGTTCAAGGTCACATTTGATTGAGTGATGCCCTTTTTTGTGCTCAGATGTTGTCATGGGAACTTATTGTTGGCTGTAACTTTGCCTGCAATTTCTTCAGTTCAGATTCAGCAACTCCATCATATTTTAACTGATGACATTTTGCTTTTGGTCAATTTTGTCCCAAATTCATTCTGCAATGGAAAGTTGCTAGTTATTACTTCTGAACACTTCTGTATTCTTGGTCTAATCCCAGTTTCATGTTACATTACATTTAACTGTTAAAAACTTCACATGCAAACATGTTTAGAATAATGTTTTTAGCTGTGAGCTTTTTTTCTAAAAACTATTAACTGCTTTGAAAATAATTTTTGGAGTTGATAGATTTGGTTAATGTAACAAAGATATGGAAGAACAGTGGTCTAGGGGTAGAGCGTCAGACTCCAGATCTAGAGACTGCAGGTTCAAATCCCACCAGGGATGAGATACGTCTGCAGTTTCCCCAATCCACATTCAGTGCGAGTACTGGATGGAAACCCAGGAAGCAGTCATCGAGCGTGATTAATATAAGTTGGAAGAACTTGTTTAGCAATCGATGTAAAATAAATAAGTTTAAACTAAGCTAACAAAGTTATGCGTGTGATTTAACCAACTTTTTCCTCTACCACAGTTTCATATTCCAAGGTATGGGAAAACACAAGTAGCAACCATCTACTCCTAGTTTTCCAGTTATAAGTAGATACTAGTTCATATGAATATATATTTGGGAAAGGATTATAGATGTAGAATTTGCAGCTTTTGCAGCTTTATCAACTTAGATTTAAACATGAATATACTGTGTAATTTAAAGTTAACTATTCCATGGGATATGGCATTTATCCCATGGGTGAACAGGGTAGATACAATCAGCCTGCAAATCCATGCCATGTGATCAGGATCTACAAAGTTTACTGTAGATTCATTAGGTTATTTTTAAGTTAGAAGCAAACAGCTTAGAACCAGGCTGATCTGGATCTACCCTGGTCACTTGGGATAAAAGTCATATCCATGCAGAAAAGGGTAACATACATTAATTTTTTTACTTGCTTTTAACTTACACAATCCCATAAAATTTACTATTAATCATTAAAGCATCCATCTGAAACAGATAAAAAATTAAGTTTGGAATAACATGTATCATGTCATCAATTGAGTTTATATGACAAAGATTGTCAGAAAGCAAAGGATCTTGTACATTTTAAGCATTCTGTTTTGTGTTCATTCAGATGACCTAAATTGTAGAAACAGTTTAAAAGGGGTCTCTGCCTATGATCTTGGAAATAACTGTTTGGAAACGATCTTGGTTGCATCATTTTAGCAAACATCTCAATAAGAAACATTACGAACCAATGGTTAAGCCAAGATCTTGTTAACATTATGGTTTAACAAAGATGTTGGTAACAGCAATTTAAAAACCAATTTGACAAAAATAATGTTAAATAAAGCTCCTGATATAACTTTTATAGTGGATGTAAACAGAACAGTTACATATTAACACAGAATGATGGTAAATTTTATTAAACCTTTTACTCCATTGGATATTGCTGATATCTCCTGGGCACCCAGTGTAGATCCAGATCAGCCAGCATAGTCTGAATGGGATCTATGCTGTTCACTTACTGGTAAAACAGTCTAATAAATCTAAAAGTGATTAGTTTTGATCTAAATCAGACTGCATGGATGTGCATGCTGATCTGGATCTACATTGTTCACCTTTGCAATAAGAGCTGTATCCATAGAGTAAGGGGTTAATTTTTTTGCTTGCAATTTTGGCAATTGTTACATAGCTCTTCAGGTACATACAATTAGAAGCTACATATAAACACTTTTATACTACCTTCTGATACCAATATTTAGAATGACCTTCACTGTGATATCGTCTTCATTTTATAAATAGTGACATCATCTTTGAAAAACTTGCATGTAATTGATGTAAATAGTACAGTTGGTAATGGATGGGAAATGATACGGTTTGTAATTGATATTAAAAAAATGTTTTGCTCCATTAAAGTTGATGATGGCAACAGAGATAAAAGGCCAGGTATTGACATTGTTGTGAACACTGGATATTGCATGTTGTCTGATGGCAAAGCATGAACAATGATTGATATTTTCACTGTCAGTCAGAACACTAGTTTATATTGTTTTGTCATAGTTGGTGAACCCTGCTGATGTTTTTTTTCAAAGTGTTGTTGTTAATATTTTTATTGTCATTCTTTGTTACAAACCTGCTTAACATTTATTCCAGTTAAATCAGTGAAATGGACTATACCTTCTTTGAATTGTGCTGTTCCATTCATTGTTCAAAGAGGTGACAAAGTAACAAAGATAGGCTGGTCCAGGAATACATTATGATATAAATTAGCAATTTAAGTGAGCATATGCATGTCACTGTTTTTATGTTGTTGAAAATGCATGCAATGATCACAAGTACTTCTTTACCTGTTTTGATCTGCTTTATCATGTTTCACTTACATACAAATTTGATTTTTTTTTAAATTTAAATTCACTATATGAGAATGTCCTAAGAAATGTGCTTGTGTGAACAGGTGATGAGCCCGAGGATGCTGACCTGGATGCTCCGAAGATTTATGAGCCGGTCCCAACTCTAGAACAACTAGCAGAGAAACTGAACTCTTACATGGAACAGTACAACGAAACTGTGAGAGGTGGCAAGATGGATCTTGTATTCTTCAAGGTAATGGTTAATCTAGTTAACCATTTCCTCCATGGATACACCTTAATTGCAAGGGCGAACAGTTTAGATCCAGATTAGCTGACACATCCGTGCTGTCTGATCAGGATCTAAACTGTTTGCTTTTTTATTCGTTTGGTTATTTCTGACCAAAATGCGACCAGTGCAGATCCTGATGTGCCGGCTGATCTGAATCTACACTGGTCGTACATGTGTAAAAATGCGTATTTATGGAGGAAAGGGTTAATAAGGTAGCAAGTCTTAAACAGATCTTCTAAGGATTTTCTTTAAACATACATGTCACATGAATTTTGTGCCAAGTTAATGAAGTGTGAATTAATTTAATTATAATTTTTTCAAATTCTTTAGAAATTTTTATATTATTCTTGCATTAAAAATATAATGCTGTCTGCAAAATAATATTGATCATAAAGTTTTTTCTTTGTCAGCATTTGTTTGCCAAGTGTAGAATGAATGTTTTATTACTAGGATGCAATGACCAATTTGGTGAAGATATCTCGTGTTATCCGTACCCCACGTGGTCATGCCCTGCTGGTTGGTGTGGGTGGTTCTGGAAAACAGTCCCTAACAAGACTTGCCTCCTTTATTGCTACATACAAGACCTTCCAGATTACATTGTCAAGGTAAGAGATAATAAGAAAGTTAAGAATCTGTCTATGATGTAAGATATTTAATCCCTTACTTCAATAGATATGGCCTTTATCCTTGTGCGTACATTGTAGATCCAGATCAGGTATCACATCCTTGCCATCTAATCAAGGTCAAAAGTGTTTTCTTTGATTTATTAGGTTATGATGTGCCCTCTGATCTGGATCTACACTGGTCGCACAGGCATAAAAAGGCGTATTTATGGAGGAAAGGGTTAATGGTCAGAAGTAACATCAAAAAGCAAACAGTGAAGATCCTGATCGGATTGTGGGGGTATGCAGGCTGATCAGGATCGACACTGGTTGCACATGTATTAGGTTTAATATCCAGCTGTTCTGCCTGTGTCTGTCTATACATCTGTCTGTCTAGCAGCATATTGTTATTTTATAACAAAAATTTTTTCCATCTCAACAGATCATACAATGTGCAGAATTTACTGGAAGATTTGAAGTTCCTGTACCGCACTGCTGGACAAGAAGGCAAAGGTATCACGTTCCTGTTCACTGACCAAGAGATCAAAGATGAGGCTTTCCTTGAGTACATGAACAACATTCTGTCCTCTGGTGAGGTATGTAACATAATGTTTACTAGCTTTGTTCCTTGATTGTTTTTTTTTCCATTATTACTTTGTCTTGTTTATGTCCTTGAATTACTGAATGATCAATATCATTTCTTTTATCGTCTAGTATATGTCCTTGAATTACTAGATGACAGGCTCTGATAACTTTTATAGACTTGGGCTTGAGGATAACCAGTCTTGGATCTCAAGTTGTCAGTGGTCTGAAGGTTATAAAACTGAGATTGGAAACCAGTCTCAAATCTCAAGCATCTGATTGGCTGAAATGGCGACTGGTTGCCATTTCAGCCAGTCAGATGCTTGAGATTTGAGACTGGTTTCCATGCTCCGTTTTATAACCTTGGGCACAGTGCACTGCAACACTGACTGGAATGTAACCATTCTTAGTTTGTAAGTGATCTGTGCGGAGATGGTACTTAGTTTCAACCAAGCACATAATCAAAAATCGGAAACTGGTCTGTGGTCTCTAAGTTTATTTGATATTCATATAGGATAATGATAAGTTGTCCAGATGTTTTTTTAGCTGTGCTGTTCTCTATCAATCAAACAGATGTTTGTAAGATTAACTGCGTCTAAAATCATAAAACTAAATCTGGAGATCAGTCAGAAATCTTAAGCATCTGATTGGCTGAAATGGCGACTGGTTGCCATTTCAGCCAATCAGATGCTTGATATTTGAGTCTGGTCTCCAATCTTAGTTTTATAACCTTGGGCTCAAAACACCACAGAAACAAAGATTGTCTGACATGTTACAGGTGTCTGGTCTGTTTGCTCGTGATGAAATGGACGAGATCTTGAACGAACTGATTGGTGCAATGAAGAAAGAGTTCCCAAGAAGACCTCCAAGCTTAGAGAACCTCAACGAGTACTACCTGAGTAGGTGCCGAAAGAATCTTCACCTCTGTCTATGCTTCTCACCTGTAAGTAATAGACTGACTGTTTATAAACACTATAATGTCCTTGTTCAGAGACAGAAGTGATTTAAGCTGGGAAACAACATCTGTTTTACTGTTGTTTGCAATGTTTTCATGACATACTGCTTTCATCATTGAGTCTTGAAAAGAATATTATAAACTGAAATTTTACTTCATTATAGACATTTGCACATTATCAGCAACAAATGTTGTTTTTGTTTATAATTGATAAGAATGTTAAGAAATCTGGTTTAGTCAGCTGAAAATTATGATTTTGTCAGTAATGGGCACTGTTCAGGTCGTGTGTCTCATACAGTAGAGTGAAGTCATTGAGAAGTAAGAGCATTGTTGTCCTGACTGGAAGGATGAAGGTTCCAGACCTACCAGAGGTCAGAGATTTACCTGAGAATTACCACAATTCCAATTCAGGCAAACATGCAAGTACTGTGCCCAAGATCATAAAACTAAGATTGGAGACCAGTCTCGAATCCCAAGCATCTGATTGGCTGAAATGGTGACTAATCGCCATTGCAGCCAATCTGATGCTTGAGATTTGAGACTGGTCTCCAGATTTAGTTTTATGATTATGGGCAAAAGATACCATGGGAGCAGTCGAAGTATGACTGTAAACTGCTTACAGTCTACTGATAGAATATTCCTTATAAGAGAAACATCTGTTTTATTCTTTACTTCACTTTATTATTCCTAGGTTGGTGAGAAGTTCCGATCCAGATCTCTGAAATTCCCTGGACTTATCTCTGGCTGCACCATGAACTGGTTCCAGCGCTGGCCAAAGGATGCTCTGATTGCTGTATCCAACCATTTCCTGTCCAGTTACGATATTGTGTCCACACCAGCTGTAAAGCAAGCTGTTGTGTCAACCATGGGTGTCTTCCAGGTTTGTTTCTTTTGCATGGTTTGCTTAACACTGTCAGAAATATTTACATATTGCAAATAAACTTCAGGGCCCAAGATCATAAAACTGAGATTGGAGACCATCTAGCATCTGATTGGCTAAAATGGTGACACTGGCCATGTCAGCTAATCAGATGCTTGATATCTGACACAGGTCTCCAGATTTAGTTTTGTGAGCTTGGGCACAGGAAAAAATAGTTAGTCAGTCTGAGACTTCAAACAAAGGGAAAATCAATGGAGAATGTGTTTTTTCCAGTAGCATTTTCTGTCATTATTATCAAAATGTGTTTCTTCAGTAAATGGTTTAAAAGACGAATTCTGTAAACTTTCATTGAAAAAATCCCAATGATTAAAATATCTTTAACATTTGCTATTAAAACAAAGATTCATGAATTTTTGTTTAAACTGACCCTGACCGCCAATATAGCCAAAATAATTATTTATACAGTACCATTATAATCAACTTGTTAAGCACTGAATGAATGTAATTAAATTGTATGTAATTTTAGGATTTAGTGGCCGAACAGTGCATAGAGTACTTCCAGAGGTTCCGTCGTCAGACGTATGTAACTCCCAAGTCGTACCTATCCTTCATTGCTGGCTACAAGGAAATCTACAGCCAGAAGAAAGCAGAAATTGGTGTACTTGCGGAAAGAATGAACACTGGTAAGTCTGCTTGAGGATCAATACAGATTTTGTATATGTGAGTCGGGCACAGGTAAAACCAGGTTTATGAAGTTGCAGTTAGCATCAGAAAATGCTGCTCAACAATGTGTTAATTTAAAAGCAATTCCATTTTCTGTATATCACTTCCTGTTTTATGCCGTCTCCATGCAACTTCATCCAAATCTAAAATATTGAAAATAACTCTTCAAGTGTGGCTTTTCTGAGCCTATAACAAGACTTTGCATTCTCAGACTTTAATGTTTTGCTTACATTGTTCCAGTGTCTATTTCATTGCTTGTCCAACCTTTTTTTTTATTATATATATTTTTCTTCTTATTTGTTCTAAAGAAACCTTTTTGTCCTTACTATATTATACATTATGAGGAGTTCTAGATTGTAATTTAGATACTGCTGTACACAAAACAAATTACACCTGAGAACTGACAATTAATTAAATTAAACTAGGGTTGAAGAAACTAGTGGAGGCATCAGAATCCGTGAATGAGCTCTCCAAACAACTGGCAGTCAAGGAGAAGGAACTGGCAGTCGCCTCAAAGAAGGCAGATGGTGTACTGGCTGAGGTGACAGTAAAGGCCCAGGCAGCTGAGAAGGTCAAGGCTCAGGTGCAGGTTGTAAAGGACAAGGCCCAGGCCATCGTAGACAGTATCTCAGTAAGTGAATGGAAATAGTAGTTATTAGTTTTAATTCAAACAATCTTAGGTACAGAACTCATCTCTCGCTACCTGGCAAATTTTTTCAAACAGATTTTTAGACATAATATGTGGATGATCTTAAGGAAAAAATAACCTACCAGAATTGTCCATTGATATTTTTCAGGTTCTGTGCATCTATACGCATCCTCACTTGACAGTTAATTCAAAACTTCCCATGTTAGTGGAACACTTGCTGTGATATAATAGTTTTACTAGTAGTCAACAATAAGCCTAAGCAATGGTGTTTACAGAAGCTACAAAGAACACAACATCCTTATTATGTGATAAAAATGCAGAAGTGGGGGGGGGGGGCATCAGTTTCAAGAGGTCACAGCTTAACTTTCAGTCAGATATATAATCAAATTTAACCATTTCCTCCATAGATACTCCTTTATTGTGTGGGCGAACAGTTTAGATCAGAATCTAAACTGTTCGCTTTTTGATTCATTAGGTTATTTCTGACCGAATTGTGACCAGTGCAGATCCTGATCAGATGGCACGGATGTGCTGTCTGATCTGGATATACACTGGTCGCACATGCATAAAAATGTGTAGATATGGAGTAAAGGGTTAAGGGTCCAGAATCCATATGAAAATAATGTTGAGTAATTTTCAAAGATCAACATTGTCTTTACTGGTCAACATATTGATAATGGCAACTCTGCTTACCTTAGCGGTACAATAATACATGTTATGTTCTAGGCTGACAAATCTGTGGCAGAGGCCAAGTTAGAAGCAGCCAGACCTGCTCTAGAAGAAGCCGAGGCTGCTCTGCAGACCATTAAACCTGCCCACATTGCCACTGGTAAGTCTCTAGTGCAGCAGTTCAGCTTGCATTATTATAGGAATTTAAATTCCCTGCATTTCTCTCTCATGTAAGTAGCTTGAAATTTCATAGATTTATTTTGTCATTCAGGATCCGCCATTTATGACTTGTTGGTGAAAATTAGTCCTAGTGTACTTGGACCAATGTTCAGTGGCAGGGGACATGATCTGGCGGTTAAACAAATTTCAAGTTGCTGCTTACAGCTAAGAATGTAACTGATCTGTCAACATGTCTATGGAAACCAGTTGAAATTGAAATGTCTTTACTGAGATTTGAAAGAAAGTTGTATAACTATGTTAATGTATGTGAATTAACATATACATCAAGCTCATTCTACCAGGGCATGTAGCCATAAAACCTCAGTCAGTTATATCTATACTGTGTGCAAAACTTTGGTATGAATTAAACTAACTTGCTTTTGAATAAGTTAATGAAATTAAATCATGATTTGCTCTTGATAATTTGAATTAAATAAACAAAAAAGGCTATATGCTCTTAGTTATGTTCATCTAAGTCTATGTATGTACATTCAGCACTGATGCTGTTTATTTTCCTTCTCCAGTGCGTAAGCTGGCCAAGCCTCCTCACTTGATTATGAGAATTATGGACTGTGCCCTGCTACTCTTCCAAAAGAAGGTGGACCCAGTCACCATGGACCCTGAGAGACCATGTGTGAAGCCCTCGTGGAGTGAAGCTTTGAAGTTAATGTCAAGTGGAGGTTTCCTGCAAGGTCTGCTCACTTTCCCTAAAGATACAATCAATGGAGAAACAGTAGAGTTACTTGCCCCTTACTTGGCTATGGACGATTACAACCTGGAAGGTGCCAAGAAGGTGTGTGGTGATGTTGCTGGTCTCGCGTCCTGGACTCAGGCTATGAGCTTCTTCTACAGCATCAACAAAGAAGTCTTGCCTCTAAAGGTAAATACTTTAGCTGTGATTTCACAGGATCTGTGATTATTAGTCAGCAACAAAATTTGATATTTAGTTTGCAACAGTACATGCAAGCTTGGAGAGTGTGTGATTGTGTTGTTGTAGTTGTATTAGGTATTTATAGACAAAAGCAATCGTGTTTAAGAATTACTTTTAACAGTTTGTTAAATAGAAGAAAATTTATAATTTGTTTAGGAATTAAATATCATTGATTTCAGCAATCTACAGATTGATTTCCCCAGATCATGTTGGAACTTACCACCACAATGTAAAAATTTCACTCCAAAGATAGTGTGGAATTTGCAATTAAAAAAACCAACAAGATAAGACCATTATGGAAGATTCTTAATCTGTTTAATATAAAATAATATTGCTTCTACAGATTCAACACATTGTTTCTGTGTAATTCCAGGCAAACTTGGCAGTACAAGAAGCAAAGTTGGCAGTGGCTATGAAGGATTTGAATGAAGCCCAGGCACAGCTGGATGACAAGAATAGAGAACTGGCTGAAGTGATGGCACTCTATGATGCTGCCATGTCAGAAAAACAGGTAACACAGCTTACACATTAACCCTTTCCTCCATATATATGCATTTTTACGCATGGGCGAACAGTTTAGATCCAGATCAGCCGATGTGCCGGCTGATCAGGATCTGCACTGGTCGCATTTTGGTCATAAAAAACCTAATGAATCAAAAAGTGAACAGTTTAGATCCTGATCAGACGGTACGGATGTGCCGTCTGATCTGGATCTAAACTGTTCGCCCATGCAATAAAGCCGTATCTATATAGGAAAGGGTTAAGTGTCACAGGAAGGCTATTGTCTGCCTGCTGTAGCTGTTAACCCTTTACTCCATGGGATACGGCTATTATCCACAAGCCAACATTGTAGATCCAGGTGAGCTGGCACATCTGTGTCATCTGATCAGGATTTACACTGTTCCCTTTTTGATTCATTGGGTTGTTTAGTTAGTGAAATATCTTGTTGATGTAATACAGGCCTACAGTTTCTTTCTGAATTTAACAATCTTTTGACAATTTCAAAATTAGTTATATTTAAGTTTGTATAGAAAGTGAATATATCTATTGGTGAAAATGACTCTTCTTAACTCAAAACAGCATTGGTCATTTTTTCAGCCAGTGTAGATCTAGATCAGGGTTTATACTGTATGCTCTTCAGATAGTAACAGTTAATGGATTGCTGAAACAAACCCCTATAAATAATGAATGAACTGACTAACGTTAAATGAAAGGCAAATCCATATTATTCAGCAGGTAAAGGGTTAATGCATTAAATCTTTCAGCATCATGTGCCCTGATAAAAATTAAATCTGAAACCATTAATCTATGGCTTATTACCTGTTCTACTTTACCTTTGATGTGATAGTCAGTTACAATTGCAGTAGAATGGTAGACAATAGTTTACCTGTTTCTATATTACCAATACTTCAGGCCCTGCTAGATGATGCCGAAGCTTGTCGCAGGAAGATGAACAATGCTACTGCTCTCATTGACGGTCTTGGTGGTGAAAAGGTCAGATGGACAGCTGCAAGTAAAGGGTTTGAGGCCCAAATCCAGCGTCTGGTTGGAGATGTGCTGCTGGCTACCGGCTTTTTGTCTTACTGTGGACCATTCAACCAAGAGTTCCGAACATTGCTTAACAAATCCTGGAAGAAAGAGATGATCACAGCAAAGATCCCATTCACAGATGTAAACAAAATATAACTTATTTTCATAAATTTCGTCAATGATGTATGTATGGACCACCTACTTGCTTTAAAAGAATGTAAAATTATTGTTATAATTATGATGCACTTAAGTACCAGATTTGCAATTAAAACTTGTCAGTGACTTATATAAATCCTAGATGTGAAACATGAACTTGTCATGGTCTCGTATGCAATTTCATCCTAGTAGTCAAACTTAAACTTGGCAGCATCTTGTAAACAGTTTGGTTTTGGATTTGAAATTTCATCTTGGGGGTTTTTTGTGTGTGTTCCAGGACTTGAATATAGTGAATATGTTGGTGGACAATGCAACAGTGAGTGAATGGAACTTGGAAGGTCTACCAAATGATGACTTGTCCATCCAGAATGGTCTTATTGTGACCAAGGCAGCTCGATACCCTCTGCTGATTGACCCTCAAGGACAGGGCAAAATCTGGATCAAAAACAGGGAATCTAAAAATGATTTACAGGTATATTCACCATTACTACTTACTTTAGTTCATTTCAGAATATCTTCAAGCAATTTCTAGATTTAAAAAAAAATATGAAAGTCCTTGATGTGTCTTTGTTTTGTTGTTGTTTTTTTTCAATAAAATTGCAAGTTTTGAAGAACTGATTGCTTTACAGAAATATATTGGCACGTGCATAACTTAATCTACTTAATTGTTGTTTGATACCAGTTGTATATTATGTATTATACATGTATCAAAATTTGTAAATTTGTTCAGAAAAAAATGTTCGAAATGGTGTTTTTCATTTTAATTAATGTGCATTAAAGTACTTTATGATTCCTTAGTACATAAGTATACACTATTTTGAGAATTCAAAATTAATTTCATTTCAAGGTGGGAATGTTATGTTTATAGCTACAAAAGTAGACTGATGAATAAATCAAAATGAACTATTCTTTCTGTAATAGCTGACGTCCCTGAATCACAAGTACTTCAGATCACATCTGGAGGACAGCTTGTCCCTGGGTCGACCTCTCATCATTGAAGATGTAGGAGAAGAGCTGGATCCTGCCCTGGACAATGTACTGGAGAAGAACTTCATCAAGAGTGGTTCCACATTCAAGGTTTGTCCAGATTCCTGAATGTATAACTAACACATTCACGTTAAATCCATAGGCCCAAATTAATTGCAGACAATTTTGTGTTTTAGAAATACAGGAAGTTGAAATTGATTTGTTTTTGTTAAAGGGATAGAAATACTGGCAATTGTAGACATGTTTCCTGTCCATATAGCTGGTGATACTATGGGTGACCCTTTACTCCATATATACATATTCATGCTTTCTGATCAGGATCTGCAATGGTTGCTTTTTGATTAGAAATAACCTTAAAAATAAAAAAGCTATAGTGCAGATCCTGAACAGACAGCATGGATGTGCTGGCTGATCTGGATTTAAACTATTCATCAATGCCATAAAGGTGTATATATGGAGGAAAGGATTAAATGTATTATAACAACTTTGTGCAACATGCTTGTTTTGTTTCATTATGAGCTAAATGCTGACAAGAGATTCAGGTGTGCAGTTGAAGTATAATGCATGATGTATTTGTATAAAGAAATTTATTTTGGGAGGACCAGATTATTACCATGGTTTTATAGAAATTTTATGAAAAAAGTATATGTTATAAATGTGTTTTCACAACCTAAGTTATTTTCAACAACACTTACTCTAAATTTTCACTAATTATAATCCTCCTTTATTTAGGTGAAAGTGGGAGACAAGGAGGTTGATATCATGAAAGGCTTCAAATTGTACATCACAACCAAGCTGGGTAACCCAACATACACCCCTGAGATTACAGCCAGGACCTCGATCGTAGACTTCACTGTCACAATGAAGGGCTTGGAGGATCAGTTACTGGGTGTGGTCATCCTCACAGAGAAACAGGTATGTTATCCTCAGATAGTAATTGGTGCAATTGATGAGAATATGTAGATTTTAGTCCTGAATGAATTAATTTCTGACAGTGTTGAAGTTCCGTATTTGAAAATGGTCAGCTTTATATTTTACTTTGTGAGAAAGTTCTCGCCATGAATGACTAGTTTTTCTAACCTTCAATGCTGAATTGTCGTATTCAAGGAAGTGTAAGAGTAGACCATTCATGTAAGAAAAATCCTTATGACCTCAAAGTTTGGTTACAATATTTAAAGTTATTGAAATGATGTGTTATTTTTTTCTCCCATAAAATGTTTTAGAAATAGTCAATTGCGGAACTAGACAGCTAGAACAAAAGTTTGGGTTGAGTGCAAAACAGTTGTAACTGCCTTCTTCATTCATATACAGATTCAACTGTTTTTCACTTAGCCCACATAAAGAAATTTAAATGATATACTGAATGTGACTTCAGGAACTTGAGCAAGAGCGTACCCACCTGCTGGAAGAGGTCACAGCCAACAAACGTAAGATGAAGGAACTAGAGGACAACCTGCTGTACCGTCTCACGTCTACTCAAGGGTCACTGGTAGAGGATGAGTCGCTGATTGAAGTGCTCAGTACAACCAAACACACTGCTGAGGAGGTCAGCGAGAAACTGAAGATTGCTGCGGAGACAGAGATCAAGATTAACTCTGCTCGTGAAGAGTTCAGACCTGGTAGGGAATTTCGTGTAATTGTTGGAAAAATGTTTAAACTTGACCAGTATTAATTTAAAGATACATGTAAATTACTGACTTTTTTATATGCATGTAACTTCCATTGATACAAAGTTATTTAGGTTTGGACAACAAGTGTATTAGCCACATCAATGAAAACCTTGTATGGAGAGATTGGTTTTCAAAATGTACAAGTCCTTGGATTTTGGGCTATGGCTATATACAGTGTAGGTAAAGGATGCTTTAACCGTTGAGACCACAATAAAATTATATTGGAAGTTAATATTGAATATGTTTATCAGCATCTGTTTAATTTTCCTTATATAAAGATTTTTGTGAAATTTTCTGATGTAATTGTATGTGAAGCTCAGCTTATTTAACAAAATATTTGTCCAATACTTCAGTGGCAACGCGAGGCAGTATCATGTACTTCTTGATCGTGGAGATGGCAATGGTGAACGTAATGTACCAGACATCCCTGCGCCAGTTCCTTGGATTATTCGACCTGTCTATGGCTAGATCTGGCAAATCTCCAATCACCAGCAAGAGAATTGCGAATATCATAGAATATTTGACATTTGAATCATTTGTTTACACGGCTAGAGGTCTTTATGAGAAGGATAAGTTTACATTTACCATCCTAGTGACGCTGAAGATTGCAATGAACGCTGGATCGATTGCTCATAGTGAATTCCAGTGCTTCGTCAAAGGTAAGCACTACACAGGGGTTCAATTCAAGTAGAGCTAGGTCATGAGAACAAAGGAATTATTTGAACAGCTTCTTTTCTACTTCTGGGTATTCTTAGTAGACTAAGACCTATTTCTGCTGGTCAGTTGTTTGTGATATGACTTAGTTTCTAGTCTTTTGATCCAGTCTGATAATTATCTTCTGATAAACACATTTGCCAACAAAATTTAGAATTTGATAGTCTGCCTGTTAATGGCTAGTCTATGACATGAATTCAGCAACTTCATGTTTTATTTCTCCACCAGGTGGTGCTGCTCTTGACTTGAATGCTGTGGAACCAAAACCAAAGAAATGGATCCTGGACATGACATGGCTGAACCTTGTCGAGCTCAGTAAACTACCACAGTTTACTCAGATCCTCAGTCAAGTTAGCAGGAATGATAAGGTATTTATAAACAATTGGATCTAAGTGGAAAAAGTATCATCTAAATAACCTAGGAAACACTTGTCTAGTTTTAAATACAGATTGTAAATAGTTTACTATTTTGTCAAGATTGGCTGAGTCAGTGAAAACTATCTGAGTATTTATTCTTCTGTATAATTGCTAAGGAGTGAAAATGATGTGCTCGAGATTGATTTAACAAATTAAAGGTTCCACTATCACAGTCTGCAACAGAATTCTTATTCCCTGGTAAAGGAATGATATAAACACAGTGCAGGTTTCACAATCGTCCTTCGTCATAGACATCTTTGTTTGAGTAGAATCAGAATTTATAGTGTACTTCTGTAAACATCAAGTATAGCTCCTTTTTAACCATGCATTATCACTACTTGCGTAATGAAAGCAAGCCTTTTATATTTCGATATTTTGTGTTTTTAATACCCTTTTGATAAATTGTTACAGGCCTGGAAGGCATGGTTTGACGAAGATGCCCCGGAGGAGGCCCCGTTACCTGATGGATACTCTACCACCCTTGATTCTTGGCGTAAGCTACTTCTGATTCGAGCCTGGTGCCCAGACAGAACCATTCCCATGGCAAGGAAGTACATTGCTGAAACCATGGGTACCAGATATGCTGAGGCTGTCATCTTGAACATGGAAGCTATGCATGTTGAATCCACAAAAAGAACACCACTCATTTGCTTCTTGAGTATGGGATCAGATCCCACTGAGAACATTATGTTGTTGGCCAAGAAGTTGAATTATTCATGCAGTGCTATATCTATGGGTCAAGGTCAGGATGTACATGCTAGAAGATTGCTTGCAAACTCGATGGCAGAGGGCAAGTGGGTACTGCTACAGAACTGCCATTTGGGTCTTGACTTCATGGATGAACTGCTTGAAACGGTCAGTGCGATTTTTAAATCACTACATTTTGAGTTTTTCTAAGTTTTTAGAATTAAATTTTCAATTTAAAACTAATCTTTGACTGTTTTAGACCTATTTTTAAAAAGGGTAAAAAAGTGTGTTTACTAGTTTGTTTATTGAAACTTCATAGTCTGCTTTGGTCTGACAGCTTAACAGCTTCCCCGTTGTTGTGATATTGTTTGCACCTTGTCAAATCACAGGAGTTTGGCATTCTTGTTAATAATAAAAAGAAACAATAAGCTTAGTCTTAAATAAAGACTATATAACAAGTAAAAATTTATTTTTATACAAATGTCCAACTCCTGTGGTCAAATTTCAAACAGTAGAGTAGTACATGTACTCGGCTGGTGATACTGATAATGAATGGAAGTGGACAGGATAGTCAAATGTTCCTCTGTTGTACAGGTGATAGCAACAGAGACAGTACATGATGGATTCCGGTGCTGGTTGACCTCAGAAGAGCATCCCAAGTTCCCAATCAACCTGCTGCAGTCTTCCATCAAGTTCACCAATGAACCACCAATGGGAGTTAAGGCTGGTCTCAAGAGAACATACGCCCTCGTTACAACGGTAACTTAACATTATTATCTGGGCCCAAGATTATAAATTTGAGATTGTAGACAAGTCTTGATTATCAACCATCTGACTGTTACAGGCATTGTATTTTAAGTTTTTAAAAGTAAAGTGTCAGATTACAATTCAAATTGTTTTATTCCTCCAACTTAAAGAAACTAATGCTTAATTATTAGAATTTGAGATTATTCTTTTAAATTAAAAAAATAGACAATGAACTGAGTCATTTAAAAATAAGTCATTTAATGTTTTTAGGAACAACTAGAGTACAGCAATTTACCCCAGTGGAAGCCCATGCTGTATGGAGTGGCATTCCTTCATACAACAGTACAAGAGAGAAGAAAGTTTGGACCAATAGGATGGAACATTCCATATGAATTCAACCAATCGGATTTCACTGCTACTGTACAGTTTGTACAGAACCATTTGGATGATATTGATCCAAAGAAGGTATTTGTGATAAAGATCTGAATGTGCATGTATTCGCCGTGTCATAAGTTTGGTGTTTTGGTTGCAAGCCCAACTCTAACTGAAATCAAAATTTGTAGTACCACAATTTGTAAATGGTTGTTGATATTACAGCCTCATTAACAATAAATCAGATGATGGCATGCTTTTAGGCTACAACTTATAGTAAAAGGTGCGAGGAAGGATCCTTGTCAGAGGAAGGATAACTCTGTAGAGTTCAGATATTTTGTGGGTATAATATCTTCGAGTGAGCAATTGAATGCCTTCTTGTTTTATTTTTGACACTTCATTATTTTCAGTTTTATAACTGATATAATCTTTCATACATGTACTTGAATAAATAAGAAATATGATTAAGTAGTTTTCCTAAAGCTGTTCATTACATATAATATTATCTATAAGAATATGATTTTCTGCAGGGTGTGTCCTGGACCACTGTTAGGTACATGATTGGTGAAGTACAATACGGAGGTCGTGTGACAGACGACTATGATAAACGTCTCCTGAACACATACGCCCGAGTCTGGTTCAGTGAAGGAATGTTTGCAGACTCCTTCAATTTCTATACAGGTATGTCATAAATGTTTTTGATTGGTAAAATAGAATAAGTTTAAATGTTTAAGACTACAAGTTGATATTAACACTTTAATACATGTGAGATGGCTATCATCATGAGGGCTAACAGTGTAGATCCAGATCAGCCTTCAAAAAGATGCCAGCTGATCTGGATCTAACATAGGTTACACATAGAATAAAAGCCATATTCAGAGAGTGAAATGTTAAATCCTGAAATGTTTTTTATTCTGTTTTAGGTTATAAGATTCCCAAATGTAAGAATTTGGCAGAGTATGTGACGTACATAGAGAGTCTACCTCTCTCAGACTCCCCAGAATGCTTTGGTCTACACTCAAATGCTGACATCACGTATGTAGCCACATGATCTGTTTATTCATTTTAAATCTTCAACCATTTACTTTGTGATGGACTGTACTTGTTTTAACTGAGCAAGTTCATATTTTCTGTTTAACACCGTAAGGCAGGAATTAAACAACTGATAAGCATATTGCAATACTTTACCTTTTTTACAAGCAGAATAGATGAAAATATTAAAAATTTATACCTTTGTCAGCTAACCTCTGTTTGATTGGAAAATATGTCTTAACTTTTTTCTCCATGGGATATGGCTGTTATTGCATGAGCAAACAGTGTAGATCTAAATTAGATGACACAGATTTTCCTGCTGATCTGGATCTAAACTATCACACATGATAAAAGCTGTTTTTATAGTGTAAACGGTTAAAACTTGAAAGCAAGATTGATTTAATCGTAGTTGACATTGGGAGTTTTGATGCCCTCACAAAGTGGGAGGCATATAGAGTTGCACTTTTCCATCTGTCTCTTGGTCTGTCTGTACGTCCTCCAAATTTTGTGGCATCAACTCCTCCTAAACTATCAGGCGGTTTCTTTCAAACTTGCACAGATGATCAAGCAGGAAGTGTAGATAATCGTAAAGAAAGGATTTATTCCTTGCGGCCATTTTTACCAGAGTTATGGCCCTTTGTTTTTACAAATGTTGCAGCAGTGGGGGCTATCAGTGTCCGAGGACACATTCTACAGTGTCCGAGGACACATTCTAGTTTATGATTGTGTTGCCAATTGTTACTTCTACATGTCAGTGGTACCATTATTTGCTATGTATTTAGGTACTCGACCAATACAGCTAACTACATGTTGGAGACTATAATGAACATTCAGCCAAAGGACTCTGGTGGTGGTGGCGGCGAAACTCGCGAGAGCATCGTATACAGGTTGGCAGATGACATGTTGGAAAAGCTACCCGTTGACTACATTCCTCATGAGGTATACATTTGTTATATGTGAAAACTGATTTTGTTTCTTCTTAGCTTTAAGAAGCAATTCTTGTTCAACGTTTGCTATTAGAATTACTACGATATGCCTTTAATTTTGTTCACAAATAGTAAAAGAAGTGTCATTCAATATACCTATTTGCACCTACAAATACAGTAAGTATTTTTTTTCTTAGTTTTATCTTGAAGCGTTATAAAATTGTGCTGTTTTAAGACAACTTTTTTCAGCTGCACACATGATGATGATTATGAATGGTTTGACTATCTGGCTATAATCAGAATAGGCGATATTCATGGATGATAATTGAAGAGAACAATAATCAATTTACCAAAAAATCTGTCTGCGAATCAATCATTCTTGTTTTGTTTTGTTGTTTCTTTTTGTTGAAAGGAGACCACACAAAAGCAGTTTTTATACATTTGCTACTTGTTCACTCCAGGTGAAAGAGCGCCTAAGAAAGATGGGACATCTTCAACCAATCAACATTTTCCTGCGCCAGGAGATTGATAGAATGCAGCGTGTCATTACACGTGTCAGACTGACCTTGACGGATCTCAAACTGGCTATTGATGGTACAATCATCATGAGTGAGAACCTTCGTGATGCCCTGGACAACATGTTTGATGCCCGTGTTCCAACTGCATGGAAGAAGGTCAGTTAGGATCTACATGTCTCCAAACTATAAAAGACATTTAACAGTGTTAAGAACACATGTTCAGTTCTTTATGTATCTGTATATGGAAACCAAGCATTAAACACTTGATTGTGATAGGTCAGTTAAGAGAGGAGCCAGATTTCAATGAACCAACTGCATAGGTTGGATACTGGTTACAAATCTGGGTTTTATGATCTTTGTCGCTGATTTGGTTGTTTCTAAGAAGTTATACTTGATAGTGCTTCAGAAATAACATATCAAAACTTCAAACATTAGAATAAAAACAGTCCTTATGTGTAGTGCTTGTTGTAAATGGTTTGGAGAGCAAATTAAAAATTTTGTTTCTGATTCTTATTACAGCTATAATGCAATCCCATCATTGTAGGTACTGTACATTAGACTTTAGGTACATGAATGCCACTCCATAGTACATAGTTGTTCCTAAAAACATTAAATGACATATTTTTTTACATGTCTCAGTTCACTGTCTATTTATTGTCTGTCTTTTTATTACTGTCTGTAACCAATAGATTGTAGCCCTCAGTTAACCCTTTCCTGTACAGACACACCTTTATTGCTAGGGCGAACAGTTTAGATCCAGATCAGCCGGCACATCCCTGCCGTCTGATCAGGATCTAAACTGTTCGCTTTTTGATTCATTAGGTTATTTCTCACCAGAATGCAACCAGTGCAGATCCTGATCAGACAGCACGGATGTGCCGGCTGATCTGGATCTACACTGGTGGCACATGCGTAAAAATGCGTATATATCCAGGAAAGGGTTAAACATGCAAACTTTTAGATAAGCATTATATATGTACTTTACAGATCTCCTGGGAGTCTGCCACCATTGGTTTCTGGTTCACCGACTTGCTGGATCGTAATCAGCAGTTCCACTCTTGGCTGTTTGATGGACGCCCTATGACTTTCTGGATGACTGGATTCTTCAACCCTACTGTAAGTTACTCTCATAGTTTATCTTACATATTATGAAATACTTGTTTGTTTTAATAATGCAAAAATGTTGCTCATTTTTTCAAAATAACCTAAACGAAAACCTGGTTTATTGAAAGTCATACTGTGTAATGTGATGATTGTTTTTTTATGGATGGTTTAATATCAAAGTTTTCATTTTACAGGGTTTCTTGACAGCCATGAGACAGGAAATCACTCGTGCTCACAAGGGCTGGGCTCTGGACTCTGTCATACTTGATAATGAGGTCACAAGAATGATGAAGGAAGATGTCCATAGTCCGCCTTCTGAAGGTAAGACCTACATTCATATGTTTAAACCCTTCACTCCATGCGATATGGCTGTTATCCCGTGGGTAAGTTGTAGATAATACCAGCTTTTAAGAGGGAGCTACTTATAAACTAGAATTTGGTGTTCCATGGAAAGAAAGGATCCCTTTGTGTCTACCTGCTATTGCTGAGATCATCCCTTGACTGAAATTTGTACATATCTATAATTATCCAGTCTCTTGGCACAATATAAGGAATTTAGATCTTGAGAAACTAGTCTATTTTGTTAAAAAGATCGAAACCTAAATTAATTCAGTTCAGATTAGTTTTAAACACAATAAACTGACAACCAAGGTGTATATTAAAACATAAGAGATTCACATTTAAATCCAAATAATCTTAACCATTAACTCCATGATCACAAGGCTTATATTCATTGTACAACTAGTGTAGATCCAGATCAGCCTGCATATCCAGGCCACTTGATCAGAATCTACAATGTTTGCTTTTAGATCCGTAAGATTACTACTAACCTAAAAGCAAACAGTATAGATCCAGATTGGACATCCTGGATATGCAGACTGATCTAGATTTACACTGATCCTCCATGTTATTAAAAGAATACAGCTTGGGAAAGGGCTAATTAGCAGTATGTTTATATTGTTCTAATACAAGGAAGTATGAGTGTTCACATTCTTATATTTGACAATTGTAGGTGTGTATGTGTATGGTCTGTACTTGGATGGAGCCGGTTGGGATCGTCGTAATGCCCGCTTGATAGAGCCCACACCCAAGGTGTTGTACACCCTGATCCCTGTAGTGCATGTGTTTGCCACTAATCAGGAGAAAGCCAAGACGGGCTATGACTGCCCGGTCTACAAGAAACCCAAGCGTACCGATCTGACATACATCTTCCCACTACAGCTGAAGACCAACAAGAACCCTGACCATTGGACCCTGCGTGGTGTGGCACTTCTCTGTGACACTAAGTAAACTGACTTTCAACTGACATGGTCCTTATCAGTGACTTTTAATGTGTTGACACTTACAAGAGATTATATTATAATGTTCATTTCTTGGGCCTTGTCTTCAGTTATACAGTTAACTGATTGTAAGATATATGTGAACTAACAGCTGTGTAAATAGTGTTTATTTTGGTGTTTATTATTGATATAATGGAATATATGAAAAAAAAAAAGCACATTTGACATTACATAAAAGGTACAAATGAAATTTTAGTAAATACTTCCAGACATAATGTTAACAGGAAAAACTGATCTACATGTACTGGAGATATAATACAATTAATTGATAAATAGACCAATCATTTTTAAAAGTTTTATATAAACCTCTCAGTTGAAATGATTAATCAACAAGAGAACTCAGAGATTGTATATCATTTCAATCAGTTGGTGCAGTATTTGTAAATTGTTGTGTTTCTGTTTTATTTATTCAGTCAAATAACTTGCATTGCTATTTTGCATTTATTTGTTTGCATTAAAATCCTTTTCTGGTTCAAGTTTTCAGGATTTGTCATAACGTAATTTGTGATTTGCATAAAATTGATGTGATATAATTATGAAATTTATTTACTTTGTATTGAGTTTTTATGCATTTAAATTTTTTGTACATAAATTGTTTGTTTTGTTATTTACACAGAGTGTTTTATATTAATATACAAGTATTGTGATATTTTCCGTCCTTAACAGTATTTACCTACAGATTAAATTTTTTGTGATCTTTTCCATTCTATTCATGATAGTAAACAATGCCCAAGGTTATAAAACTGAGCATGGAAACCAGTCTCAAATCTCAAACATCTGATTGGCTGAAATGGCGTCCAGTCGCCATTTCAGCCAATCAGATGCTTGAGATTTGAGACTGGTTTCCAATCACAGCTTTATAACCTTCAACCCAGACTGGGTTTGAACATTCTTATAATTTAATTGTAGGACTTAGTTGATTTCAAACATTAATTGCATACTCCAGTCAGTTAGATTTTAATAATGACATACAGTAGATTTAGCTAAGTTTAACAAATTCTACTAATGTTGATTTTTGAAAAAATCTTTAAAAAACTTTTGACATTACAAAAATATTTTTGGTTTCTTTGGATGCTTGTTTTACATGGTTGAAATAAAAATACAGTGAAAATGTTTTGTTTATTGTATATTTTCCTAAACACAAGAGCTACAGTAACCTTTTTTATTCCAACTAGATTGTATTGTGGGTTTGATGGGGTTGCTTGAACTCCATTTTGGACAGCAATATTTAATTTTCATGGGGATTTTGGTTAGAATTTATTGTTTAACTGCCCAAACAAACCCCCTTTCTTGAAATCTTGCATCTAATCCTGAAGGCAGGGGTGGACACACTTCCTCATAACCAAAGGTACTTTGTGTACATAGGGATTGCTTTGTGCGTCATGAAAACTTAATGTTGACTGAGATTATTGAAGAAATTAGAGCTTATATAAAAGATCACACAAAACTCAGTCAAACAGATTTTCTACTGAATTCGGGGAAGTTTATGGGTCTGATAAGTATCTTGCGAGACGGTAGGTAGATAAATTTCTCTCAAAGATGCAGCAAATAGATCTCTTACTGGCTAATAGGCAAGACAAATGTCTCAGAAGTCGGGGAAATAATTGAAAATGAAGGCAGGTACACATTTCATGATACTGCCAAAGCTGTTGCAATAGCACTATTGTAGTAACATTTCAATTTGAAGGGTATTTTGGAAGTATGAAAGAATTCTGCAAGATGGATTCCTCATATATTGACAGATGACAAAAAAGGGTACAAATACAAACCGCTAAGCAATTGCTCAATAAATTTTCATAACTTTAATCAAAGACAGTTTGCAAACATTGTTATTGTTATTTTCCTTATGCTGAAATACTGACATTAACGCTAACCTTATTTTATAAACGATATCATTAACTTGAAAATATTACGTCAGATACTTGAAGATGTGACATCACTCACATGACTCATTCATCAGCCATATGCCAAGCTTGACAGAATTGGTCAAACAGACTTTTGATGGATACTATGAGAGGATAACAAAAAAAACAACAACACAAAAACACAGAATCCTTTATGTCATTGTACATGTATTTCAGAAATTTATATGAACATGGTTTAGAATATTTAGTCAAATTGTCATGATCCAAACACTGACACAGTCCATGTTCAGGTCATGCCAATTGATTTCATTACAATGTACATGTATATGATACATGTGATCTGTGGGACACTCATGGATATATGCAATACCCATGGAGTAATAGGTTAATATAGTCCCTGTAAATAATGTAACCATTCACACCTATAGCCACAGACAACTTTAGTTCATCCTGATAAGCCTACATATCTCCTTTCCATGACTGACCCTGTTTCCTGGACAGACGACATTCACATGCAAAATTTTGAGCTTCCAAAAACCAACACTGATTTCTTGATGAACACCCTTAACATAAAAATTCATATGCATAAAATCTGCGTAAAAATTTTAAAATGCCCGTTGATGAGCGTATATTTGAATAAAGCATAAACGCTTTTATCCGTTACAGGTTTTTTACCTTTTAATGAAATTCAGAATAACATGGTTAGAAACTGGATTTAACAACTGTAAAACATGCAGGATCATTAAAATCCTGAATCTTAACGCTCTGCTAAGTTATGGGTGAAACCAAATTCTAAAATTCGGGTTATCGCTGGAAGACTGTAACAGAAAATTCCGTAAATCAATTAATGTAATTAAGAGTCAATAATTTTTATGTGATTGCCAAAAATGTGATTTTTAAGTAATTACTAGGTAGATATAGGTATTTTCCAAAATATTGGATAATTGTTTAGGAGCAACTTTGTTATTTTGACAATAAAGGATAAAGAAACAGCAACACAATAATTAGATTTTTTTCTTAAAAATACACTTTGATTAAATTACTAATTTTCTTATCAGATTATCTAAGTCACATGTAAACAATTTTGAACTATAATATTATGGTGTTTGAGAGAAAATATGTGATGCATTCAAAGGACTGATAGTGTAAAAATACTGATAGATGATTCCGTGTTCTTCTGAATAGCCTCCAAAGCAAGGACTTTTAAATAAAAATAAAAAAATCAATGGGTTTTCTAAGACAAAACAGGGTTGGTTTTTGAAACGTGATTTTTTATACGTTTAAATATGTTTCGAGGGCGTCCTTTAAGAAATCAGGGTCTGGTTTTGAGGTAAAAATTTTGTCACGTTTAAGTATGTTCTGGTTGTGGAAAGGATATAAAGATGATCAAATTCCCACAACTTCAGAGATATCAAAAATAAAATGGTGTTACATGTCTCTGAGTGTCTAAAATTATTCAGATTTTAAAATGTCCATTAACTTCTTTGGAATTGTAAGAGTCCAGCCTGTACCAATATGTGGATTTTCTGTCGTAACTCTCCGGTGGCAGTTTGGAGAATTCTGAAAAAAAAATAAAGAACAACTGTAACATATTAAACATGTACAATTTTGGGAAAGAAAGATCTGGCCTTGAAAAAAATGAATTGCTCTGTGCCACTTTGAAGCTCTGCCCATGGGACATCTGTACATGCTACTAATACTGTTTGAATAACAGCTTTAATTTCATAGGTACCGGGTAGTTCAAATTCACTTTTGATAGTTTCTCCAACAGTTACACAGCCACAGACTATCAGTGTAGACCCAGACCAGGCTACATCTATATTCTGGCTGGTAAGGCCAGAGAAAATAAATTATTAGATTCTCATCCGGATTTTGGGAAAAAAAGGGGCGGTGGACACTTTTTAATTTTTAGCTCACCTGTCACAAAGTGACAGGGTGAGCTTTTGTGACCGCCTGATGTCCGTCGTCCGTCGTGTGTCGTGCGTCGTCAACAATTGCTTCAATCGACTTCTTCTCTGAAACGGCTTGGCCAATTTTGATGAAACTTGCCACGGATGTTCCTTGCATGAAGCTCTTCCAAAGTTGTTCAAAGAAATCAATTCCATGCAGAACTCTGGTTGCCATGGCAACCGAAAGGAAAAACTTTAAAAATCTTGTCTGAAACCACAAGGCCTAGAGCTTAGATATTTGGCATTTAGCATCCTCTAGTGGAGCTCTACAAAGATTGTTCAAATTATTTCCCTGGGGTCAAAATTGGCCCCGTCCCAGGGGTCACTTCATTTTACATAGACTTATATAGGAAAAACTTTAAAAATCTTCTTGTCTGAAACCACAAGGCCTAGAGCTTAGATATTTGGCATTTAGCATCCTCTAGTGGAACTCTACAAAGATTGTTCAAATTATTTCCCTGGGGTCAAAATTGGCCCCGCCCCAGGGGTCACTTCATTTTATAAAGACTTATATAGGAAAGGCTTTAAAAATCTTCTTGTCTGAAACCACAAGGCCTAGAGCTTAGATATTTGGCATTTAGCATCCTCTAGTGGAACTCTACAAAGATTGTGCAAATTATTTCCCTAGGGTCAAAATTGGCCCCGCCCCAGGGGTCACTTCATTTTGTATAGACTTATATAGGAAAAACTTTAAAAATCTTCTTGTCTGAAACCACAAGGCCTAGAGCTTAGATATTTGGCATTTAGCACCCTCTAGTGGAACTCTACAAAGATTGTTCAAATGATTTCCCTGGGGTCAAAATTGGCCCCGCCCCAGGGGTCACTTCATTTTACATAGACTTATATAGGAAAAACTTAAAATATCTTCTTGTCTGAAACCACAAGGCCTAGAGCTTAGATATTTGGCATTTAGCATTCTCTAGTGGAACTCTAAAAAGATTGTTCAAATTATTTCCCAGGGGTCTAAATTGGCCCCGCCCCAGGGGTCACTTCATTTTATAAAGACTTGTATAGGAAAAACTTTAAAAAGCTTCTTGTCTGAAACCACAAGGCCTAGAGCTTAGATATTCGGCATTTTGCATCCTCTAGTGGAACTCTACAAAGATTGTTCAAATTATTCCCCTGGGGTCAAAATTGGCCCCGCCCCAGGGGTCACTTCATTTTGTATAGACTTATATAGGAAAAACTTTAAAAATCTTCTTGTCTGCAACCACAAGGCCTAGAGCTTAGATATTTGGCATTTAGCACCCTCTAGTGAAACTCTACAAGGATTGTTCAAATTATTTCCCCGGGGTCAAAATTGTCCCCGCCCCAGGGGTCACTTCATTTTACATAGACTTATTTAGGAAAAACTTTAAAAATCTTCTTGTCTGAAACCACAAGGCCTAGAGCTTAGATATTTGGCATTTAGCACCCTCTAGTGGAACTCTACAAAGATTGTTCAAATGATTTCCCTGGGGTCAAAATTGGCCCAACCCCAGGGGTCACTTTATTTTGCATAGACTTATATAGGAAAAACTTTAAAAATCTTCTTGTCTGAAACCACAAGGCCTAGAGTTTAGATATTTGGCATTTAGCACTCTCTAGTGCAACTATACAAAGATTGTTCAAATGATTTCCCTGGGGTCAAAATTGGCCCTGCCGCAGGGGTCACTTCATTTTATATAGATTTATATATGAAAAACTTTAAAAATCTTCTTGTCTGAAACCACAAGGCCTAGAGCTTAGATATTTGGCATTTTAGCATCCTCTAGTGGAACTCTACAAAGATTGTTCATATTATTTTCCTGGGGTCAAAATTAGCCCCGCCCCAGGGGTCACTTAATTTTAAATAGACTTGTATAGGCAAAACTTTAAAAATCTTCTTGTCTGAAACCAGAAGCTGAGAGTACTTTTGTACTCAGGTGAGCGATATAGGGCCATCATGGCCCTCTTGTTATTTTTTATTAACGAAATACCTGAGAACAGAAGTAAAAACTAACTTACGTTATTACCGGAAGCGTTTTTCAAGGTCGCAGGGCATAAACTTATGAGAGGCAGGGCCATTATCGATAATGGCCCTGCGATTTTATTTTTAGGTTTTCAATTGTTTTCCGTGGTTTCATCACATTTCATCATTAAAATATGAATAAATTGTACATACCCGTAAAATATTCCCGATTTAAAATCACTTTTTTTTCCTTTTATTCATGTGAACCATAACATTTACATAGCTAGCCTAAAAGCCTGGTGTAAAAGAAGCTCGCAGCAGAGGTATAAGAATGAAACACTCCCAAATGATAGCATTTACAGACTCATACCACGATTATCACTTCTAGCATTCAAAGTTTAGAAAATTCCTATCTTTTCCTTTGAGTTAAAACAAAATAAACAAAAGGTACTGAATGAAATAGTAAACATTCGTTAAATGACGTCACATATAAACTCAAATGACGTAGTGGCTGACATCATAGTGCAGTAATTTTATAAATGAAAGTGCCCAATCAAGCAAAAAGTGAAGCAAGATTAACGTACACATGTAATAAATAGGTAAATAAATGGGAAAGCAGTGCCACTTGTCGATAATGGCCCTGCCACATAATAATGTCCCTCGGGCTAAAGCCCTCGGGCCATTATTCATATAGTGGCACTGCTTGTTTTTAGCCCAAGGGACATTATTATATGGCAGGGCCATTATCGACAAGTGGCACTGCTTGTCCATTTATTAACCTATACCACTATCACCTTCGATAAGCTTTGAAATGATGAACATTTTATATATCCGGGATGTTCTAAAACCTGTTCTGTCCGGAACAGAATATGTTCCAATTTTTTTGCCAATAAATTTTTTTAGGGCGGGTGGTTTTGGACAGGGGCGGGCGGGGATGAGAATCTAAAATATTTTTTTCTATGGCCTAATGAAGACAAAAACACTTCTACATAATTATGCAGACAAGCTATCTACACCCAGACCAGGCTACATCATTTTGTAGACCCAGTGTTTTAGACCAGGTCTGCATACATCAATAATAAACCTGATTAGCATAGTTGACTTTCTTACCAGGTTCTACACTTGTGCAGTCCGGTAAGACCGCACTTCTTAAAAACAATAATCCACATTAGTACTACTGGCATACAGAATGAGAACAATACATTGTAACTCTGTGTGTACCTTTCCCCCTTGGCTGGATCTGTCCTCAAATGTTGGAAGAGGCTCTGTATCTGAGGATCCATGAGAACTTCACGTATTTCAGGATTGGACAAAATTTCTTGCATCTTTGCCTCATCAGCGGCTGTTGCCTGCTTGGGATTTGTGCTGCTCCTGACCTGCAGGTCAGCTCCACCCTCTGTGACCTTGACCTGTGAGGAGGGACTGGTTTTAGGACCAGGCTGTAAATCTGCCAGTTTGTTGAAATGCTCCCCTGAAAGATAAAATACAATCCATAGAAAATGTACTTAAACAAGTTTATCCTACAAGGCAAATATCACCAACTCAAGCTAATTTTATCTTAATCTACAAATAAACATTTGTTAAAAGTTCATCAAATTCACTAAAAGCAATCAAAGTTTAACGCTTTCCTCCATAGGCACACATTTATTGCGCAGGCAAACAGTGTAGATCCAGATCAGCTGGCACACCCGTGCCATCTGATTAGGATCTAAACTGTTCGCTTTTTGATTTGTAAGGTTATTTCTGACCAAAATGCAACCAGTGCAGAATCCTGATCAGACGAGACGGATGTGCCGTCTGATCAGGATCTACACTGGTCGCATGCTTAAAAATGCGTATTTATGGAATAAAGGTTTAATAATCCACAGAAACGTGCTCTAACTGATCATCAACACAGCATCACTACAGGTTTACTATACTATACAATGTAGTGTAATACAAGCTTTGTTTGGCCAAAAAAACATAAAATGTTCACAATATTTTGGCAAAATGATTTGAATGAATTTGCCTAAATTAAGCAATTTTAAGTATGCTGTATGCTGTTTAGGTGAACAGATACATGTACAAATCATACATATGATAAGCAGACTGGATTGTTGACATTCCAGATACTGTAAGATAGCTTCAGCTGAAGCTTCATGGATTCCTTTGCCCAACATCATTAAAACTAAATCTTGAGATCAGTCTCAAATCTCAAGCATCTGATTGGCTGAAATGGCGACCAGCCACCATTTCAGCCAATCAGATCCTTGAGAATTGAGACTGATCTCAAATCTTAGTTTTATGGTCTTGGGCTCTTATATTCAAGGGAAGAAATGTTGTAAAACTGATATGGTTCTCTTTAAAATCTATTAAATCAACACTTGTAAACACCTCTTCTGTTATAATTCCATTAAATTTAGTCTAAGACTCTCAAATACAAAAGGGGAGTCCTTTTACTTACTAATATCTGTGAAACTTCCAGTTTGAGAGCAAAATTGCAGCTTTGGAGAAGCAACATTCTGGTTTTTATATTACAACATGTATGGTTCAACTATAGACTGAATGGTTACTTTAATATATCATTATTAAGGGTAGTTTAATTTTGTGCTCTGACAGTTCCATCAATTCAATAAAATTCATTCTTTTGAAATAATCTGAGTGTGTTTTTTCACATCTATAAGTTTTCCACACAAGAAAAAATTCTCTTTAAGGTAGTTCGCTTGGAAAAAAACTAACCGACAGATTTTGTTTAAACTCGCCATATTTCATCCTTATTCAATTCGTATTACAAAAATGCAAAGAAAAGGATAGGTCCCGGACCTTGTTTTTTCGCAACAGTGATTTGTAAATGTAGTATGTTTTCATAGTTTATAAGGTTTGTAAAAGATCATAAAATTGACAGTCATGAGGGTTTCTCGATTATTTCTACTTTCCAAACAATTATATTTTAAATTGCTAGATTGGAATATAGCTTGATGGGATGTATCTTTGAGGTAAGGGAAACGAAGACCGATTAATCCTCGTAACTGAGAAATGTAAAGGATTTAATAATACCCCACCCACTTTAAAAATACCATGAAATTTTGACAATTTTAAATTGTTTGCCAAATAAAAACTAACCGGTAGATTTTTTTCAAAATTGCTAAATTTTATCTTCAGTCAATGCTCATCCAAAAAATGTAAAGAAAACGATAGGTCCCGGACCTTGTTTTCGCGCTAAAGGCATTCGTACATGTATCATGTTGTCGTCTTTTTTAAGCTTTCAATTTAACAGAAATTGACATGTATTGTTTAATCCCGTCTTTCTGTCTCTCAAGAAATAATAGATTTGAGGTTGCTTATACACAATGTAATTTAAATTAATGATTTGATTTAGAAAAGATAAAATTTATCCTCCCAATTAGGAAATATTCAACATGTAAATTTACCCCACCCACTTCATAAAACAGAAACTTTACCCTAGTTTTAAATGTTTAATTTAAAAAAGCAACCAATGATTTTTTTTTAAACTTGCAGTACTTAATCTGAAGGTCTAACACATACTGAAAATGGAAAAAAAAAATTCACCGAACGTGTTTTATGTGATGGGCGCTAGCAAATTAAACCGATCATATTTATGTTTTAAGTAGCTTAATCATTACGTATCTGCGTGCTTGATATATTGGCGTTTTCTTTGTTCTAAAGGCTATCAGTTTAAATATCTCCTTAACATGTTTATTGTTAGATTATCAATGTGTGTGAAGTTAACATCGACTGATTGATTCTCATTTAAGACAAAAATGGGCATGTTTATTTACCCCACCCACTCCAGAAAAAATAAGAAGAGATATTGACTGACTGAATGTTCATTATCAAATGCTATAAACATGATAAAAACACCAAACTTTAAAATACTATTTTCTTTCATTGTAGGTAAGGATACATGTATGCCAACAAATGAAATATTTTGTTTTGAAAATGGAGCTTTCTTTACCAGATTTGCATTTTATAATATGTAGCACCATCATCTTTGAAGCTACATTTAAGTAAATTACATTAATGACATGTTTCCTTTTTCATTGTTCCAAATAAACAACATTATGGATTGCTTAACATCTTTATAAATGGTATGAGTAGTTATCTGGAAGGGAGATTGTTATGAGCAAGTAAGGCATCAGTATTGAAGAACAAGGAGTACTTAAATTATCCCACCCACTTCTTCAAACTTAAAAATATGTCAAATTAGAGGTCTGGAGTTATTTGTATGAAACCAGTGATTTTCAACTCAACATTCTTCAGTCTGGCACCTTTTATCTATTGAAACCTAGTAGTTCCTTTACTGCATGATTTTTGTTTGTAATGTTTAATCACCTTTCCATTATGAAATTTAACAAGTGTTTTATGTGACTCCAAATGAACTTTACCTAGATGGCAAATAAATACAGCATCTGAAATTTGGATATTTAAGAAATCTTACTCCAATTACAAACTCCAATGAGTCATTGCTCCAAGAAAGTTCATGTACAGCAATTGCAAATTATACAGACATGTCAAGCTATTAAATTTTGTTCTTTGACATTAATTTTATTTTAGACATATCTGTGTTTTCCCAAGTCATAGATACACTTTTAAACATATAAAATATCTGTCAAGTGGGTAGTAAGGATAGATTCATAAAATATATCTCTGTTAACAATGCAGGTACAGATAAACATGAATAAAATGTTTCATTAACAAATTTCTTATAGAGCACTTGTAATAATTTTAAATAAAAAGGTAAAAAAAACAGAATGTAATTTGTTATAATTGATTATTTATATTTCAAACAAAGTTACATGTACATATAGATATCTGGTGGTTTTATAGCCAGTATCTGATTGAGAAATATTTTTTGTACATAACTTGATATAAATACTGCTTTTATATAAAACTAAAATTGATAAAACATGATAAGTTAATTCTCTGTAGTCTGTATTAATTATTCTGAGACTGAATGAAACATCTGAAATAAAAAAAATCACATTTCATTGATTTGTATTTGTTTTAAAATTGTGTTCCTTCTTTTGGTAAAATACATGTTCAAAATATACTAATACATTCCAAATTCCTATACTGTAACTAATATTCAAATTATTACTTATATTTAATTACAACTAACCAAGATTTACAGTAAATAACAAGAACTTGAAATCCATGTCTTGCTTGTACTGGCAATAATGTTATTTTTTATATCCTGACCATAACATGTAATAATAAGGATTGGTAAGAAGTAAATAAAGAATGCATGAAGTTTATTGTGATTTTCTTAATGATAGAATGAGTCCACTCTTAGACAACTATGCCTTGGGCCTTATATTAACATGACTACCCTCTGCGAAAAGGTACGAACAAAACTTAAATTAGGTGTTTCTTTGGTAACTGAAAACAAACAGTGTTTTGGATATACAGTATCTCTTCATATATTGAACAGTCTCACAGACTTGTGTGACACTTGCCATTAGCATCATTTTTCTGTCCCCTAATCTATGGTCTGCCCTCCTGACAATTTGTAGTCATATTAAAACAAGCAGGTGGCTCACCAATAGACCATTTAAAAACAAGTTTAGTCAGGCTCAAACCTCTGACATGTGGGGTGCATGCTTAACTGCATTATTACAAAAAAGGAGATAGTTGAAGTTGGTCAGGACCTGACAGAGGCTGCATATTTATTTCCTAATATATCTCAGATTTTTACAATTAAAATATCTTACCTGTTCTTTTACAGCAATAGTGGACCTTTTACCATTGATTTATGTTTATGCTTGCAAATTGAGTTCGAGATCAATGATGAATTTCACCAGTGATAATTGACAAATACTCAGAGATGTTGTTGACGAATCAACAACCTAACTTCGCATTAAATTCATTACCAACTAGCCTATCTGCAGACCTCTGAACTCTTCTGTTGGTCTGATTTATCTGAACTCCTGCTGGTCTGTTCCATATTTCCAATATTCTGCTGGTCTGTTCCTCAATAGCATCAAACAGAGTACCTATCCACTTAATTATTTTTTCGAGTCAAGAGAATTCGGTACAAAATCCATGATGTTTGTAAAATTTCCATGAGAAATAATAAAATGTTGTCAAAATTTTCGACATCGTCCTTGGCAACAGCTTGACCTTGGTGACTGTTTCTTTAACTTGTTGTGAAAAATCGATTTTTGCGGAAAGTTCAAGTAATGAAGGAAAGAATTGAGCTTTCCACAAAGCTAGACCGCTTTAGGCAAGCCACGGTCATCTTAACTCAAGAACTGTTTGAAAAAAGAATTCGGCAAATCAAAATCTGCACCAACGGAAGTAAAAAAAAATGCTCTCCAACTTTTGATAACGGTGATTGTCGCGAACAATATATGTAAAAGCCTCAGCAAAACAAATAAGAATTTGACATCAGTAAAACTTTATTGTTGATTTTATTGCTACATATGTACTTATCAGAACAAAAATGTTCAAATTAATGACTATTTTAATTTTGCGACAACTTGACAATTTACGTCAATTGGCACATGCGCACTTAAGCCAGCAACCTACCTTAATGCTTTACCCCATGGGCAAACAGTTAGGATCGAGAGCAGCTGGCACAGTCATGTCTTCTGATCAGGATGTAAACTATTCACTTTTTATACAGGAGGTTATTTCTGACCAAGAAGCGAACAGTAAATATACTGATCAATGGCACGGTTGTGCTGGCTGATCTGGATCTACACTGTTTGCACATGTTAAAAAACCTGTATACATGGAGTAAAGGGTTAAACTACAAAATGCCTGGAAAATGAATGACATAACATTAGTTACCCATCAATCCACAGAAGTCTGTAAAGAACTCTTGGACCTCAGCATTGTCACCATACTTTTGCAAAGCTGCTGTAGGATTGGTCTGAAACTCTCCAATTGCTCGAACAAACATAGGGTCCTGAAATGTATCCAGTCAGATATAGTATATCATATCCTATATTTACATTCTGGCTAGTTTGAATTCTCTATGTAAATGTGTGTACTTTGTTGGCTATAGTTTAAAAATGTATTTATAGTCCTATTCTTTTCTTCCGCAATTAAAATAACTACTGTAAATGTATTATTTCATGGGCATGAAGTTTTGTGATTTTTGGCTAAATGGCATTTTTATTAGTTTATGATTTTGTGGTTTACTGTTCTTTAAAGCCATATACATTCCATCTGATCTGGATCTTCAGTGTTTGCTTCTTTGTCTGTAAGAAATAACCTAATAAATCTTAAAGCAAATTGTGAAGATCTTAAGCAGATTGCAAAGATGTGAATACAGTCAAACATGTCTTAAGCAGCCACCCAAGGGAGTGACAAAAAGTGGCTGCTAGTCACAGGTGGCTGTTAAAGACAGGTGAAAATGAGAACAAGTATCGGTTTAAGACCAGTCACCATTTCAGCCAATCAGATCCTTGAGATTTGAGACTGATCTCAAAACTTAGTTTTATGATCTTAGGCCCAGATCCTGATCTGACTGCACAGATGTGAAGGCTTACCTGTAACAATGTATCTTCACTAGTTGCACATGGGATATATGCCATATCCTTGGAGTAAAGGAATAAACAACAGATGACAACAGTGTTAAGTACCTGTAATCTCTTGGCAAGTTTTTCATTCTTCTCCAGCTTGTTTAATAGATCATCTGTCACCCATTCTAAAAGTAAAAGAAAACAAGGAATAAAATTATTACATGCCTATTTCCCGCTGAATTTCAATAGCATGTTTATTTGTTCAGGCTGATATTGTAACAGAATATCATCTTTTCCTTTACTCTATAATTCAATGTCTGCATGTGTTCAGTAGCTTCTAAGTGCCTATCACATTTCACCTATATATCTTACGTTAAACTGCAAATATCGCAACCTTTACCATTAAATTTTGTGCAGTAGCAATGCAAGGCATTTTTATTTTAAATTTACTCACTACAGAAAACTGACATATATGTATCAATATTGGAGTAAATTTTAATGTTTTCATGCTGAACTGCAAACAAAGATAAAACTAATCCTTAGTTTATACACTTATTTTCTCTGTATTAGCTAAATTTTATCATCTTTTTACTACCTTTATTTTCCATTAGCTTTGCATTAGTTTTTGCCATAGCTTCTTGCACTTCAGAAAATTGAAGATTTTTCTCCTTTGCACTCTCATTCTTTTTCACAAACGGAATGTCTTCTAAAGTTTTCATGCTACCTGATTTCTCTTTCACAGAGTTGTTCACATCAACTTTGTTTTCTGTTGGAGATTTTGTCTTTGGAGCACCACCAAATAAAAATCCTTTTTTCATACCACCAAATGTCGCTGAACTTAGTGAATCTGAATTTCCTGACGAGTTAGTCACCTTAACTGAACTGTCTTTTTGAACACTTTTGTTTTGCGTATCTGTCACAGTGGTATTGTCTTTCTTCGTTTCTAAGTGACTTTCTTTCTTTGTTTTTGTTTTCATGGTGTCACCGTGTCCATTTTGCAGAGTTTGTGATACCTGTAATTGGCATTACAATAAGTAAATGACATTCATTCTATTATTCTGTAATAAATAAATGTCATGTTATTTAATCATGACTTAAAATTCATCAACAACAATCAAAAAATCAGATCCAAATTTAAAACAATATGAACTTTGTTGCCAACAAATTATCTGTGTATTTAGGGTGATAATACAATGTACTGTTTACAGCTACCGGCCTTGATAGCTCAGCCAGTAAAAGAATTTCAGTCAGTAGCCAGACTCACCATGACTTACACTGAACATTTAACCAACAGGATTTACATCAGAGCTCTACCAGACAAAGCAAAGGCTGGGTTAGCTATAACGAACTCGGACGTTGTCTTATGCTGCAAGGGAAGAATGTAGCCTATACCTTGCAACTGTTGAGTTTGGCATATTAGACAGTTGACAGCAATAGCACTATAATACAGTCTAACCCGTCTTCAAAGACCATCCAAGGGAAAACCCACAAGTGGTTTTTGAATCAGTCAGTGGGAAAATAAAATGTGCTCTTTATCCACAGGTGGTTTGTTTACAGGTATTTTAGCAAAGGTTGAACTGTAAATCTATTACCAAAAGACCAAGGCTCCGAATCAGGATTGAAGATGCAAACTTACCCCTAATTTTATTTATTTGTATAAATTCTGTCCTAATTGCTTTAAGAAAAAGACAGTGCTGGACATTGAGCATTATAATGCGTATTTTGTTTGATATTAACAGTCTGTCCTGAACTGTCATTAGGAGTAACAAGGTAATTCCTTACCACCAATAAGCTAAACATGTTGTGTAATTTGAACATATTCACATAAAAATGGTTAATAAACAGTTGCTAAGAATTGTGTTTTTCATACACCTGACTAATAGTGATACATTTATAATGAAATCCCAAAGGTTTCTGTCAAATGAAAAACAGTATTCATTATAATAAGACAATAAAAAAACAATAATGCAAACCTGTGGTGACTGTTTTTTGTGTTTTAATTCCCTGAGAGTATCAACCTGCTTGATAAGCTCCGACATGTCCTGCAGTGGAGGAACATCTGAAAGATAACATATACATAATATGAATAACTGAAGACAGTATTAACAATAAATAATTGAATATAGCTCAGGAGTTAACAACATATATATATAAATATAAACTGACAACAAGAACATTAATATGGTTAATTTTTTTTAAGTGCATGTATGAAGAGTGCAAAAATAGGAGTTATGCATGTCAATCATTTACTGGAAGCTTTATACACTGCGGACTCTCTATAACGCGGTTCATTTAAGATAGCAGTTCATTATAACGCGGTCGCACTGTGGATCCCATATTTTTTGTAAAGTGCAATTTTTGACCATGAAATGGCAAATAAATCAAACCGGAAGTCATTTTTGATTGTAAAACGGCAAATAAATCGAAACCGGAGGTCATAATTGTAACATGTACATAAATGACGCACACATTTTGTCCCTAAAACAACCGTGTTTTAACACCTTTCCCAGTGACAGATATCAGCCTGAGGCAAACTTGTGAATGCTTACTTACTGTTTATCATTGATCCATTACTAAATTCGATTGTCTCTATAATTATCACATAATCCGCACAATTCAAAAAGAAACAAAAAATTATTCCCAATCATGTTTTAAAACCTGTCGGTAGTTCAATGATGTACATTTTGCTTTGATCCGCCTTCCAGTTAATTTCATGGAGGTTGCATTTTTTGACAGGAAGTATGGAGGTAAACAGCGATAATATCTCTCAATGAAATGCATCTTTAAAGAAAAATGTCGGATCGAGACTGTGTTGTTTTGTCGACTCTGCTATGAAATAGTTTGATCTACAAGAAGTGTGTACGTGACATTTGACATTTTTTAGCTGGTTTAAGTTGGTTGATGATGCAATTATATTGAAAAATTATACTGGAGATAAAATTGGGATGTAATTTATAAATGATGGAATATGTTCACGATGGTTAGTGTTTTTATAATTTTTTTTACATTTACGTTGGTAAATGTCAGAGTTTGTGTCATAAAATAAACAAACTAGATATATGGTCTTTAATTCCATTACAATAATTTAAGGCCGATCCGATTTTGATCTTGGTGTTATTGGTCAGTCTCTTGCCGTTTGTTTTTTTTATTTAAAATTTGGTAATTGTGTCTTGTAAGAAATATCATTTGTCGAATACAGTGGAATCATGGGGAATCATGAAGTTACGTGGAATTACGCATAATCTCGTTAGTTGTGGTTAGGTAGTATGTTTACGCGGGAAAATTGGGTCATGTATTTTTTTCGCGGGAAAATCGTGACATGTATTTTGCGCAAAAAAATATAACGGGTTTCACTTATTAATGTGGTCTGGATTATGGACAGGCTATACAACGTTAGAAATGAGACCGCAGTGTATGTAAGACTGATTGTGACCTTGTGTCTGTTATGTTGGTCAATAGCTATGTGTTAGTCAATAGCTCTTCATAGATAATGTTTTGCTTCTTTTGTAAACACAGACTGCAATAAAGTAGTCTAGAAGTTCTCAGATGGTGTGTGGCTTTGCAAAAACATGGTAAAAACTGGTTCTTGGCCATGTTTATTTTTGTTGGAATGATGTTCTGTCCACAGACAAACATTGATTGCGTTAGTGATAAAATTATTTTTCTTTCCGATGACAAAAGAAACTAAATATAAGTCTGTTTATTAGCAGAGAAAATCCAAATTTGTTATCAACATACACTGAGGTTTTTCACATTCTTGTCTGTGGAATCTGCTCTATTTCGAAAATATGCAAATAAGGTTACTTCTTCGAATGCTCATAGTTTAAAAAAAATGAGTAAATTAAACAAAAATTGAAGAAATTATTTGACAATTGTTTGAAATAAACACTGAAAATAACATGCAATCTCTCTGCAAGTGTCTATTGTTTTGATTGTCAACATTCTATTTACTTGATTTTCATTTAAATCGCACATCGTACCTTTAGGAAACATGCCAACGTTTTGCGGACATTCAGAAGTTTTCAGCTATTTTAACGTTTTTTTTAACCCGGCCGTAATGCGCAGTTAACTGATTTTTTTTTAATAAACCAGGCTTAATCGCAATAGAAGAGATTCCAAGTGAAAACTTCCATAAGTTTTGACAATAAATTTGGATTTTCTCCACTAAAAGACAAATTTATGTTAAGTTGTAAAGGGTCTATCAACAGCAATCAACATTTTTTCGGTAAGTTACCAATTTGTCCTTGAAATTAATGTGCAAATGGGATCATGTATTTTTCCGTGATCTGTTTACCTTTCATCTTTATTCCCTATTCCTTTATTTCCATCCCCCTTACTGAATTTCCGTCAAATACTTTATTTATAAGATAATATTTATAAAGGTCAAATTAGCATTATGATCAAAAGAGCATTCTTTGTTCAATGAAACAGAACATTAAATCTGAAAATCAATGCTTAAATATGCATGTTTGGTTGTTTAGCAGACACACACCACTGGTGAAATAAATGGCCGCCATATTCCTATAAACACGTCCTTTGCTGTAAGAACCTAGATATAATGTTCTAAACATAGTTCTAAAAATAATCGTTTGTTGATATATTTTCACAACGTGACAGTAAAACACTTCTGGGGATGTCAGTAGACCACTGCGCAAGATGACCGGACGCGCAAGATTACCGGACATGACTGTAATTTAGGATAAAGACAAATGTTGTTTGTTTTTTTCGAAAACAAGGATATTTTGTGTTCTGGGTGACTGTAGTTGCATCTCGTGATATAGATCGCTTATTGTTTAGTTGAAATTTGCCAAACTTGACGTACTGGGCAGAAAAGGACCTCTTAACTGGTGTCCGTGGTTCAATCTTGCCCAGGGTTTCGCTGAGTACTGAGATTCAGTACTCGAGTAAGCACTGAGTACTGGATGCTTAAGATGTACTCGAGTAAGTACTGAGTACTCACTTTTTTGAGTGTACTTAAGTCAGTACTGAGTACTACTTGAGGTACTCATGAGTATTTTACTCTGCCCAATACAGTTGTTAAGGCAGTAGCGGATTTGGGGGTTTAGCGGATAGCCCGATTCTTTTCTTGGGCATTTTCTTTATTTATACATGTAGAATAATTAACCTTTATACCAAGAGAAAGAGTGAATTCTCCCCTTCACTCTAAAGTATTTTGTTTTGATTTCAAATTTGGCTATGAGAGTTTATCTTATTTATAAGTAGAACGAGGCAATCGGAAGTTGATATCTACACCGCGATTTAACTAATGAAAAGAACAATAAACATAAAGTTTTATATCAAAAGTCTGTAAACTTTCAAAGAATATGGTTTGGTTTGGTGTATTAATTAACCTTTTATCACTCATAAAAACCATTTTCTAATAAACCTGCAAATTGTCACCAAACAGAGATATAAATAACTACCATGCACTTAGTCAGTAACGGATTGCATATGTATGCTACTCAAGGGGATCGTCCGTCTCCAAATCAACTTGATCTGTCAAATCGGTGTCAGAGGCCGGCTTGGCGTGTTGAAAGTTAGGTATGATGTGTTGTGAAGATTAACAATTGAACTTATATAACGCAATGTAGTGAATATACTGTAATAACTGTAAATATTTATGTATCAATGAATTGGCAAGCCTGAGGAAATTCTGACAGTGCTTTAAGAACACCTGAGTGAGGTGTGCTGATGGTAAGTCATTGACTTCTTCATTCCTTTTTTCAATTTGGCCATTTTTCAAATAGCCTTCCATTTTGGAGAAGTCTTTCATTTCGTTGTGCTGTTTTTGTATGAGAACTCGCATACATGTACGTAATGGATGAACTGTATAAGAAAAAAAAACATAGTTTTTTTCTGGCCACCAAGTTTAGTTATCGCCAGTAAATAAAGACATTTTACTGAGCATTTATGCTTTTTGATATGATAATACTGTATATTCCATTTGATTTCTCTGTGGTTGGGTTTTAATATTACCAAAACCCAGTTTGTGATCAGTATTATTTTAAATGCATTTCATTTATCTGTGTTACTTTCTTATGACCTATTGTATTTCTTATGACCTATTGTATTATGATTTTCTTCCGTTATAGTTTGCAGCAATTATTTCCAGGTTTAGTTCAGTTCAAATGGTATTGATTTTTATTTAATAAATCCCTGCACATGTTTAAGTACATGTCATAATAAAAATACAATTTTTGGATTGGTTTGAGAAGCCCCGTCAGTGCCTTAAACTAACTATCCCATACTCCCCGAAGCTATCCGCTACTGCCTCAATCCGTGTATATCATATACAAAACCTCGAGCAGGGAAGTTATCATAATAGTTTGAAAAGAATGATGTTTTTAAGAGAAAACACTTTTGTCTGTTGAATGATATTGATAAGTTTGTAGAATTTCTACTTTTAAAGAGCTGTAGAGCGATAATCTGCTTAGCTATCCGATACTACCTAAACAACTGTATGTGATGAATTATTTCTTACCACCCATTTATATAATACACTTCATTAGGTTAAGTTTTATTCAATTTCATTTTATTTCATTGAAGTGTGAAAGTACTCATATATCCTCCTTACTCATCGATCCGTGATCACCCATCGATCCGTGATGTAATTTCATACAAGAATTACACGCTGGTCCGGCAAAAACTTTAATCAGATACTGTAGATATTTATTTGAAACAATATTTTACAGCAGTATGTGGAATGAAAAGGCTACAAAAAAGGTAAAAAAAACAACATTTAATTGAATTGATTTTATCTTATTATTAAAAATATATCCCAAAATCCACCATTTTCCTCCAAATTTCATCACTTCCTCTCCCATTTTGACACGTCACTGAAAGCTGTGTTCCAACACTGTCTATATCGATCGGGTGCTTGGTAATGGACCAAGTATACTGCCAAACAAAAGTTATTTCCCAAGTTTGAAACTTGAGTAAAGACCAATTAAACTGTCATCCATTTTTGTTTTTGTTATGAATTATGAAATGGAAGAATACCTGTAATAAATAAATTTTACGACTGCCTAGAGATGGATTTGTGAATTGTTAAGATTTATCCATTTTTAATTACTTAAGGTTAAAACATTGGAATCTGAAATTACTCCTCTTACGATTTTTATATAAGCATAGAGGTCAAGTTTTTGTAGTTCCAAACCACCAAAAAATAGTAAAACAGTACAGGAGGTATGAACCTGATTATGATACCATGTTATTTTTTTCTTTGCTTTTTCAATACAAGATCAATCTAAATCATGACACTTGCATGGAGTCTAACAGTTGTGACTCGAACTTTCTGTAAGCAGTGTATCAAGTTAACAAAATGCAAATTTGATGACGTCATCAGCCAGGCAATGAAATGTTACGGATCGATGAGCAAGCTTCCAGACGACCTAGAACATTACCCTTTTTATGTCAAAGGTTAGAATATTTAATTCTATCATACTTTTTCTGAGCTATTTCAGTTAGTAATGTATAGTTATGACATTTACCTACAGTTTTAGGTAAAACTAAATAAGATGAAGTCATGTTTCACTGCGCATGCACTGTTTTTGTAAATAAGCGTCACGGATCACGGAGTAAGCAGGATAGTATGTTTATGTACTCATAAGTACTGACCATTTTTCTTCAGTACTTAAGTAAGTACAAGTACTTGTACTCGTAATTTAAGATGAGTACTGAGTCCTGCTGAGTAATTGAAAATTGGTACTCAAGTAAGTACGAGTACAAGTACGAGTAGTGAAAACCTGGCCCCGTGATTATAAAACTTTTTTCATGCTCAACTCAATTCTGTGCTCAAACTTAAAATGTCTAGAACATTAACAGTCTTCATAAATAAGGGATAACTATCTGTTCAACAGTTGTTGTTGAGAGCAATTATGTCCTATATTCAGTTTAAAATGTTTAATTTTATATAATGCACAGAAACGAAGCCATCACATTTTCATGCTCAAATTGAGTCGAGCATGAAAAAAGTTTTATAATCACGGGCCCAGGTCTTGCCACTCGTGGTTTACAAGAAAATGTCAGGACCAGTCTGTATTAGAACAATCCTATCAACCCGGTTGTGTGAACTTGACCGACCAGTTAGAATTCAACGCCTTGCTTAAAATAAAAAGATAAAGAAACATTATTCATGAAATAACAGACAAAGAAGTTAAAAAAAGTAAGCGTCATTAGCAACCTCCGTCGGCAGACATTTTTCTATATCGGAACTAAACTCCGGAGCTACGGAACTAATCGTCTCCTCGAATTATCCTAACTGCCACTAATTACCACAAACTAATCATCGTAGACTACATCAGCTTGTAATGATAAAAGCGAAAAATATATCAACTACGGATGTTAAATAGACATGGTTGTAGTACTAGGAAACCAGCATATCAATAATGCTGAATGTATAAATCATTAATGAATCTTAGAAAGCTGCAATAAATAAAGTTGAGAATAGAATAAAGACGGCTAGACGTACATATATATATATATACATTAACAAGAGCCCATGGATTGAAGCTCTGTAAAAGACATTAATCAGCGTGAACTTAGAAAAAAATCTCGAACATCTACAGATCTTCCTAAAAGGGCGCCAACAGGCCTGCCAAAACTTCCTTATTAAAAATCCGGAGTTTTTCTTCTGAATATGTAAATAATGACGACGACGATGATGATGATAATTTTGTTGCTGTTGTTGTTGTTGTAAATGTCTTATTGTTGTTGTTAGCTATGAGTGTGACTGAACAAAAATTATGATAATGATCATGATGATCATGTTGATGACGATGATTATGATTGTTCTCACATTCTTCTTTATAATTATATTCTTTAAAGAATTTTATAAATTTTATAAATGAATAATGCCGATTTTGTTAGAAATGGTTAAAGAACTTTCTATTAAACCTGATAAGATTTGTTTTTGACAATATTAGAATGAACATGCAAGGAAAATAGATAAAGACCGGTGTAACGTCGAGGCACTTGCTTAGTTTATGACACGCGGTTATTGTTAGTTGTGCCAGAGGCACTGAGGCAGCATGTCACCAACCACGTTCTCGTTATCTCGTAATAAACAGGAAATGTGCGACTGCAGTAGAATAACTATTACGTTCATTGCACATATTTTAAATTAGGTTAAATTAGTCTATATTTTGGCAATTTCATAGAAATCCGGAGATTTTGACTATAAATCCGGAGATCCGGAGAAGTAACGTAAAATCCTGAGATTTCGGATAAAATCCCGAGATTTGGCAGGCCTGCGCCAACCATGGTTGTCTGTGTATTAATTGACATGATGTAGCCAACTGAAACAATTCTCGCTAAAATTGTATGCCAAATGTCTTTTAACAGTGTAAGATCATTTTATTATGTAAATTAAACAATATTAGGTATTGTATCAGATATTAGTGTATCGAATGGCTATGTCAACAGATTACAAAATCGCATAAAGCAAGAACAAAGGTGAAATATGCATATCAGGAATGGCCACATCCAGAAAAAACAGCCTCCCCACACAGTCAAGAAGAAAAGAGGGAGAGAGCATGTTAATAAAATGATCAGTTTCAAAAGAGACACCACTAACAATTAACAAAAATGAGAACCCGAGGGGTTACCGCCTTGGAACGGTCAGTGGCAAATCATTGTCTTGCTGAAATAACTCCAACCCACCCAGACTGGTTAGCTTGTCTCTTATTAAATTATGAGGGAGAGAAGTATATAAAGTAGAGAAATCATAAGTAGACAAACAGAACGCCTGACAATTATTTGATTTAAGCTTCTTTAAAACGTCATTTGAATTTTTATAGACCAAAATAAATTTTTGCCAGTGGTTTCAAAAACTGTCGCAATACCTAATTACATGTTCTTTTATATGTGTTCTTGCTGATTTTACTCCAGGAGCTCTGGTCTCGGTAAGATCATTGAGTACCCGCTCTTTGGCTTTGCAATGCTATTAGATTCTTATGTTTTATATGTTTGTGTGCTTTTGCATGCAACATTGTTGAGCCAATAAGTGGGTTGGAGTTGTTTCACCAAGACAACTTGTATTTGTTTTGTGATATGAGAACCTGTAGGGGCAAGTGTGAGGTTGGTGCACCCTAGAACCTGGTTTAAACCCCCAGGGCAATTTGATTTGCCACTGACCGTTCCAAGGCGGTATCCCCTCGGGTTCTCCTTTTTTGTTAATTGTTAGTGGTGTCTCTTTTGAAACTGATCATTTTATTAACCATGCTCTCTCCCTCTCTTCTTCTTGACTGTGTGGGGAGGCTGTTTTTTTCTGAATGTGGCGATTCCTGATATGCACATTTCACCCTTTTTATAGCTGTAAGACAAGATGTTAAGAGCACAGATAATTTTGTTGTTGTACAAGAACTAGAGTTTACAATAAATCTTGCTTTGTACGGTGTTTTGTGCATTTTAGGCAATCAATACATAGTAGGTACTTTGTCTTGTTTCGGCTCAACACTGATTCTAAATTTTGTGATTTGTAGAGTGTGTGCATTAACAATATCACTCTCAGATGAAGAAGTCAGTGTAACAATTTGCACGGAAAAACTTTTGCAAGTTTTATCGTCGATACTCAGACCTTATTCGTAAATACAGTTGCAGTTTAAAATCACTATTGCAACAAGGTATTTCACAGCCAGTTTTTTTTATGGAAATTTAATTTACAAACTTAGGAAGATAAAAGGCAATGTTAATTTCTCCCAGTTATTCGTAAAAACTATCTGTAAATTTAAAAAGAAAGGTTAAAAACATGATATTTTACAGCGCTCTGCAGGCCTGGTGATGAACCCATCTACAGTTGATCATTGTGCTTACCTCTTTGGTTGCACGACGGTGGCAGGGGTTTAAGAGTTTATGAAGGTTTATGGGGAAATCTTTTCTTAAAAGGACCTAGATGCTCGATTCGTTTCTTTTATCCCTGTCATCGTGTTCTTGCTGATTTTACTCCAGGAGCTCTGGTCTCGGTAAGATCATTGAGTACCCGCCCTTTGGCTTTGCAATGCTATTAGCTTCTTATGTTTTATATATTTGTATGCTTTTGCATGCAACATTGTTGAGCCGATGGGTGGGTTGGAGTTATTTCACCAAGACAACTTGTACTTGTTTTGATATACGAGAACCTGTTGGGGCAAGTGTGAGGTTGGTGCACCCTAGAACCTGGTTTAAACCCCCAGTTGCAAATTGTTTTGCCACTGACCGTTCCAAGGCGGTAACCCCTCGGGTTCTCACTTTCGTTAATTGTTTGTGGCGTCCATATTGAAATTGATTATTGTAATACCATGTTTTCTTTTCCTCCCTTCTGTTTGGCTGTGTGGTGAGGCTGTGTCTGCTGGATGTGGCCAACCCTGATATGCATATCTCACTTTTTCCTTAATTTGTGATACCGATAACCTTGTTTTAAAAGTTTTTCTGTAATGCAATGATTACGTTCATTGAAATCATTAACATCGTTGCAAGCTCTTGAAAAGCGAACAAGCTGTGAAATATAAACCCCGTAAGATGTTGCACGGGGAACATCGCCGTCTAAAAACGGAAAATTTACTATATTAAAATTAAAAACATCTCTTTTATCGTGTCTTTAAAAAGAAAGGTTACCAACAGGATATTCTACAGCGCTCTGCAGGCATTGTGATTAACCCATCTACAGTTGATCATTATGCTTACCTCTTTGGTTGCACGACGGTGGCAGGGGTTTGAGAGTATATGAAGACTTATGGGGAAATCTTTTCTTTAAAGAACCTGAGGGCTCGATTGTTTCTTTTATCCTTGTCATCGTGTTCTTACTAATTTGACTCCAGGGGCTCTGGTATCGGTAAGATCAACGAGTACTTGCCCATTTGGCTCTGCAATGCTATTAGCTTCTTATGTTTTATATGTTTGTGTGCTTTTGCATGCAACATTGTCGAGCTGATGGGTGAGTTGGAGTCATTTCACCAAGACAACTTGTACTTGTTTGTTAATATGAGAACCTGTTGTGGCAAGTGTGAGGTTGGTGCACCCTAGAACCTGGTTAAAACCCCCAGTGGCAATTTGTTTTGCCACTGACCGTTCCAAGGTGGTATCCCCAAGGGTTCTCTTTTGTTATATTGTTTGTGGCGTCCTATTTGAATTGACATACTTATATCAAACATGCTCTCTTTCTTTGTCTCTTCTTTTTCGCTGCGTGGGGAGGCTGTGTTTTGTGAGTGTGGCGATTCCTGATATGCATATATTACTTTTTTTCCTCTCCACTTTTTGGATGTGTGAGGAGGCTGTGTCTTCTGGATTTGGTCATTCTTGCTCACAAATTTCACTTTCTTAAATTAGATGAAAGAAACTAGACGAAATAAGATAAAGGATTCTATACAGATACTAGACAAAATACAAAAACATGTAAAGAAAATAGCTACAACAGCATCTTTGAAAAATACCTGCGTGTACAGACTGCACTGCAATGCTTGAACTAAAATATCAGAATAAATGTAGAAATACTATTATTATCCAAGACCATGATCCACTTATTAGATGTAAAGAGAGCAGTCACCATCAAAAGGTTGAAAAGTGCATATCAGAAATAAACTCATCCAGAAGACACAGCCTCCCTACAAGTGTCATCCTGTCCGTCTTCTCAAACTGTGAACAATAACAGGCCAACAATCGAACTACTTTCGAACTATATGAATAGAATTGTAAATATATTAAAACTTTACTTTCCCATAAAAATAGGCATACCAGAAATAGTACAAGGAAATGATCTAGAGATGGAGCATCCGACTCCCGCTGACTCAAACCCCACATTGAGTGATACTTTCTTCATTTGTCCACATGCCAGGAAATATTTAGCGAGAATACTGTTTTGTCACCTCAACCTAACCTCATAGCGCATTTTTACTTAAATCTCTATAAAAAAGTGATTTGATTAATAGCAAAACAAAACAAATAACCACATTCGGAAAATACAGCCTCCTAAGGCGCACAGGAAAATAAAGAGGAAACAAGAACACGAATTTATAAAATTTGATAAGTATTGAAAACGACAATACAAACAACAAATAATGGAACCCGACGGTAAATGCATTATTGCTAGGTTTAAACAAGGTCCTAGAGGGCAACAACCTTACACTTGTCCTACAGGTTCTCATATAAACAATTACATGTTGCCTGGGTGAATCAAATCCGACTCAGCCACCACTCGACAATGTAACAACAGGCGTTTGATGTTTCGTCTATGATTAGCGCTAACCTTCACTTTTCGCTATAGTGTCATATGCGATATCGAAGATATTGCATATACAAGTATATTCAAAGTCAAAGTCGACGTTAATTAAAATCAAAACTTGAAACGCCTGTTATGTAATATGCAAGAAAAAAAGGTGAAATATGCATATCAGGAATCGCCACATTCAGAAAAATGACAGCCTCCCCACACAGTCGAGAAGAAGAGAGCATGGTAAATAAAACGATCAGTTTCAAAAGAGACACCACTAACAATTAACAAAAATGAGAACCCGAGGGGTTACCGCCTTGGAACGGTCAGTGGCAAATCAAATTGCCAATGGGGGTTTAAACCAGGTTCTAGGGTGCACCAACCTCACACTTGACCCAACAGGTTCTCATATCACAAAATAAATACAAGTTGTCTTGGTGAAACCACTCCAACTCACTTATCAGCTCAACAGTGTTGCATGCAAAAGCACACAACATATAAAACATAAGAATCTAATAGCATTGCAAAGCCAAAGGGCGGGTACTCGATGATCTTACCCAGACCAGAGCTCCTGAAGTAAAATCAGCAAGAACACGATGACAGGGATAAAAGAAACACACAAACATACAAAAACATAAGAAGTTAATGAAAATGATGTCATGAAACTTTGATACCTTCAATTCATGTCATTATCTAAAGTATAACATTTTAAGGTGAATATACGATATAGTCGATCTCATTAATTAACAAAGGTATTTCTTATTTGAGAAAGATGTAAATGTTGTGGGTTTTTTTCAGTTTGAGCACGGATTGAGTTAAGCATGAACAGAGTTTTCAATCAGCAAGTCAAAAGGAACGAGTGATTTGTTCTTTTCTTTCAAAACTCCCCAGTCTAATTATAAAAAAGCATACGGGTAAAATTAATATTGCTCATTTCATTAAATCTACGTACGTGGCATAGACACTCAGTAATAAAATAGTACAGTGCATGCGGGTATTTATTTTCATTTGGATTGATAAGACATGGCGAAATCTACCCATTCACCGGTAAAATGAAAACAACTACACGTGCTTCCTAAAAATGGAATTTGACAAAACTCAGATTAGTTGGAATTTGTTCCATGTGCTTGATAAAATTTGTAAATTAGACGAAGTAACTTCTAAGGAGTTAACTAAATATTTGAGTAAACAGGTAAATCTGCGAAATGCTTGTATAATAGACTAACAGTATAATACAGACTGATTATAAATAAATTATTGTAAACTGAAGCTGATTATTGGCACCACCTATCTGTTACTATTGTGCAGAACAATTACAGATTTAGGTGATCGAAACAATTAGAATACTGACACTTACCTCCTGACAGTAACTTGCCAGAGAATATATAACGGTTCGCCCCACTTTCGATTCGCCCCATCACGATTCGCCCCATTTTAATAAGGACTCGCCCCACATTTAATAACGACTCGCCCCACTGAAGAACAATTCGCCCCAAATAAATTAATTAATACCTAAATGACTGATATGATTGCAAATCATTGCATATTTAATATTTATAAAGCCTAAATCGTTGTGTGTATAAGTGTATGTTGATACATATTGTTCCTAAAAGTATTAAAGGATTTCCATGTGTGCTGAGTCTGTTTACTGAAATAAAAAATCAGCATCTACACATTATTTATTTTAATTTTAATATCTTTTACAAATTAATTTTCTTAACAAAAAATTATTTTTCGCGAAAAACGGAGATTAGAGCTTTGTTGTTTACTTTCAATTAAAAATGTTTTAATTGCCAATTATTTTAACTGGTAGTTAATCTAGTGAGATTAAAGTACATGTGTTGTGTTTAACATTGTTTATGGTTGTTGTATTTATATACAGTGTTTCTTTGATGTGAATAATTGTTGTTGTTTAACATGTACAGCGTTATTTTCTTATTGTTTTTTTTTCTCAATATCATTAGCTTCTGCAAGGTTTACCATTTTCCATCATCATCATAATTATCACAATTGTCATATTCTGTAACTATCGGTAATGAATTGATCAAAATATTGTATAACCTTGTTTGTTTATATTACAATAATAAAACATCGTTTTGAAGTAATTTCTTTTCTTTTCAATTTAATATTGTCCCCTCTCCACTCAAATTGCATATACCAATTATGTTTTTCGCACCTTTTTTAACATGTCACCACCTTCTTCCGGGCAAACTGGCTAGTGAGAATAACGTGTCAATTAGTGACAATAAACAGTAACACGGTCGTGTTCAAATTTGTACCCTTATTTGTATTTGTAATATATTAAACAATATTTTAGGAAAGAAAAATACGATTTCAGTAAATATAAAGTTAAATGTAAAAAAATATTTAATAAGGTTGTTGCATGCGCCACATACAAGAGCTCTAGATCGCTGTATTTAAACGTTCATCTGCAATTCAGGGAAATCATGTCTCCATTTCGCGAATAAAACACTTTTTAAGTCCGAAAATCGGTAAAAAAAAGATTTAAAAAAAAAGAAGATAAAACGCTCTAAAACTTTGTTTTGCCCTCATTTCTAACTCAAAAACTATAAAATAAGATTAAAAAACGTGCGTCAATTTTTTGGACTTTGTGGCAATTGATATGCATATTTCCTTTTTAAACGAGTGATGCCAGTCTAAAATATATCTTATATATATAAGATCACTTATGTTTTCTAACGGTTTCTTATGTTGTTCACTCGACTTAATGTATCTCCTTACTTAAAATAATGATAATAATGAACTTGGGGCGAATCGTGCTTGAGTGGGGCGAGTCGTTATTAAAATGGGGCGAATCGAGAGTGGGGCGAACCGTTATATTACCTTACCTGAAACCACTTAACAATGATAACATTTATATAAAAAGGTCTTTTACTTACATTTGTATGAGTAAGACCACTTACAGAAATAATTCTTTTTAATATTCCTTTTTCTTGGTCTAAAAATTAGGTGCAAACGATTTTTTAATATATATTATGTTTGTGGTCTAATCCTTATGAGCTGTTTTACTTGCATCTGTGCTTTTTTTTTGCTGTGAGCATTTATCATTTCTGATGATTCTTCAGTAAGAAAATTCTCTGAACTATCCAGTCTGAACTAAACGTCTTATGATAGATACCTTGTAATGCCTATTTTTACATTGTAGATATGGACACCCAGTGACAGAAGGGAAATACTAAATAAACTTAATGATATTTTTCTGTGTGACAAAGTTCCCGGCTTGGAATATCTTCTGCGACCCCTGCTGCTGGATATAGTTTGGCGATGCAGAAAGAAAATCGAGCATTCTGAGTTTAACTTGGGACAATATCAGAACTTCTGTATAGCTCTCAGCAAATGCTTACATTGGCCAGATTTACAGAGGTAATGAGCATTTTTACAATTTTTTTCCTGGAAATCGACAACATGTCTTTCAGGCTTTGGTCAATTTTATTCTCATTCATCACAGTCTAAGTTAAGCATGCATTCTTACCTTTAAAAAGTATTTGTTCTATTTGTGTGACATGTGCAAGAAGAATTACAGTATTGTTGTCAGTATGAACTAGTCACAGATGTTATAAACTTTAGTTCTGTTGATACCTGCTGAGTGTAGCTGTTCCAAATATATGCACATTGATACATGTTTGTACATGTTGTAATTTAAAAGTTCATTGTGTATTTTGTAATCTTAAAATGACTACATTTATTGTGTATTTTGTAATCTTAAAATGACTACATTTGTTTCAGGTTTACATTGGATTATATCCAAGGAAAGTCCAGTTTTCTCCAGGCTGCGGCTGATGATGATGGCTCAGAACCAAAGAGGAAAAAGGTGAAGAAATCACAGGTAAATAGTAAAGTCACTGTAGGTTAGTTCCAGGAAGGGACCATTGTACACATGATATATACCTAAAATTTTGAAGATATACTGTTTTTTTTCTAGTTCTTCTTCACTAGTTTCTTACAAGCTGCCGCTATTTATTAACTCTTTCCTCCATATATACGCATTTTTATGCATGTGGGACCAGTGTAGATCCAGATCAATCGGCACATTTGTGCCATCTGATCAGGATCTGAACAGGTCGCTTATTGATCAGAAATAACCTAACAAATAAAAAAGCGAACAGCTTAGATCCTGATCAGACAGTACAGATGTGCCGACTGATCTGGATCTAAACTGTGCCCACGCAATAAAGGTGTGTCTAGTAGGAAAGGGTTAATAGACTAAAAACAGTGTTTCAAGAGTTTTGATTTAAAGGATCTGATTTGCATTATGGTAGATAATCAGAATTTAGAAGGTAACATTTTTCACCATGGGCACACTCACCATTATAAAGACACATAAGACTGCATGCACATCTGAGAAGTCTGATCATGTGCTACACTGTGCCCAAGGTTATAAAACTGAGCATGGAAACCAGTCTCAAATCTCAAGCATCTGATAGGCTGAAATGGCGACCAGTCGCCATTTCAGCCAATCAGATGCTTGAGATTTGAGACTGGTTTCCAAACTCAGTTTTATAACCTTCAGCCCAGAAATAACCTTATGAATCTAATACTGAACAGTATAGATCCAGATCAGACAGGGAATATAAGCTAAATCTGTGGGGTACTGGGTTAAAATAAGAACCATCAAAATGTTGAATAGCTGCTTGGTTATATTGAGTGTATGGGCAAAGTCACAAAATATCTAAAATCCAGGATGGTTTATCTATCCCTGCTTTATTAACATGTATGAAAAAGTTAGTAAAGGGCTTAATAATTTGGTTTTTATTGTAAATATTGATGCACCACTTTAAACATACATACATGTATTTTATTTAAATACCTTATATATTTAAGAGAATGCAATTTGTGTAACTAGTACATTTTTCCTAAAATTATCTTGGTATTATATTTTCTAGACATGGGCTGTGTCATTATGTAGAGCAGCATGGATGTTTGCTTGCTGTCTTGGAAGTGAGTCACACAGAGTTGTCCCCCTTAGAGACCTGATGCCATACTTGTCGCATGATAATGCGGATGTTAGATGGTAAGAGTCCAAGATCAGAAAACTAAGATTGGAGACCAGTCTCAAATCTCAAGCATCTGTTTGGCGGAAATGGTGTTCTTTGAAGTCTGACACTCAAGTTCTATTTCAGATAAAATTAGTAAACATAATTTAAACATTTTCTTAAAGTACTTTGCTCCCATAACAGTGTAAGTACTTCATGCAGATTCTACATGTTTCTTTCTACAAGAAAGAAAACAACAAACAATAATATTGAATTGCAAGAGATTGTGCAAGTCAAGTAAATTTTATTTATATAGTCGGGTTTCATAACAAGTAACACAAGCTCTATTGAGCTTTTAAAGCCAACTGGAACTAAAGTGAATTTATAAAGAATGTTAAATGATTTCAGGTTTGCCTGTCAAGCTGTTGTGGAACAACAAAGATTGTCTTCCAATGACAGACAAGCATTCTTCAGAAAGTATCTGTCAGAAAAAGAAATCAGGGATTTGAAAATTAGGTATGACTGTATTTCATTTGTTTTAAAGCTTAACATTCGGGCATTTTTATTAAAAAATATGAAGGGTCATGTACAATGATATTACCATTGTGGAAAGATTAAGCCTTGCTATATAGAATGCCAGAAGTGAATTGTCATTTTTGTTGTTTTGTCCCCGTTTCAAAAAAAGGAGATAGATTGGGATCACTTTCCCTCTGTCATCAATACTTATTTTGATTACAACTTTTCCAATTCTTAATATTTCTTCATTGAACATTTAATGTGTACTTCTCATGACATAGCAAAGGTCACATTTAACACTTTCCTCCATAGACACACCTTTATTGTGTGGGCGAACAGTGTAGATCCAGATCAGCTGGCACATCCGTGCTGTCTGATCAAAATCTTTATGATTTGTTAGGTTATTTCTGACCAAGATGTGACCAGTGCAATTCTTGTTGACTGTTTCTTGTTCGTGTCTTTGAGAGGCAGGTTAACCCTTTACTCTGATCAAAATCTGCACTGTTCGCTTTATGATTCGTTAGGTTATTTCTGACCAAAAATGCGACCAGTGCAGATCCTGATCAGATGGCAAGAATGTGCTGGCTTATCAGGATCTACACTGGTCGCAAATGCATAAAAATGCGTATATATGGAGGAAAAGGTTAAAAGAATTGTACAAATTTTTAGTATTAGCTTTTGTAGTTCTGACATAAACAAGAGAGGCACATGTAATTCTGAAAATCCATGCAGTTGTCAAGTATTGTTAAATCATTTAATTGTGGAAAGTAAAGTGTCTGTTGAAAAACTACCATACATGCATTGATAATCTTTGATTGCTATTGTTCCAGATAGTGAATTTAAATAGCCATATACATGTACTTATAATATTGTGTTAACATTGAAAATATATTGTTAAACAAAAATGCATGTTAATCAAGAGTTTTCTCTGGTTAGCTGTTTCTTGTTCATGTCTTTGAGAGGCAGGTTAACCAATTTACTCCATATATATGCACTTTATCACATCCTTATAACAAAGAGAATGTTCAGTGCAGATCCTATCAGATGGTACAAGTGCTGGCTAATCTAGATCTACACTGTATGCCCAGGTGATATGGAGGAAATGGTTAAGGTTCCAGACCAACTGCCCTTTTTTAAAGTAACATTATGTTTTGAAACTCTGTTGTAAATTTCCATCATACAATAACAGAAAACTTGTTTTGTTATACAGACATACGCTAAACAAACCTGAAGCCAGCAGTATAGGACAAACTAACATGAGTGCTGAGCATTTAGAAGATCATCAGTCCCACACACGTCACATGATCATAGAATCTGACCTCTGTGACAGGGTCATCTCTGTTGGAGGGGTTCTGCTTTCAAAGACAGGAGATGGTTCAATTCAAGAGGATTTTGTAAGTTAGCATTTTCCCCCTGCATGTGTGAATTGCTTAACCATTTACTGGATATGGCTTTAATGGCAACCAGTATCGATCCAGATCATCATGCTTATCAGTGCTGTCTGATTTGGATCTAACTGTTCACTGGTAGGGAATAACCTGGGGAATTTAAAAGCTAAGAGTGTAGATCATGATCAGATGGACAAACTGATCTGGATCTTCATAGGTCTCACATGGAACAAAAGCTGTATGCATTGAGAAATAAGTCAGCATTGACATAATACTATTACTTTGCTGTCTTCTACTGCTTCTTGCAGCCTATGTATCTAGCTAGGCTGCAGAAGATTAACTTTGGCGCCTAATTATTTCTTGTGCCAGAAATAGAGTAAAACTTTACTTATATAGAGATGAAAATAGCATGTGATCAGCAAGAACTTCTCTACAAATATGGAAATTTTGTTTTCCATATTGCCAATTTGACTGACATGAACTTAAGAAGAATTAGTGCCAATTATATTATTCACTCTAAGCATTTTAATACGTGATTGTGTCATATTGCAGGACTTGGATTTGCTACCGGTACCTTCTAATGAAGCCAACCTGCATAGCCTGGCACTGGCTGTGTCTTCGTGTAGTCCTGTACTGCTGCAGGGGGTGGTGGGTTCGGGCAAGACCAGTCTGGTGGAGCACTTGGCCAGGCTGACTGGGAGAAGAGGACCACCAGCGTTAATGAAAATCCAGATGGGGGACCAAATGGACAGTAAGGTAGGCAAACAAAGGGGAGTTTTTATTAATTGTGTTGCACCAAGGAGAAATTTGTTATTAGGATTTTGCCATCATCCACAGAAATGATACCATGAAGTTTGGCAAGAGAAATTTTGGTTTTTGTATTCAAAACAACAATGGAATTTCAAAAACATGACAATGTGATTTGCAAGACCATGAAAGGAAACACAAGTTTCTGTCCTGAAGGAGCATACTTAGAATGGTTAAACTCTCGTAGGAGACACATTTTCTCATATGGGGCTTGGAACTGACATTTTCAAATTTCTAACAAAACACATACTACTGTAAAGTAACCCTTATCATATTTTGAGTATTATAGTTACTACAAATACTTGGATTCAAATGTTAATAGAAATTTTCAATTTCAGTTAAATTCAATGCTAGTATTCAAATGTTGATATTTTGATGAAAATGGCTTGGAAAATTGGAAAAATTATGTCATCATTGTCTTTTCAAAATGTAGATAAGCAAGATATTATAATCCATTTAAGGTCTTAAGGAAGTTGATGTACAAAAGATAAAGATTACAGATTATTTGGCATCTAACAATAAAAAGTTGTGTGAATATGGATCATGTATAAGCAGAGTTTTATCTTTGCATTACGGGTTTTGTAGGCTCTGCTAGGCACATACCGATGCACAGAAGTTCCAGGGGAGTTTATCTGGCAGCCTGGGGTCCTCACTCAAGCTGTCACCCATGGTTACTGGGTTCTGCTGGAAGATATTGACTTTGCTCCTATGGAGGTGATCTCAGTACTCCTGCCACTACTTGAGACTCGCACCCTGTCTGTCCCTGGTCACGGAGATTGCATCAAGGCTGCACCTGGCTTCCATCTGTTTGCCACTCAAAGGTAGAAAAATTCTGGTGTTCTGAGGATTTTAGAAGATTGAAGAATCCCCTGATGCCATCCAGGCAGTTTTTAGTGCAATGATTTGAATTAAAATCATGTATATTTGACCCATTACTCCCTGGGATATGGCTGTTATCTATTTGCAAACAGTGTTGATGAAGATCAGCTGGCATATCAGTTGCTTCTGATCAGAATCTACACTGTTGGCACAGGTGATTAAAGCTATATATACGGAGTAAAGGGTTCAAACTATTTGAACCCTTTCCTCCATATACACACTTTAATGGCATGGGCAGACAGTGTAGATCCAGATCAGCCGGCACATCCATGCCTTCTGATCAGGATCTGCACTGTTCGCTATTTGATTTATTAGGTTATTTTTTACCAAAACGTTTCCAGTGCAGATCCTGATCGGCATGGATGTGCCAGCTGATCTGAATCTACAATGGTCGCACATGCAAAAAAAATGGGTATATATGGAGGGAAGGGTTAATATTGGACATCTCATCTGGTATACTTCCACAGTAAGTAGTGTGGAATTACTTTATAACTTTTGATTCAGTTAATTATTGAGTATTTTGCACTTTTTCTAATGTTAACATTTAAAACTTAAGTGAAATTAAAAGATGCAGACATATTATGTCTTTATAGCATGAAATTATGTTTGTACATAAAAGTCATTTCTATTGTCTGGTTGAAAATTAGTACCAGCTAGCATAGTTTGAGAATAATTTGATAGCTGGATTTTAATACATTTTATAGGATCTAGTAACTAACTGTCCTTTGTTTTGACTAATTTAGAAACTTCATTTGTGATCTATTCTAGATTCAGTATATCTGCAAGGTTCGGCACCTCCACAAGGAAAACATTGATATTGCTTCACATGTTTTTCTTGAGGACATATTTTATTGTTGACATGTTGTTGTATAGGTTGTTAACAGGAAGCTGTGGTTGGAACAAGCAACATGGAGGTCACAGTGCTCTGCTCGACAAGTTGTGGACCAGCGTCCTTGTGGAACCTCTCACCAGAAATGAACTCTCAAAGGTATTACCATATAGTTGTTTAACCATTTCCTCCATGGAATATGGCTTTTATCTTAGGTGCAAGCAGAGTAGGTCAGATCAGATCAGATCCAGATCAGCTGGAACATCCACACAGTCTGATCATGTCCTACACTATTTCATTGTAGTTTTATAACGGTATTAGGCAGTTGAATGATATTCCTGAAACAATGTTTGACATGCACAATATTCTGCCACCTCTGTTTTCTAACACTGATTGATGATGAATTATTTGCTGGCATGTTTTGTATACCAGTGTTATATGAGTGATGTGAGATGATAAACACTGCCTTATTTTAACAGGTTTTAAGCACAAAGTATCCAAGTCTTGTGACAGTTGTGGACAAACTTCTCGATATCTACTTCCTGTTGTCTGCATCTGGCCATGAGGGGGCATCTGATGTTACCATGGAAACAGAGGAAGATACTGTGGGCAAGTTCCTGTCACATGATGGCCGCCAGATATCAACAAGGTCTCTTAAATTTTCTCTCTATTAAGGAATACTGTGCCTATACAAATGTTAAGCATGCTGGAGGTACAGCTTTAAACCCAAACTCAACAATAGGCAATCCAGTACAGAGATTATAAAACTGAAAATGTAGACAATACTCAGATCAGCAATATGAATGGTTGTCAAGCCCAGTCTCAGAACTGACTAATTTTAATCTTGAAATCTGAGATTGTTTTCCATGCTCTGTTTTATAACGAAAAGGCTTGAGGAATAGAGGAAATTGAGCACAGTCTCTGAAGAGACCAGATTCATGAAGTTATATCAGACTTAGAAGCAAAAAGTGTAGATCCAGATTAGACTGCACAGATGTGCAAGCTGATCTGTATCTACACAGGTCGCCTATGGGATAAGAGGTGTATCCATGGAGTAAAGAGTTATAAACCAAAACAGGAAAAACACTTATTAAATTGTAGTGCAAAGTGTTGTAAATTTTGTATTGCAGAGATTTAATTAACTGGTGTGGGAGAATAGCCGTGGACTTTGATGGATCATCATCGGGTACTGCTAACTTTGTGTTCATGGAAGCTCTGGACTGTTTTGTGGCTTGTCTCTCGAAACACAAGAGGAGGTTTCCACTCGCTGAAGCTATTGGGGCTAAACTTAACCTAGCAGCTGTCAAGGTCAGTTAGAGTTATTTCCCATTTAAATCACTGTATATCACACAGGTTGAAATTTTCAAATTTTGCTCTAGGAAAAAAATCTCATTTTAAGTTTAGGGCCAAAGTATGTCGACTAGGATATAATAAACATTCAGAAAACATTAATGTATGTCTTACCGAAGCAACAAGAAAAATCAGAGTTGCACTTTTATGTCATATTGAAATTTGATCAGTTTACGTAGGTTAGAATGGCAATTCTTTTATCATCCCTGTCAATTCCATGTTTGCAATGGTCTTTATTGAAATAGAAATATTTTGTCAATACAAACAGTAACTCACTACTTCAGTGAAGATTTTTTGAGTCATCGTTCTCTTCTCATTATTTTTTTTTTCAGACAGCAACTGTTTGATTACTCTCTCCCCACAAAAATAACATAGGCATGAAGAATAGTTTGTCATATTAAAAATATATGTAGACCAAGGTTAACCTGCACATTTACACATACTGATCAGCAATCCGATTTCTACTCTGTCTATACATTTACACAAATTGCTGCTCTAAATAATAAATAAATTAGCTCAAGTTGCACAAGTTTCATGCCAATTACATTGTGTAGTTTTAACAAAGAAGTGAACAGACTGTTTGAAAAAGTAGTTCTTAGTTTTCAGTAATGTTGGTCTATTTTTTTAAATCATTGAAATCCTTTCCTTGTTTTCATAAATGTGCTGTTTCAAAACACCTGATTTTTGAAATCCTTTAATAATTTTTGACTATTGCTCTTTGTAACTAGTTAAAGTTAATTTTGTTTGATAGGTGGAATATTTCTTGGAGAAGTACAAGCCAGACGTGACTGTGTCAACCAAAGTGTTTACTGTGGGTCGTGTAACATTGCCAATATCTGAATCCACAAGCTTCTTTCCAAAGAGGTAAATTATTGATGTTGTCTTTTTTAGTTATAGTTTAATTAATTCCGTAATGTTTAGAACATTCACCATAGACTAAATTTGTGTCTTATACTCAACTTTACCTCGGCCAGCTTTTAATGGATTTGGTGGGATTGATCATTGTGTGTCAGTGTGCCATACATACACATTTTTTAAAGTCATATCCAGCATGGCAGTTTATTTTAGTTAATTGTATTGAAACAAACATTTACTTCTTGGTGAATTTGGCTGACACAGTAGTTGCAGATTGGTACAAGTGCGCTTGTATTATTCCTTATTTTAATTGTTGTTTTTGATTTTGACGATGATGATATCACAAATTCATGATTCCACGAAAGATAAAGACTCATTTGGAATTTTGACGTCACAATTATAAAGTATTTTACAGTGTGTATTTATTATAAGGGTAAATAAGGTTTGTTTGCTATTTTAGGAGAAGAAGCACATTTTCATACACTCGTCAGGCGAGTGTGTTACTAGAGAGGGTCGCTATGTGTATTAGCCGCTTGGAGCCGGTACTGCTGGTCGGAGAGACTGGGACAGGAAAAACTTCAGCAGTACAGTATCTTGCGGAACAGCTAGGTAATTACACTTTTCCCCGGTAAATTGCTTACATCCAATTACAGTTTAAACAACGATATGATTTGATTTCTTATCTTAGCTTGGATGTGTATTTGGTTGTGCTTGTTTGGATTTTTTTATTACCATCATTTTGTGTTTTGCAGAAATTTCCTAAACTGGTATTAAATGGGCTTGGTTGAAATATAAATGAGAGTATTAAATTCCTTATTTGTCTAATTTGAGATCTTACATAATCTATATAGAGAGAGAGTTCTATTCATATATTAATTTTTCACAGACAGGTTATTTTTTGTGCTTCAGGTCACAAGTTGCATGTCATCAATATGAATCAACAGAGTGACAGTGCAGACCTGCTTGGAGGGTATGTACCACTGTTTGCTATACCAGTATTGTTGTAAGATCTAGGATTACACAATATTGCTTGTGAGAAAATTAAACACTCAAATAACAGCTGGATTGGGAAAGTGATGATGGTTTTATGTTAAGCAGAAGATCTTAACAGGGTTGTGTTTGGCTGTGTTTGCTGTTTTTTGCTGTTTTAGTGGTTTAGTGGAATGGAGAGCTCTGGTTGGTTAAGTCCCTGGCATCACATGAGAGGCTTTTATATAAAAATCACAACTTGGTAACCACACTCAGAGGTTATTAAGTACATCATGGCTCATATTGTAATCTTTACTCCAGACCAGTCTTGAGAGGTATTGGATAGTCACTCTGTGTAACTTATAAAAGTACATGTACTATTGATATGAATTGTTGAAAAATTGGAGGAGAATCTCACCACTGCAAGAAGCAGGAGTCTGATGTCTTTGCACTGATGCAAAACTGTATAATTCTGTTGTCATTAACAATTACTTGTTATCAGCAAATTTTGCAAATAGATAATACCTCAACAAGTGTTTAATGGCAAATTTGCATATGGTTCCCTTTCAGGTTCAAGCCTGTTGATGTACGCCACATCATCAAGCCATTCTTTGAGGACTTTGAACTGATGTTCTGTAAAAGTTTCTCCAGAAAACAAAATGCAAAGTTCTTAGGACACCTTCAGGTAACTGTTGAAATTTGTTAGGTTGGGTATTTATCAGCTGTTTCATAACAACATCAGGCCCTGTTATTATAAAACTTTTTTCATGCTCAACTCAAGTATGTGCTCAAACTTAAAATGACTAGAACATTAACAACCTTCATAAATAAGGAGCAATTATCTGTTCAACATTTGTTGTTGAGAGCAATTTTGCCATATTTTTAATTTAAAATATTTTATTTTATATAATGAACAGAAACAAAGCCATCAAATTTTCATGCTGAAATTGAGTTGAGCATGAAAAAAGTTTTATAATCACGGGGCCAGATTTTTGTATAAATTTTTTTGCTGGAACTGCCCCCGTTCAAGCACAGATACTGAATTTACTGGATTTTTCCATTTAAAATGCTGTTTTTCAATTTTAGAAAAGAGAGATTGGTCATCAATATCTACACTGTCTGATATTGTTGATAGTTATATACACAGAATATTGCTGTCACCATTAGCATCCTATTTTCTTCCAACTTCTTAAAACTGAATATAATGTTGAAGTTATATAATAAAAAAACTCATTACAATGTATTTGAATTTATTTCAGGAGAGTTTTGGGAAGAGAAAGTGGGACAATCTTTTCTCCTTGATGCAGCACACCACACAGTCGGCTCTAAAGAAATTTGAAAAAGGTTAATTTATAGTACATTCAACCTCTTACCAGGTTCTTTTAAATCGTTAGAATTATTTAATATAAACACACAAATTAGCTTTTTAGGTCTGACATAATGCCAATAATATTCATGCCTTAACATTGAAACTACTGTTTGCTTTTTTGGGGGATATAAATTGTTTTGCCATGATCTTACATTAAGCAGTGTATCACATAAAAGTTGTTTTTAACCATACAATCCAAGGAAATGAAATTCCATTGGTGATCAGTGTAGATCCAGGTCAGCATTCACATCAATGCTGACTGATCAGGATCTATACAGTGTAAATCTACCCTTTTGGCAAATGCTATAAAAGTCATATCTGTGGAGTAAAGGGTTGAAATGTTTAAGTGATTACACAGATTTAGAATATGTTATTGTAAAACTATGGTAATGATTAATCATCTGTTTTACAGATGAGAAGTTACTGGGACAGTGGCAGCAGTGTTCCAAGCGCCTGGCACAACTGAAGCTTCAGGTGCACGAGACACAGAATGCCCTCGCCTTCACCTTCATGGAGGTATGCTGCTCTTACTATTCCAGTTCTACATGCTTTGTATATATAATGGTTAACCCTTTCCTCCATACATACAAATTTTTACGCATGCTTGACCAGTGTAGATCCAGATTAGCTGGCACATCTGTGCCGTCTGATCTGGATCAGCACGTGTCCCATTTTGGTCAGAAATGACCTAAGGAATCAAAAAGCAAACAGTTTAGATCCTGTATCTAAACTGTTTGCCCATGCAATAAAGGTGTATCTGGAGGAAAGGGTTAATGGGATAGATTTCATTGTTGTTTTCTTTTGAGAGTGTTATTAGGGGTAAGACAGTACCAGAAGAAATTAGGATTCTGGATGCATGAATACATACCTGAAATAATTTATTTTTGATGTTTTAAAATTTCTTTGATTCTCTGCAGGATCCGTTTTTTGCTGATACACGAGATATCATGCATCTCTAAACATCTTTTTTGGATTTTATGAGCAAAAAATCAACCACATAATTATACATGTATGATTTATTGTTAATATATACTTAAAGCGGCATTACTTCAATTTAACCCACTCTTGTATGAAATATTACAGGTATTTGGAACTCTAGGCACAAATTTGCAGCATTAGTTCGGGCTAATAAAATTTTAATTTACTAAAATAAATTTGGTCTGCGCGACTAAAAGCGAAAGTAGGATTTCCGAAAACGTCACAGAAATTGAGATCTTCGTCAAAAATAGGTTGCTAAATATAACTCCACTATATTTAGCTTCTTAACAATATCATTGAAAATCCCGTCAAGAAGAAAGAATTCGATCGGACCTTTTGTGTTCTGTTAGAGAGTTTATATATTGGAGTCTATATGGACAATATGATTTTTCAATAGTATATTCTTACTTAAGTTTAGGGCTGGGGCTTTAAAGAAATTAGATATACAACTTCTTTTAACACAAAATATATTCTGTGTTGTGTTTCTAATTTCTTTTAGCATATATACTATGCTTAAAGAAATAAGAAATGAAACTTCTTTAAACAGGAAATGTATTCATGTTTAAAGAAGTTGCCTGTCTTATTTTTTTAGTTTGTGAAACTTATAAAGTAGACACAACATATAAAATATAATTCTCCTTCTCTCCATACTTGAAGGTTGTTGGCATTGCTAAAATATATGTATTCATGTACTTAAAAAGCTTACATGAAAGCAAAGTTTTCAATTTTCTGACATTTAAACAAACAATTTCAGGGCAGTCTTGTGAAGGCCATCAGATCAGGGGACTGGGTGCTGCTGGATGAAATCAATCTGGCTGCCACGGAAACACTGGAATGTTTGAGTGGTCTGTTAGAAAGGACAACTGGCTCTGTATTACTCATGGAGAGAGGGTAGGTACACTGGGTCAAGCTTTGTATTACTTGTGTGTTAAGAGCCCAAGATCAAAAATCTGAGTTTGGAGATCAGTCATTTCAGCATATCAGATGCTTGAGACATTTCAGCATATCAGATGCTTGAGACATTTCAGCATATCAGATGCTTGAGACATTTCAGCATATCAGATGCTTGAGACATTTCAGCATATCAGATGCTTGAGACATTTCAGCATATCAGATGCTTGAGACATTTCAGCATATCAGATGCTTGAGACATTTCAGCATATCAGATGCTTGAGACATTTCAGCATATCAGATGCTTGAGACATTTCAGCATATCAGATGCTTGAGACATTTCAGCATATCAGATGCTTGAGACATTTCAGCATATCAGATGCTTGAGACATTTCAGCATATCAGATGCTTGAGTCATTTCAGCATATCAGATGCTTGAGACATTTCAGCACATCAGATGCTTGAGATTTGAGACTGGTCTGATTTAGTTTAAATTTTATGATCTTGGACGTAGGTCACACACACACATTATTTGGAAACATAAAGTGAAAAGAATTTGGGTTTGATTTACTGGGAAGGATTTTGATAAATTTAATCGGACAAATTTATGTGGCAGACAGCTACACATTGAAAATGTGAAAGATTTTTTTAGGATTATCATATATGAGATCCAAAGAAAATTCTTGATCATAAATATGCTGTACAAAACCATTGATATGAAAACAACATATCTTTTAACAATTAAAAAAAACATTCTGGGATTTTCTCTGGTGGATTATACTTAAATTTTAATTTTATATCTATCAAATATATATTTTGTGCAGAGATGTGGAGCCTGTGGTGAGACATCCAGATTTCCGACTGTTTGCCTGTATGAACCCAGCTACAGATGTGGGCAAGAAGGATCTCTCCCCGGGTATTAGAAATAGGTAAGCATAGTTTACTTGTAGACTTGAAATAGGCAGCTATCACTCAGTATTTACAATATGAAACTTAACTGATATCATTGTAAGGGCACATTGTCTCAGCCAAATTTGATTATAAGCCATACCAAACCTGTAACATGAATATTGTAGTGTTTTTGTACTTTTCTTTGATAATATATTTTATAACTTTTTACTCCTTTTGAACTTTATTTAAAGCATATGTTTCAGTTTCTTGTTTGTGATTGATTATTTTGTTGCGAATATTTTAATCTGACATCCTCGCTACAATTTATTTCAAAGTTGACAAAATTGTTTACAAGTTCAGAATTATTTCTCCATGAATACCATATGTATGACAAGTTTAGATCTAGATCAGTCAGCAAATCTCTGCATACTGAAAAGGTTAAGTACTGTTTGCTTCTTAGCAGAAATCATTTAACACATCTTTAAATGTAGATCCTGATTATAATTTATAATTTTATTTCACACAGGTTTAATTTTTTGCCTATTTCATGGGGACATGCATGAAATCGAAACACCTGTTGTGAAATGAAACCATGAAACAGTTAATCATGTTTGAATAATAAAAATGTGCAAATTAATATGTACTTTTCATCTTTTGTGCAAATATTGGAGGAACAGTGGTCTAGGGGTAGAGCGTTGGACCCCAGATCCATAGACTGTGGGTATGAATCCCACCAGGGATGAGATTTGTCTGCAATTTCCCCAATCCAAATTCGACGCTAGTATTGGTTGGACGCCCAGGAAGCAGTCATCGAGCGTGATTAATATAAGTTGGAAGAACTTGTTTCACAATCTATGTAAATTAAACGAACATTGGTCCCATCAAAATTAAATGTTACCACAGTAGACTGCAAGGATGTAAAGGCTGATCTTGATCAAATCTGGTTAGACAAGGAATATAAGAAGTATCTCCTAAATAAATGTTTAAGTATCTTCCTTTGACAACAGGTTTACAGAGTTGTTTGTGGATGAGTTAGAGGAGCAGTCTGACCTGAAGATTCTCGTGTGTGACTATCTTCAGGGTCTGTCTCTAACAGCGGGACAGGTAATACAAATTACAGTCCATTTTATTTAATTAGGAAGTGCAGAGCTGATGGAAAGCCTTTAGTGAGTTACTGGCTTTCTGTTTTTGTAGGGTTGTCAAAGGTGCCTTGTCTTTTACCTATCAGCACTCTGATAGTCATGAGTAGGTGGTGATTTCTAATGATTGCAATAATGTTCCCTACATCTGCTGACCTTCTATCCGAAAGTTAAGTTGAACTTGTTATAGGACTTGTCTTTTTGCAAAATGATGATGAATTTGCATGTTAAGCTTATTAGTTATTTTGGAAAAAAACAACTCACAACATTTTGTTAATGCAAAAGTTGTAGTCATGTTGTTTATTGCAATCATTTAAAATATCATAGATTGTTAAGTTAGTGTTATCTAAAATTGTTATGATTTTCAGGTGGATGGTATAGTGAAGTTTTACCTGACAATACGCAATGAGGCCTCGAAGAAGTTAATGGATGGTACAGGCCATCCACCCCACTACAGTCTGAGGACTCTGTGTAGAGCACTGAGATATGCTGCCAGAAACAGCTGCGGCTCCATACCCAGGTCACTGTACGAGGTACGATATAAAAAAAATGACTATTTGAACTGAAAGATTCCAATTTCAATACGGGTATTCATATGTTTGGGGTTCGAGACTGATCTCCATCCTCAGTTTTATGACTTTGGACTGTAATGACTGTTTTGTACTTTGGTCACAAAAGAAATTTTAAATCATTGTCAAAAGGATGCAAATTTTAGTTTGAAAAATCATTATTGAAAGCAATAAATATTTTCAGAGTTAAAAACCATTGTTATGATTTCAGGGTTTTTGTTTGAGTTTCCTGACCCAGTTGGACAGATCGTCTCACCCTGTGGTTCAGCAGCTGATCTGTCAGCATGTTCTGGGCAAGGCTAATGTCAAGTCTGTCCTTAAGCAGCCACTCCCCCAGCCCTCCGGGGGGAGGAGCCTCAACTTTGAGGGATACTGGATCAGTGTGGGAGACCACGAACCGATGACCCCTGAGGGATATATACTGACTCCCTCTGTGAGAGCCAATCTCAAGGATCTTGCAAGAGTTGTTTCAGCAGGGTAGGGAAATCTGTTTGTTTTTATGTACAGAACTTGAAATATCTTAAGTCAGCATAAATATATTTTAAACTTAATTCTTGGATGATTTTTATGATCCTTTCTATGTGGCAAGGGGAAACAAATATATATGTATTGTGCTCAGTGGCCTTCATAGGGCACAAATGGAAGGCAGCATAACAAAAAAGAAGTTTGATTCTTAAATTAAAATGATGTTTGTTATGGTTCAAACTTCTTCTAAGATAAATAGCCTCAAGTTGTTACTATTACACTGTTGCATTGATTTTTTTCATTCCTTATATTTATAACCTGTGTTAGCAGGGGTTCCACTTACCCTTGAAATTCAAGGGTCAAAATGATGCCCCACTGCCATTCTCTTAAGGTCAAAACAATTTTACCATACAAATTATTATACTTTAACACTTGGGTGGAAATTCTCAATTGTCAAATGTTTCTGGAATTTCAAGAGTCAAGACCCAAGGGTCAAATGGAACACCTTTATTAGTTAAATAAATGTTGCAACATTTCAGTCAGCATCCGGTGCTTCTGCAGGGAGAGACCTCAGTAGGTAAAACCAGTCTGATTAAGTGGCTTGCCCAGTCCAGCGGCAACACATGTGTACGAGTGAACAACCATGAGCACACGGATCTACAGGAATATGTTGGCTGTTATGCTGCTGATGAAGATGGAAAGCTCATCTTTAAAGAGGGTATGTTACCTTAATTTGACTCTTTACAGGGTACATAGAGATCATTAGGTTGACTTCATAAATATTGTTATTTTACCCTTTTAGTTATTGTTGTTATCATGTTATTGTATTACTATCATAAAATTCTGCACCCTTACAAAATAATTTATTTTTGCAAGCTTTTTTTTTACAAACAGTGCTTCACCCTTACAAAGTAATTGATTTGCATACGCTTTTGAGACCTATAGGATTTAAATATTTAACTACTTACAGGGGTTGGACAATATTAAGAATAAGAGTTAAATGACCTTGTTTTTGTGTAGGTTTTTTTTTTCTGTTATATACTACATGTTTTTATTTTCATTGAGGTTTTCAGTAAAAAGACATTTTTATGGTTTGATGATTCATGGTTTTAAAATTTCTAACACTGTAGTTATCTTTTTCTTCTATTTTAAGATTGTTTGTAATTTTGTGGATTGCTTTCTCCATGAAATCAATGAAAAATTTTCTCTATTAATGTTACTGAATTCACAGTTTTGTTCTTAACACCATAGTGAAACTCATTAAATTCTGCAGTATGCCTAGAGCTATGGAACGGTAGCATTGACTAGTACTGTTGTCCAGTGCTTTGCTGAGGTTAGAAATGTTTTATGCATTTGTTACAGGAGTTTTAGTTGAGGCAATGAAGAAAGGACATTGGATTATCTTAGATGAGTTGAACTTGGCTCCCACTGATGTGCTGGAGGCTTTGAACAGGGTAAGTTGGCCAAGTCTTTGTTGAGATTAACAATGAATCAAAGCTTTAGGAAGGTAGAAGGTTTACTGTTATAAAGGTATAAACTAGGGATGGGAACGGTTATCCGGATATCCGAATATCCAGATAGTAAGTTCGTATCCGGATACAATTCACGTATCCGAATACCCTCATATTCGTACGAATTTAATTTCAATATTTTGTTTAAGTTTTGTAAAATTAAGCTTAAACTCGATGGTCATATGGTTTTCAGGCGAAACTCGGCCTGACAGCCACAGCAGGGTTGACAAAAGAGGTGTTATTTGTTTGTTTAGTGGTTATTTTGGAGACCAGAAGAATGTAATCCAGACCGTGTTCTTTTGTTTTGTTGATTGGTTTACCTTGATCCGAATGTGTTTGACACCTGTCAAGATGCAAAGAAGTAGCTGAATTACATTAACGAGAAAAACCTCAGATTAATTGACATTTTATTTCAACAGAAGTTTGAGCATATACGTAGTCTTGACAGTTTGTTATTTTGACAGGACCGCATTAAAAAATTGAAAGAAAAAAGCACTTATCGTTAGTCGCCAGTATCCAAAAATGTTATATGATGCAATTCACTATAACCATAAATTTTACATGTATATTTAACCCGATACATGTGGTTTATCAATAAATTGGTTACACAGCAATTTTTGACGTAGTTATAAGAAAATCTCTGTGTTTTTACTTGGTCCGCTGCTAGTAGAAATAGGCGGATTTTTGTAATATGAATCGCCTGGCATATGAGCACATATGACAATATGCATAATTTTTGTGTTTAAAGAATATTATGTTTGAGCTTGCAAGCTTCCACGTGAAATGAAAGTCCAATTTTATCGAACACAATTACAAAAACTAGACAATATATGGATGCTTTTACTTCTAAATCATAGATTGGTGTTTGCTCACATTGGTCTTGCTTTTCTTTGCAACATCTGTAACAATCCACCTCCCATCCACAACCATTGTAGATCTGTATGCACCCTGCACATATCTGCAGTCTGATCAGGATCTACGCCAGTTGCTTAAGGTTCACTAGCTCATTCTGATCCAGAGGTGAACATTGTTAATCCAGATCAGACTGCACAGATTTGGAAGCTGATCTGGATCTAGACTGGTCTCCCATGAGATATAAGCCATATCCCATAGAGTAGAGGGTTACAAGAAACTGGACCAGCTATGAAATGTTCGCTATTTGTTTCAGCTGCTGGATGATAACAGAGAGCTGTATATCCCAGAAACCCAGGAGACGGTGAAAGCTCATCCCAAGTTCATGCTGTTTGCTACCCAGAATCCTCCGGGCCAGTATGGTGGCAGAAAGGTATATCCATGTCTTAGAATTAGGGCAAATTAACAGCCAGTCAATCTCTAGGTATTCAGTCAATATAAGAATAATCATTCACAAGTGAGATGCAAAATAATGATTTTGAACTATGAATTTCATCAGTGATTTTAATAAGGTATAAATTAATTACACTTGTTCTATAGCTAGATGTGCACATTATTCAGCTGAGTAGGGATTAACTCACTACAGGTTTGTGTAGCAATTAGTACAGGGGCAGATCCAGAGGGGGTTCAGTGGGGTTATTTGAACCCCATTTGGGGAGGCAATATTAAATTTGGATGGAGATTTTGGCAAGAAAGTATGAAATTTTCATGTACTGTAACTACTCTAAGACTGCAACAAAATGAACCCCCTTTTCTGGAAATTTTGCATCCAACCCTGTAGTATAATGTTGTTATATCCTGCATGGATTAAGTGAAAATCTGACATATTTCTTACTGGAATTGGAAGGCTTTACATCTGAGCCCAAGATCATAAAACTGAGAATTTGTTACCATTTCAGCCTAACTGCAATTTGTTGCTATTTCAGCCAATCAAATGCTTGAGATTTGAGACTGGTTTCCAGTTGTAGTTTTATGATCTTGGGTCCAGTATCATGTCAGCTCTTGTAAAATGGTCGAGATTGAACAATGGAAAGAAGACAGGTTCAACAGGTTTAGCACTAATTAAATTTATCTTTGCAGATTTTGTCAAGAGCTTTCAGGAACCGTTTTGTGGAGCTACATTTTGATGAGATACCCAGTAAGGAACTGGAGACCATTCTACACGAGAGATGTGACATCCCCTTGTCATACGCTCGAAGACTGGTGGCAGCCATGTTGGAGCTGCAGACTCGCAGGAGAGGCTCAGGGGTGTTTGCCGGAAAGCGTGGTTTTATGACGCTGAGAGATCTGTTCCGCTGGGCGGGAAGATATAAATGTCCCGAGATGGACGGTAAAAAGTTCTATGACTGGGATAAACATCTGGCTGACCAAGGTTAGGCTTTCTTGTTACTTATTTAACTAAATCTATATAGGTCTTTTAGAGTTGACATTTTTTTGCCAAGAGAGCTCCATCAAAGATTAAAAAGATAAAATAGTTATATTGTCTAGTGCAAGTTATTAATTTTTGCTACAATTAAATAATTTTTTTCTGTTGCCTTTTTGAAAAAAAAGGCAATACATAAGAATCAATTAGTTTTCTGTCTGTCTTTCGATCAGTATGTCAGGAAAACTGATTGTTAGCTATAACTTTGCCATATCATCATATTTCATCATCAATGCTTTCAAAGTATATGGCATTTGACAACAGGGTCATATTGATATAGAAATCTTCAGTTCAAGGTCACATTCAAAAGAATGATGCACCTTTTGTACATGGATTGCGTCACAAAAACTTAACATTGTAACTTTGACAAAGTACCTGAGGGCAACACAAATGTTCAAGTGAACACCCATCTGGCTAATAATATTGCTGATGATTGTATCAGAAAGTGTATAAGTCATTTCATTTGAAAAGTTTCAGAATTTACACAAGTAGAATTTTTACACCAAAGCAGGTTACTCTTCAAGTTCAAACCCAACTCCATCATATAGCATTCACTGATTTTCTCAAAAGTCTTGGTTTCTACATATTTCAAAACACAAGCAATATTTCTCCCCTTTGTTTTGTTTATTTTGTCAGGGTGTAAAGTCAGAATCGTCAGTTTTGTAATCAACCAAAATAAAAATGTTCAAATGTTTCCCAGCTGTATGATGCTCAAAATTGTCTTCTTAATGAAATTATTGAATATGGAAAGTTTTTCTAATAACTGGTGTTCATTTCATGTCAAATTGTTGTTGTTACACCAGGCTTCATGTTGCTGGCTGGAAGAGTGAGGAGACCCGAGGAAGCCGAGGTCATACAAGAGGTCATCCAGAAACACTTCAAGTGTAAGCTTACCCCACCCACCCTGTACACACTGAATGACTCAACCTCACTCACCTCCAAGTCTTCACTGGAGAATGTGCTCAGCCAATCAGTAGAGGGCTTTCATCATGTAGTTTGGACCTACAGTATGAGAAGATTGGCAGTTTTGATTGGGCAAGCAATTAGATACAAGGAACCTGTCTTACTTGTTGGAGAAACTGGGTAAATTATCTTGTTACTACTTTTGAGCTCAAGTCTGCTTTGTAATAAGAACATATAATAAGATGCACAACATTAGTATTTATGATTATCTGTATTGATCACTTGACCCTTTACCCAAAGGGTTAATGCTTTTATCCATAGTGTCTGATCAGGATCTACACTGTTTATTTTGTTTCATAATGTTATTTCTGACTAAGAAGCTTAAACTGCCTAACCAGACGGTACTGATGTGCCAGCCGATATGGAGTACTCTTGCAACATATTTCTATATTGTTTAGTTGCGGTAAGACCACAGTGTGTCAGCTGTATGCTGTCCTGCACAAGACAGTGTTACACAGTGTGAACTGCCACCTACATACTGAGAGTGCTGACTTCCTCGGTGGTCTCAGGCCTGTACGCTCGCATTCTGAGGTAACATTTGCATTTTGTTTCTTTGTCAAAGAAATTTGTCAGCATTTGTGCATTTTGTCTTTTCGAGTCTCATTCTTAAAATTATTTCTAGACTCAGATTTTTGTTTTAATGTTGAAAGTTTAGGTTTTTAGGTTAGATTTTCTTGTTGATTCTGTACACTTAACTGGATTTTTAAATTAACTGGATTGTTCTTTTTTTTTTTAAAGTTTCTTAATTGAATGTAGTAGCTGAATTAGTGTGTAGTATATGTGATGCACCTTGAAAAAATAGAGCTCGAGACCCAAGCAGCCAGAGTAGATCTAGATCAGCATGTCCTTCTTTGCAGTCTGATCAGGGTCTACACTGTTTGCTTTCAGTCAGAGAAGTATTCTTAATGCATCTGGAAAACAGTTTAGACCCTTTTTAGGCCATTTAAGATGACAATTTGATCTACACTTACAGTAAAGTCACTAAGCCTTTTTGTCTTGGTGCATAAATGTACCAATATTATAATAAAGTGTTTTGCTTAGGAGGATAAAAAGGACAAACTGTTTGAGTGGGTAGACGGACCTTTGGTACAAGCCATGAAAGAAGGAGCCATGTTCCTCATTGATGAAATCTCATTGGCTGATGACAGTGTCCTTGAAAGGTTAAACAGTGTCCTGGAACCCGAACGTACAATCTTACTGGCAGAGAAGGGAGGTGGAGATGGGAACCAGAATGAAGTGGAGCATGTGGTTGCTAAGGAAAGTTTCCATGTCTTTGCTACAATGAATCCTGGTGGAGACTTTGGGAAGAAAGAGGTATGACCTGTTGTAGTAATAGGCCCAAGATCATAAAACTAAATCTGGAGACCAGTCTCAAATCTCAAGCTTCTGATTAGCTGATATGGTTATTGGGCCATGGGTTCATCCATCATCAGCAAACTCCATCAGTGAAGTACTTTCCAAGTTCATATAGTGAGATGTTTCCCTTCCTTTGAAGGAAATCATCATTATAATGTAATTTTATGAAAGTAAACTAATGCAGGCTATAAATCAAAAACTGAGGGGTGGGGTGTTTTATCTGGTAAACTATGGTTTCTTAATCAACATTAACATTACTTTTCATTTTATCACAAAAAATAATGTACTACATGTATTTACAAAACACAAACAATCATTTAGACCAAGCTCTGGTGCTACATCCCTGTTTGAATTTTATTTGCTTTGCTTAAATGATAAAAGGAAGTACTGTATACAGTTGTTTAAATGTAAAACTTTAACATACCTATAATCTGTGTTTCAGCTATCACCAGCTCTGAGGAATAGGTTTACAGAAATTTGGTGTCCCCCGTCAGACCAGAGACAAGACTTGATAGACATCATAGAACACAACTTGCATTCTGGGATACATCTGTGTAATCAGGAGGACGGCACCAGCGGTATTGGTCGGGCCATGATGAGCTTTGTAGAGTGGTTTCACAACAATGAACTGGGTAAAAGGTAATGTAATTCAAAAAACGTCTTGCATATTCATTTAACATTTTTCTCTACATATAAATAAAATATGGGGCATGTCATGGGAAAATGAGTCTTTGGTAATATTTTTAGATAATTTAGTTGTTACTTTAGTTGAAAAAAACTTAAATGATTAGAAAGTGATTTTGTTGCAGATTTCGACAAAGTACTGTTATTTTTACCATGAAATGCATAACAAACTGTCTTCTGCTTAATATTATGACATCATTTCAAGAAACGTTGCCACCTTGCCAAAGGTCACCTTTTCCAGTGTTGTGACCCATACATGTATGTTTATTGCTTTACATCATTGATAACTGAGCTTGGAAATATAGCCAATGATAAAAACAAGTAACTGTGTGTAAAATATACCATGATTGTTTGTCTTCTGATTTATGAATGGATTTAATAAATACACTGCTTTCCAGATGTATTATTTCTACTTGTTGTTAGCTTGCAGGTTTCTTTTGTTCTGAAGTATATACGTATAAGTGTATTGATTCAGTTGGTTTGAAATCAGTCATCATGATAAGTTTAATGCTTTCCCCCATAGACACACCTTTATTGCATAGGCGAACACTGTAGATCCAGATCAGCTGGCACATTCATACCATCTGATCAGGATCTGCACTGTTCGCTTTTTGATTTGTTAGGTTATTTCTGACCAAAATGCGACCTGTGCAGATCCTGATCAGATGGCACGGATGTGCCGGCTGATCTGGATCTTCACTGGTCGCACATGCGTAAAAATGTGTATATATGGAGGAAAGGGTCAATCATCATTATTCCTGGGGGTTTAATTTTCAGGGATGGAAAGGTCTATGAAGGCAAATCGTCACAAAGTTTCCATGATCTGTTCATTTTGCTGTGATATTTTTTATTTCAGGTCCATGAAATTACATTCACATAGTCATTATTCTAGAAAGTCTCAAAATTTTATTTTCTAAAAATAAATTATTTTACAGTATTTTCACCGACTATCATAATCCATTATTCAAACAAAGTAAATCACTGCTTTAGCATTCCGTACTGTCAAATCTACTGGCATTTCTGTTAATGAATATTTCTTTCACATACTCAAATTAATAAAATCATTTTTAAATCTATATCGATATATAGAGGTGTAAATGGTGTTCTTAAGTAAAGGATTGTTATTTCAGATGTACCGTTAGTATTAGAGACATTTTGACATGGGTGCAGTTCATTAACACATGTTCTAGAACTGTGGACTCAGATGTTGCTATGGAGACAGAAGAAACAGGATGTAACCAGTTAGATTCAGCTCTAGCATACATCCATGGAGCTTGTCTAGTCTTCCTGGATGGGCTGGGAGCCGGTAAGTTACCCTGGGTCAGCGTCAAAAGTGGCTGTGTTACATTGCATGAACACTTGTAAGGGTATTGAAAAGAAAATGCAAACACATAAAATTAGTCCAGTCACAAATGTAACTCATAATAGGCAGGGGGGAGTGACATTAATAGTTGAAAACACACACAAAATTATACTAAATTTTAAGTTACTAAGTTAATATTAAACTAGGAATGAGCTGTGCTATTAAAAATGTACATGGCAAAATGATGTAATTCTGTGAAATGACGTCCTAACATTCAGTCGTTGCTATAAATGAACACTTTCATTAGAAATACTTAATAAAATGACCTACAGTTTATATGAAAGTGAAAGATAAATATTATTATTTGAAAAAATACTACTTTGAAAGTTTGAAAACATCCCTCAAGACACAGTTTCTCAAAGAAAGGCTGAGTTTGTTTCATAAAGCCTAAGCGGCAAAAATTGTAGGGCTAGAGTCGTTAGCAGTAAATCAATTGGTGCTGATGACACATGTCTGGATTAAAGAAAGAGAAGGTTCAGTGCACATTTACTTGAACTCCACTCTGTTTCAGGAACTACAAGTCGTGGTGATGACAAGACGATTTCTCAGCTGAGAACAGCTTGTTTAGGGTTCCTGTTGAAGCAAGTCAACACGCTGACTTTTCAAGACTATTCTTTTGATGACCTTCATCTCCTTGACTACAGTCATGTGACCACAACAGCTGTCATGGAAACTGAAGAATACTTTAGTATACCACCTTTCAGTATTCCTAAAGGTAATTTGTAGAACTCTAAAGCAAAAATTAATACAAATGCAATAAGTGTGTTCTTTTAAAAAAGGTTAAGTATTGAACTATTGAATGAAAATTTCATTTCTAAGACACTGAATGTTTTAAATGTACTAAAATTACTAAATTTACGGTGATAAGTATTGTATTATTATTTAAACATAATTTTTACTAAAATTCTTACCAGCAGCAGCATTAAAGAGATGAAAAACATTTTATTGCAGTCATGAGGGAAAATAAAACATAAGTTTAATAAAATTTTGGTTGTTATACGCCTGAATGGACATATTATGTTATTGCCTCGGTGTCCGTCTGTCCGTTAGCAATTTTCCTTCCACTCTGTAACTCTTAAACCCCAAGGTCAGAGATGGAGAGATGAAATTGCTATAATATTATATATCTTTTTTGTCATATTTTGTCTTTGGGCTTCAACAGTCTAAATTTTGCTCACTCCTCTGATACAATCCTTTGAGCGTATATTGCCCTGCTTCACAGTGCTCTTGTTTGAAGTGTGTGAAGCCTGAAGTTCTTTATTCTTGCTTTTAACAACCCAAATGTTTTTTTCATGTCCTGATAAACACAATAAAATATCCATTACATTCTTTTATTGTGTTCTGCGATTACACCAATTTCTAGTTTACATTACTAAAATTCTCAGTTTTTACCAAAATATTCTGAAGAATATGTGATGACAGATGTTTGTAAATACCCTCTAGTATAAGCTAATCAAGCAAAATATTACCTTTACATAAAGGTGAGAAGAAAAGTGGTGGGAAGCATCAGTATGCATTGAATGCCCCAGGCACCTGTTTGAATGCCCAGCGAGTGTTGAGAGCCCTTCAGCTGCCCCGCCCACTCTTGTTAGAGGGAAGTCCTGGAGTAGGAAAGACCAGTCTAGTAGGGGCTATAGCTAGGGCAGCAGGCAGGGACCTGGTCAGGATCAACCTATCAGAACAAACAGTAAGCAAACTGTACCTGAAATGTGGTTTTAAGTTTTTACAAAAATCATGTAGTGTCAAGTCACAATATTTTGTGTTTGCTTGACTTTCAAGAAGTCTGTGCTTAGGCTTTACCTTAATATCTTTTTATCATCCAGATATTTTGTCTCTGAATTGCCTTTGCCATGGACTTACACGGGGGTAGCCAAAAGTATGTGGACAAGTTAAATAATTTGTTCACTCTATGAGATATTTTATTGAAATTTTGACACAATGTAGCTTGGCATCTGTTACATTAGACTATAAAGTATTTTTAAATAAGAGTGATGAACTATATTGAAACAATTGTAACTATGGTAACGTCATGTCACTGATACCTCCCCAGGTGAAACAAAACAATTTCAATATATGTTTAAAATAGTCCTAAAACCATTGATTACATTCGAAAAATGACAAAAAATGACTTTTTTCCAGGATGTAACAGACTTGTTTGGTGCTGATTTGCCGGTAGAGGGTTCAGAAGGTGGAGTGTTTGCCTGGAGAGATGGGCCCTTGTTACAAGCTCTGAAGGCTGGTAGCTGGGTTGTTCTAGATGAGGTATGAAGTTTATACATTATCTGTCAGACTGCAACTTTTTGTATTGCTCTTTTGAAGAAAAGGCGATACTTTGTCCATCGGTCCTTCCGTCCGTCGGTCTGTCACAAAAACTTAACATTGGCTATAACTTTTCCATTTCTTAATATTTCTTTATCAAACTTTCAAATTATATTGCTCATGACAACATGCTCATGATGATACCAAGTTCTTTAGGTGAAGATGGTTATGCCCGTTTTTGTACTTGCATTTTTATTCTGACATACATGTAGTACCAGAGGGCGACAAGTGTTCAACTGAACCCATCTAGTTCTGTGGATCCTGCTAATTTCACCATACAGGTATTATTACCAGGTGCTAAAAATCGTGCCTGACAACTTCTTCCTGAGTGACAAAGTACTTCCATCATGTATGTGGTTTTGGAAAGTTTTAGAAAAATGCCACCTGTGGTGAAACTTAAACGAGCAACCATAGAATTAGTAGTTTTATGCTTAAACTCTATACCGCCACAACAATTTTAGACTGTTGTTCATTTGTTGGTTATAGCTTTATAAAGATATTGTTCATTTGTTGGTTATAGCTTTACTTTTATATTTAAAATGCATATGATTGATTTTATAATGAGTTGTTAATAACATTAGTTTGTTCAATTTTGTAGCCGTTTTAAGACTTAAACAGTTAGAATTGAAACACTTACCATTTTCTAAGCTTCAACAGTGAATAGTTCTCTTCCCAGAAATGTCATGTTTGTGGAACTTTGTCCTGATAAAATGTATTTGCTAATTTTAACAAAATCACAGCAGTTACCTGGTCCAGACATTATAAAACAGACATTGGATACAAGTCTCAAGTCTTAAACATGGAATTGTTCTCCAATCTCAGCTTTATAACCTTGAACCCTGAACTTGAAACTGTTGTTAAGTTGATGATTGTGCGTAAATATTTCAGTTGAATCTGGCATCTCAGTCAGTGTTGGAGGGTCTGAATGCTTGCCTTGATCACCGTGCCGAGGTGTACATACCCGAGCTTGGCAAGACATTTCACATCCAGCATGAGAGGACGCGGCTGTTTGCCTGTCAGAATCCACTCAACCAGGGAGGTGGCAGAAAGGGACTTCCCAGGTCATTCCTCAACAGATTCACACAGGTTTGGTGTGTTAATTACATAGGAAAATTACTTAACAGAAGAATTATGTTATTTTGATGGCATTTTAGATCATTCTTGAATAAATTCACACAGCTTTTTATTTAAGAGTTATATGAAAAATATCCATATCACCTATGTACATTTCAATTATTGTGTTTTGGTTTTCAGTTTGAATTTAGGGATAGGAATGGATACTTAAATCACTTTTCGGATAACCCTGGATAATATCCGAATAACCGTAACATTTTATCGATCTCAGAAAATTTTGCTCATTTTAAATTTTCAAATTTAAAATGCAGTACAGTTACGCTATATCGTGTGAGTCCTCGACCAGCCTACCAGAATGGAAAATAATTTCAATAAACATTTTGAGATGGACTTTATTACAAACTCGATTGTCTATATGGGTATTTGGCATAAGCTGCTTGTTATGAATACATGTACTGCAGAATATTTTATTAACTCTACACTCCATAGATACAGCTTATATTTATATGGGTGAACATACAGATCCGCGGCCACATCCATGCCATCTGATCAAGATCTAAACTTTTCTCTAAGATTCATTAGGTTCATCTCTGACCAAGATGTGACCACTGTAGATCTAGATCAGATGTCACAGATATGCTGGCTGAGCTGGATCTAGTTTGGTTGCAAATGTGGTAAAAATAGAGTAAAGGGTTTACATGTAATGCATGTTATAAACTGATTTTCAGGTGTATGTGGAGCCCCTGTCAAAGACGGACCTGATGTTTATAGCCAGCACGATGTATCCTGACCTACCTCGGGATATACTGTCAAACATGGTCATGTTTAACATGCAGGTATGTAGTGCTTTCTGGCCTAGTTCTTTGTATTTTTTGTGTCGCCTGTGGTAGCAGGTAGACACATAGGGATCCTATTGTCCGGCGACGTCGGTGTCGGCGGCAGCGGCGTCGGCGTCCGGTAGTCCCCAAGCTTTAACATGAAACTTAATGTGGCCTATAAATTTGAAAGTACTTGTCCTATTCACTTCATACTTGGAATATATCATCAGCATGAACAAAGCAATCCGTGACAGCAAGAATGATAACTCCTGTTTCACTATTTCATGAGTTATGCCCCTTTCAAATACAACTTTAACCTGAAACTTAATGTGGCCTATAACTTCGAAAGTACTTGTCCTATTTACTTCATACTTGGAATATATCAGCAGCATGAACAAAGCAATCAGTGACAACAAGAACAATAACTCTTCTTTCACTATTTTATGAGTTATGCCCCTTTCAAATGAAACTTTAACATGAAAATTAATGTGGCCTACAACTTTGAAAGTACTTAAGTCCTATTCACTTCATACTTGGAATATATCATCAGCATGAACAACCCCATCTGTGACAACAAGAATGATAACTCCAGTTCCAATATGTTTTTGAGTTATGCCCCTTTCAAATACAACTTTAACAACATGAAACTTAATGTTGCCTATAACTTTGAAAGTACTTGTCCTTTTCACTTAAAACTTGAAATATATCATCTTCAGGAACAACAACATCAGTTACAACAAGGATCATAACTCCCATTTGAATATTATGCAACTTTAACATGAAACTTAATATTGCCTATAACTTTTAAAGTACTTTCCTACTCACTTAATACTTGGAATATATCATCTGCATGAACAACGCCATTGGTGACAAAACGAATGAAAAATCCTGTTTGAATATTTTATAAGTTATGTCTTTTTCAAATGCAACTTTAACATGAAACTTAGTGTTGCCTGTAAAATGGAAAGTACATGTTCAGTTCACTTAATACTTTGAATAACTCATCTGCGTGCACATACCAATTTTTGAAGATGGTTATCAGGTTTCACCATTTTTAGTTATTTCCCTTTTAAATGCAATTTTGGTGACACATGTGTTCTGTGGTGTAGTATTGAAATCAACTTGAATAAAAATATTTTTATTATATATGATTAAAAATAGGCCCACATTTCAACTTTTTGCATGCAGGCGACACATGTGTTCTGCGGAACACAACATTCTAGTTTTTCTAAGTAATCTTCAATGGAATAAGAAGGCAAATATACCTCATAGACAAAACACATGAGTGGTTATATTGCTTATGATATTACTGGTAAAAGATTAAATGGAATTTTGTATTCAAATCTTTATTTTTATATGACCATGTCTGGGTGCATACTATTCATCTTCTATCATATATATGAGTTTATGACAAAACATTTTATTATTTATTCATAATTTATGTATAAATTATATAATGTTTTTGCCTTAAACACCATGATACATAATAGCCAAAAGTCCTGTAAATTATTGTCCATAAATCTTGGTGAGAGAACTTGTTGTTGATAAGTATAAATATAGAATGCTACATTGATCTCAGGTATTTTAAAAAAATCAAAATCAAACTCACTTTGTTATATGGTGTGTGTATGTTCATATATATACGTTATTATTTGATCAGTATTCATGTCATTTAAAGTGTTGTTTGTACCTATGTTCTACCATTGTTGTTTACAGATATATGAAGATACTGTTGTGAAAGGTCTGTGGGGTCAGAAAGGCAGCCCCTGGGAGTTTAACCTGAGAGATCTGTTTAGGTGGTGTGATCTGCTCATTCATAACCAGGTATTTCAGCCATCTTGTTTTGGAAATCATTGTTTACAATGATTGTGCATGCTTTCTAACGAATACAATATATGAAAATACTTTTAATTAAATATAAATGTAATTACTTTAATCCTTTACTCCATGTATCCCATCTGCAACCAGTGTAGATCTAGATCACCCTGCACCATAATCCAGATCTTAACTGTTTGCTTTTAGATTTATTAGATTATTGCTGAGCCAGAAACAATGTAGATCCAGATCAGACTGCTACACTGGTTGACAATTGGATTATATTGTTACCATGAGGAAATGGGTTGATCAGGTCAAAAGATAACAAAACTGAGAATGGAGACCAGTCACAAATATTAAGCATCTGATTGGCTTAAATGGAGACTTTTAGCCTGGTTTCCAATCTTTGTTTATAATTTTGTGCCCTGATTATTATAACATCTAAACAGTATGACACGGTTTGGTTTTATATTTATTTGTACAGGTTTAACAAGTTTATTCTGTTTGTTTACAGAGTGTTGGAAGCTACAATCCTGGGGAATATGTAGGCCTTGTGTATGCCGATAGAATGAGAACAACTTCCGATAAGAACAAGGTAGCATGAAGCTTTATTGAGACTTAATAAAATGACATTTTCAACAGTTGTGTGTTTCATTATCCTTTAAATATGTTTTTTTATGAATTAATTTATTTTAAATGAGAAACACAAGAAAAATTGAGTTTTCTGTGATACTTGTGACATTTCAGATGATGATGTTGTCATTATCTTCTGGTGAAGTTTGTGGGAGTGTTCTCCTCATATCCTATTCAATGACCACACAAGACACTTTCTTGTTATGTCATATTTTATACAAGATGTTTATCTTCCAGACCATGTATTCTTGTTAGGCAGCCTAGAGTATGTCTAGTAACCTTTACTTTAATGACTATGGCTGTTATCTCATGAGTTTACAGTGTAGATCCAGATCTGCCCACACATCCTTGCAATCTGGATAGGATCTACTCTGTTCCAGATTATTTCTGACCAAGAAAAGACTAGTGATTTGATGTACACTTGTTGCTCACATGATAAAACCCACATATATATTGAATAAAGGGTTAATTTCCACAAGGCCATTCTTCGTATATTTACAGTAAGTCCCATGCAAGACATTTATTTGCAATTTGTTCTGCTAAACATTTTATGATAACAGACTTTTATGTTAAACTTTAATCCAAAAAGATGTTGCTAAACCTATTTTTATTGTACGACTTTAGGTTTACAGCCTGTACCAGAGCCTGTTTCCTGCAGACCATGAAGCCTACATGTCTACTGGTGTATTCCAACATGAAGGTCACCTCGTGCAGATAGGTCATTCATTCATGAAGGTCAGAGGTAAAGGTCGCCTCGCTGGTGATAAGGAGGTTGCTATGGAGATGTTACATCACAGTCTAGGTCCGCTTGAGTCAGTGATGAAATGTGTGGAAATGAACTGGATGACAATACTGGTAAAATTTTGTTGATTTTATCAGTTACCCAGCCATCAAAACATAGATGTCACATTTTTATACGCCCGTTTGAAAAACGGGACGTATTATGGGAACACCTGCGGCGGGCGGGCGGGTGGTGGCGTCCACAGGGTTTCCGCTCTCTAAGTCAAAGAGTTTTCATACGAGCTTTATCAAACTTGGTGAATATGTTGGTGGGCATAATATCTCGACCAAGTTCTATAACCAGCCAAATCCCCCAAGGCACTCCTGAATTATGGCCCTTGAATTGTCCAAAATTACTGTTTCCTCTCTCTAAGTCAGAGTTTTCATCCGGTCTTTATCAAACTTGGTGAATATGTTGGTGGGCATAATATCTCGACCAAGTTCTATAACCAGCCAAATCCCCCCAGGCACTCCTAAATTATGGCCCTTGAATTGTCCAAAGTTACTGTTTCCCCTCTCTAAGTCAAAGAGTTTTCATTCGGTCTTTATCAGACTTGGTGAATATGTTGGTGGGCATAATATCTCGACCAAGTTCTATAACCAGCCAAATCCCCCCAGGCACTCCTGAATTATGGCCCTTGAATTGTCCAAAATTAGGGTTTCCGCTCTCTAAGTCAAAGAGTTTTTGTCCTGTCTTTATCAAACTTGGTGAATATGTTGGTTGGCATAATATCTGGACCTCTGGACCAAGTTCTATAACCAGCCAAATCCCCCAATGCACTCCTGAATTATGGCCCTTGAATTGTCCAAAATAAGGGTTTACGCTCTCTAAGTCAAAGAGTTTTCATCCGGTCTTTATCAAACTTGGTGAATATGTTGGTGGGCATAATATCTCGACCAAGTTCTATAACCAGCCAAATCCCCCCAGGCACTCCTAAATTATGGCCCTTGAATTGTCCAAAATTACTGTTTCCGCTCTCTAAGTCAAAGAGTTTTCATCCGATCTTTATCAAACTTGGTGAATATGTTGGTGGGCATAATATCTCGACCAAGTTCTATAACCTGCCAAATCCCCCAGGCACTCCTGAATTATGGCCCTTGAATTGTCCAAAAACTGAATTAGCGGTATCTGCTCTCCAAGTTGAAAAATTTTCATTGCATCGTTACACTACTTTGATGATCAGCATTTTGACGGGCGTATTTTGTGTCAGTTTGGCACTCTTGTTACGTTTTGAATCAATGTTTCACCATAGGTCACTTTGGAAACATTACTAAATAAACTATCTTGGTCGCTTTCAATAAAATATTAGGCATCACTATGAAAAAAACTTTGAGTATATTAAGTGCATTTTATTTCATTTGTTTTAAATTTCTGTACATTTCATGCAAATTGTGTAATATTATGAATTTGGACAAATTCAAAAGGTCAGTCAAATTTATCAGACACTAAAGGGTCATTAAACATGAGTTTATGGCTGCACCAAATGGTCCGTTGCTGCACTTTCAAAGTTAAAGTCAGAATTAACAGTAATAAAAATGCAATATCAACACAACACCATTTTAAAATAAATGAATTAAAAAAACTAAAATGAATACAGAAAACTTATAATATAATATATAATAAATATAATGTTATAATTAAGGTTGGTCCCACGTACAGTGGAAAGTCGAGCATAGTGGAAATGTTGGCGCAGCTGACCAGGAACCAGCTTAATGTCCTAGCCATGAACAGTGCCATGGATACAACAGAACTTCTTGGTGGATTTGAACAGGTATAATTCCTGTGTCCAAGATCATAAAACTAAATCTGAAGACCAGTCTCAAATCTGAAGCATCTGATTGGCTGAAATGTCGCCATTTTTGCAAATCAGATGCTTGAGATTTGAGACTGGTCTCCAATCTTAGTTTTATGATTTAGGCCCAGGATAAAACAACATTGTTACAATAATTTTCTTAAAATCTCCATTAACTGTTTTTCATGAACCGGGTATATCTTATTTACCCCAGTTACACAGTCTTGTAGTTCATCTGGTATTGATTTTTAACAGAAAAAAACTTCAAAAGTAAAATTTCTGTTTAAAAGATACCTTTCCGATTTGGATGGCAATTGTAAATTTTAAACTGAAATTGTGATATGTTATTTCAATATAAGAATTTGTGATAATGTATTCCAAAAGGTCAAGGTGAAATGTCAGCTTTTCCTTTGCTTGCCTGGACTTGTTGGGGACTGATCCCACAGCTGTATCACCATTGGTGTCTGAATCTCACTCTTCACCACCAAAATCTCCTCTGATTCAGGGTCAAGGTCATTTTGAATGTCATCAAGGTCACTTTGCAGTAACATTTGGTGGTCTGTGTTTGCCCTTGTACTTTGAAGGTCATTAAGTTGACCTTGGCCTGCATACGCATTGTGGTTAAAATGTGAATTGAGGATAACAGTGTTAGAGTCCTCCCATTCATTGAAAACTAGCGGATGGTTGGTCGGATCTTTGTAGATATCTACCATTGGATACACATTGGAATATATTCTTCGTAAAAGTCCATCTTTACTGGACATGTCATGTAAAATCAGGAATGTAAATATTGGAGTTGTAGCAGGATGACACCATGATAAGATTGTCAGTGCTTGGTAAAACAGTTTAGAAGATGTAAACTTATGATCTATGATTGTAAGTAAAAACAAGGGATACCAGCATATTATAAATATCACAACCATTGCAGTGAGAATTTTTATCCTTCTGAGGAATAAATGTGTGTATAGACTGTTACTATGGCAACTCTTTTGGACTGATTTAGGGTCAATGTCATCATGACTTCCAGAAAACACGTCCCTTAACAGTGATCTGTGAATCAGGGCCCACTTGAGACTTTTGGCCTTGAACCTTATTCGGCAGTACATGGACATGAAGTGTATGAGTGTGAGCAGTATTGCCATAGAGATCAGTATAATCCACAAAATGTGTAACACAAGGTTGCTAGGTGTTCCATACGAGAAGGTACAGCCTCCTATTCCAGGGATAAACTCCGGCTCCTTGGGTAGAAAAGCCACGCCCATGTGGATGAGTACACAGGTGAACCATAAGATTGCTATTCCAAACACAACACAGAAATGATTCTTCTCCACATGTTTGGATGGTCTCTGCATCTCGCACTCCTCATTGACTACTATAGCCAAAAGGTTGTATGCTGACACTGTCACGAATAACACATACGAAGCTCCTATTGCATTACATGATGGAACCTGTGACTGGGTTATGATGTGAAAACCGTACACAAAACTGTACACTCCTTTCACCAAGTCTAGAAAGCACTGATGGCAGATAAAGGCGGTTGATGATCTCCGAAATTTCTGAAACACCAGGATGATAAAAATGGCAATGGCATTTCCAAGGCAACCAACTGATGTTATGCCAATAAGGATGTATGCTGACAGACTGTGGCTAGGTTCTGCTGGAACCATGGTTGTCAAGTTTGAATACTCAAAGGACATATTCTCCCTGAAAATAGATAAATAGTTACATGAACAAATTAGTTATATTAAACAAAAGTATCTATTTCCTCGCGTCCCTTAGGTTTACAGTTTTAACCTTTTACTCCGTGAGATACGAAGTTTATCCCTTGGGCAGATAGTGTAGATGTAGATCAGTCCTCTCTTCAGGTTCTTGCTTTTAGATTCATTAGTTTATCACTGATCAAAAGGCAAATGGTGTAGATCCATATCAGATGGCACAGATTACACGATAAGCCCATGGAAAACAATCAGATCCCATGGAGAAGAAGGGTTAAAGCACCCTAACCAAGTTACACAAAGGAGGAACAGATCAACACTGAAAGTTTAAATATACAGGTTTATGGATCTGCCAGTATTGGTCCTAACTGACCTTTGTTGTAATTTTAGGCTGATGATAACAGACATATAGAGGAACTGGCAGATAGTGTACATAATGTCATCAACACAGTCTGTAATCTGGGCATGCTCAAAGATGGTTGCTTGGAGACTGTTGCTAGGCTACAAAATCTCTGGTCAGATTTCAACAAAGTCCATATAGCAGGTAAATGTAATAGTTTTACTGGCAACCCTTGAAAAAAAATCTCGCAACACAGCAGTCTAAATTGTTCTCAAGACTGGAAAGATTTTTCTTGCATACCAGATCAGGTCATCCGGTGTTTTCACCCGTGTAGGAAATTTTGATTCTTCACCCCCCATGTAGAATGAGTCACGCGCCTTATAAGAAGTCACGACGTCTTACCCATTAATGAATGAACGATGGAATGTCTCGTATATCAGTCCGCTACTATAAAAAAGTAGTGCGAAGAAAAATGTACAGGAAAAAAACCAAGAATGCGCAAAATAAATACGGTATGCAAGAAAGTATCATTCACTTACGTTGGGTTAAGATCGCATGATCCAGCCCTCGTGAAATATGCACTTAGGCGGTAACTCGGCAGAGCCTCGTTACCGCCCTTGTGCATATTTCACTCGGGCTGGATCACGCGATCTTTACCCAACACACGTGAATGATACTTATAGTACTTCATTCCTTCTGGAACATTTTGTTGATCTTATAAAAGTTCAAATGCTTTTAACATTAAGGTGAAACTTTTATTCTGGTCTTTGTGTTCAATGCATTAATTTCAATATTTTTTTATTTAATTTACTTTGGCTTACAGCAATTTTCATTGGTTGCTTAGCAATTTACATTTGGTTTGACAGTTAGCAATATGCACCTGTCTTGTATTGGAGTAGGCATTCAGTTACATTTATTTATGAATAAGGGCCTTAATACAGTTAGGTTAATGCTCAGGTGCATAATTTCTATACAAGATAGATACAGAATTAATGTTTTCTTATTCTTTTGACAATACTGTACTTGTAGGTGAGAGAAGATCAACGTTAGAGGAGCTTGAACTATTGAAGCAACAAGTGAACACTTTATTGAAGATTATTCATGCCACACAGAAAGCCTGCAAGAAATTCAGCCTCCAAGATGGTAAGATGAACATTTCTTTTCTATTCAGATTGTGTTAACTCGGTGACTAAACAGAAGTTGCATATATTTTTGTTGCATTTGAATCCATATTAGAATAGGTTTAATTAGCAAGAATGTATTGATTAAATTGCTAATAGTGTAGACAACAATGAGACTGTATCAGTCAGTCTGGTTACAAATACGACTCCTTATTACCCCGGCACCCCCTCCCCCTTTGAACTCCCGGGTCCCTGCATTTTGTTTCCAAGTTTATATCATAATCTCAGTAAGTACAAGTACTTGAACATATTCCACATTTTTTGTTAACTGTATACATAAATTAAACACAGTTGTGGCAATTTTTAAATAAATAGTGTGCACAACCAAAAATATAGAAACAATTCTAAGGGGCAGGGTGGTCCTTCAAGAAAATGAAACATAAAACTTCGTTATTAACAAGTAATTGTTTATTTTCGCACAGTCTTACATTTTTGATGAAAATATTCTACATGATCATTAAAAGTAATTTATTAACCCTTTTCTTCATAGACACACCTTTATTGCCTGGGCAAACAGAGTAGATCCGTGCCGTCTGATCACTGTTCGCTTTATGATTTGCTACAAAATGTGACCAGTGCAGATCCAGATCAGATGGCACAGATGTGCCAGCTGATCTGTATCTACACTGGTCACACATGCGTTAAAATGCGTATATTTGGAGGAAAGGGTTAACATGTCCTGTTTGTCTGTAGTATACTCCTTCGGCAAGAGAACTTTTTTGGGGTCAGGGGTGTTACTTAGTTTAGGGAATAAAGAAAGAGTAACTGAGGTACCTTGTGATGAATAGTGCTGTAAGATTTGTTACAGATTCCTGGACCAGGTTACATGGCATTGAAGGCAGAGTGGAGAAACTAAAGCACAAGTTGTCATTGGCTGTAGCTGGTCAAGGAGGTGGAGCTTTTGAGTGGATTGACAGTATATTGGTCAAATCTCTGCAAGACGGACACTGGCTGCTCATTGATAATGTGAACTTCTGCAGGTTGGTTTGATTTTAGCATTTTGGTTCTGTTAACAATGGACAGTTGTTAAATTGAAAGAAACAAAAGTTTTCACTGTTTTAGTAGTGAAAACAATTTTGGTGAGGCTGTGTAAAGATTATATTTATGTTCTTAATTTGTTTGGGAAATCATAGGTTTCTGGATTTCCTCATGAAAATCACTGCATTTATAATTTTCAGGAAAAATGTGATCTTAATTTGCCCCACATATGTTTACAATATGGCTTTAGTATTGCCTTAAAAATAGGGATGGCAACGAGTAGTAAAATTGGTACTCGAGTACTCGGACGATCTTTCGATCGAGTACTTGAGTACTCGGACGATTTCCGATTTTAATAGAGATAATTCCGTTTGTGTAATATCAGCTTCAACCTACTCAGTATTTATACCATATACCACATATTAATAAAGATGCTTACACAACAAAAGTGTGTTATATCTTTTATTTGTGTTTTGTTATTTTATTATTTTATATTTTTAAAATAAATCAACAAATTTTATCAAAGTTACAACACAGTCATGCGAATATGTACATATACGGTGGTCAGAATAATATTATGTCGTGAAATAATCAAATCCAATAAATTAATCGAACTAAACTAAAACCATGGGGCTCGTCTGTCTGCATTTTGGGCGTGGTCTCGTATCATGTTTCAACTTAGATGGTTAAGCATGTTTGTAGTTCCCCAGTTGTTGACCAACTCGGAACTACATTTGACTGTTTTTCCGTCTGCTGCCCGTTTGAAGTAACTCCACGCAGACGACTTTGCGGGAGGCATTTTGCTGATGTAATACAGGTATTTATTTCAGTGTTTAATTAAAGAATGTGATACTAAACATTGCCATCGTTTTACTTTATCTTTTTACTTTCATTAATATTCATAGATTAGTTCGCGTCATTCACCAATAAAAAAATTAGAAATTATCATCACATGCAAGTGAACCAAACAATGACTATATTGGGGCGGTCGTGAATTTCTGTATGGAGCGCCAATTATCTAATTGTCAAACAATACATTTGTGTGAAATGGGTACCACAGGTGATTGGCAACAATAGATCTGTATTACCACTATTAAAACATTGACATTATTGACAAGTGCCAGTTGGGACCCTTATTTGGCAGTTTGTTATTTCACAATTATGACACTTCAACTTCAAAGCGTAAAATACGTCACCTGTGGCAATTAAGTGCATCGCGCAAAGTGTCTAATTGCCACCGTGCCGTATATCGAAACGAATTATAAACAAAACAAACGGATTTCTATTTTTTAAATAATTTTTTATATTTTTTCCGATTACTCGAGTAGTAGATTTAGTACTCGATACTCGGACGTTCGATCGAGTACTCGAGTAGTCGATGCCATCCCTACTTAAAAATATAGAACTATAGTACTAACAAAATATTTCAGTTGCAAAAACTGTTCAATAGCAGTTTTGAAATGTTCACTGTAGGCACATTATAAAAGATTTTAATGAATTTCACTCAATGAGATCATAAGTCATGCATGTTTGTCACACAGATTGTATTGTTCCTCCTTACAGTGCCTCAGTATTGGACAGACTGAATGCCCTTCTGGAGCCCAGTGGTGTGTTAGCCATTAATGAAAGGGGTGTCATAGATGGCAAAATACCAACCATAAAACCACATCACAATTTCAGGTACTTCAATGTAACTTTATTTTCTGGCCATTTCGTGGTATTTAAACAAATTCAGAGAGAAACTAGACTAAAGGGTACACATGCAAAAAAACATAAAAAATTGAAAATATATACAACTGTGAAGTAGAAACCATCACTAATGCCATGTTCTGTACATAGCTGTTACTCCTAGTGTTGCATGGTTGAATTAAACTTGAAGAAACAATAGTATGTCGAAATCAAATTTTTCAACTTTGTTAACTTTGCTCATATTATATCAGCTCTATATTTTGTAACTGCAGATTGTTCCTGACTATGGACCCTAGACATGGTGAGATCTCCCGTGCTATGAGAAACAGAGGACTGGAGATCTTTATCCCAGGAGAGGTGAGCTATCACTCAAATACCATAGTTTTGATGATTAATAACTTTGGAAAGCCTTTAATCAGAACAAAATACCACTATTTATGCCAAAATTATTTGTCAGCAGATGGCTTTATGTATAGAAATATGAAATCCGTGTTTGATTTCCTGCAATTCTCAGATTTCTGAGGGCAAATTTTCTGTGTTTAAATTTCATCAGATTAAATCAAATTCCAAAATTGGTAATTGCATATTTCTAGCATGTCTGATTGATATTTTTAGAATATTTTTTATTCCATCTTATCCAAAACTAAACTATATACAATGATGATATATACTCAACAAAAATAGAAACCTGACACTTTATATTTGGTGTATTTTCCTGGAATCAGATTTAAAGCTAATTGAATTGTGGTATGTAATAAAAATTGTGCATGTTTTGAACTTAATTATGCATTTTGATATTTTTGGTGCATGAAACAAGTGATTCAGTGGTTATTTTCTTTTGGATGGTGCAAAAATATATAGATTTAGAATATGCACCTCATACTTATTCAAAGTTACAGTGTCAGGTTTCTTTTTTTGTTGAGTATACATATACAGCATGAAATTGGAAACTAAATTTGTCATTTCTGTATTGTTGTACCACCATATTGCAATATACTGTACCCAATACAGTTGCAACAAGGACAAGTCATTTGTTTGCTTTTGTGTAGTTATTTGCATGTTCCAATCTTCTGATGCATACATATATATGTGGGAAAAAATGGCTAACCTGCGGATGCTCTACTAAATGAGCTACCGAGGTCACCTGATGAAGAACACTACTCCACATATTACAGTCTTCAACTTAGTGAGTAATGTGTGTGTTTTGCAGGAGGATGGAAGACTGTTCAGTGAGTTTGACCTGCGTCAGATCTTCAGTAATACCGGAATGAAGTCAAAACCAGCATTTGATTGGCTGACGAGGCTGCACCAAGTACTTTGTGAAGAGTTACCGAGGGGAGACAAACCTAGCGTTCAGAATTTACTGCAAGTGGGTCAACTGACTGTGCAGCAATGTAACTATGGAAACAGCCTTGAGAGGTCACTTTGGTCAGCATGTTACAGTGTGTACGTCCAGAGGCAGAGGCATATACAGTCTAAACAGGTAGGACATAACTGATTTAAGATGAAAAACTGAAATACAGTTGAGTATGTCATTTGCAATTCAAGGTTATGGTTTACTTCAGACCTGTCAGGGAGTAACGTAGGTAGTCTACAGTGGCTGGTAAGCTGGTTGGAATACGTAGTCTGGGTTTGATACCCAGCTGCTGCTGATTTTCTCGGTTAGTGTTCAGTGCTAGGGACTTCACAAATTGGTACCGTTGCCAGTAGTACCAGGCAAGACTGAATTATCAGGAGGTAAATGACATCTGTCATTGATTAAATTAGAAATGTTGTTCCATCTTTTTTAGGTGGAGAAGTCATTTTGTCAAGGCACATTAGATAAGGAATTTATACCTTTTTAGCTCTGTTTCTGTACATCTCTGAAGTGTACATCTACTGAATTTTCAAAGATGGATCAACTGTACATTTAAAGAAAAGAAAATTTGATTTAATGAAAACCAGTATTGCAATAGAATTTTACCCCATTTTCTTCAGAAAGCAACAGAAGTTCTTGCAAGACACTATGAAATGCTGCGAGATGCTTTGCAATGTGACACTGCAGAAGCAGAACTTGGCTTGTCGCCCATTAAGCTTCCCAGTGTGGCAGATTATGTGTATGACACTGCTAGCTCACTGGTCAGGAAGAACTGTGCTGTTTTTGTACATCTACTGGAAACTGCAACCCCATCAGACAGGTAGTGGTGACTTACTAATATTGATGAAAATATGGAAAACAAATGTCAGTAATTATGTTAATGAAATTTTATTTGACATGATGAGTTTTCTTTATGATCTTTAGCTTTTCTTTTGTCTGTTATGATTTGATATATGTAAGATGCTCTTCTGTGTATCTCCTGATTCATGTTTTGTTTTTATTTTAATCCATACTCAAAAGCTATTGTTTCATAAATAGTTATTGTGGTGTTCTATTTTCCCTTTTCTCCATTGGATATGACTGTTATCCCATGGGCAGACAATGAAGATCCAGATCAGCCTGTCCATTCATGCCATCTGATCAGGATTTACACTGTTTGCTTTTAGATTCATTAGGTAATTTCTGATCAAGAAGCGACCAGTGTAGATCCAGATCAGACCATACAGATGTGTCTGCTGATCTGGATCTACACAGTTTACACAAGAGATAAAACCTGTATATATGGGGTAAATTAAAATGTTAATTTTCTCTTTACAGCACATGTGCAGTGAAGGAGTCCAGTCTAAATCATGCACTGAACCATGTACTACAACTGTCCACCAACAAAATTCTTCAATTAACTGTAGACTGGTTAACAAATTACTGCAATAACAGAGACCAGTCTACATATGTTAGTAAATATGGAGTGCCTGGTTGCAAGGAAATCTGCCGACTTATGGTTGTAACCATGACAACCTCTGAATTCAGAAATGAAGTGAACAGGCTCCTTGGGAAAGATTCAGATGGTAACAAGATTTTTCCATTTTAACATTTTTCACTCTTACATTTTAAACCATTCCTGCATATATATGCATTTCATCGCACGTGCAAACAATGTAGATCCTGATCAGTCTGCACATCTATGCTGTCTGATCAGGATCTGTACTGTTTGCTTTTTGGTCAGAATCAATCTAATAAATCAAAAAGTGAACAGTGTAGATCCTGATCAGACAGCACATGTGCCTTGCATTGGGTAATAGAAGAAAGCTTGTACAAGCACAACTGAACTACAAACAAGCTGTCCCAAGTTGGTTTTATGCTGTCAACTATTTTTGGTTCCACTTGCGGAACATAAAATATATGAATTGTCATGATATACCCATAGAGGAATACAACACTGTAGAGATTTGTATATATTAAAAAACCAGTAATGTGTATGTTACAAACAACATTAGAGTGTTTTGTATATGTTAAATACAAGACTAGATTGTAAATATCTTTTCTATATCCCTCTTTGTTTAAGAAATCATAACATTGAACACATTTAATTAGGTTTTCAAGGACCGTTTCAAAATCTGTCCAAGTTCTTTACCTTCTACAGGCAATAATTCAAGTGATTCAGATTGTTTATGTTTTCCAAGACTTTCCAGAAAACTGTCTTATACTTAAGGACTCTTCTGTGCAGACTGAACCCAATTTAAGGCTTCTCTATATCATTCATTTAGAACACTTGTAGGGTTCAATTTCTTGGGAAAATATGAAGAATCCAAAGCATAGCAAAAAAATCACCAAGTTGTGCAAATTTAAGCCCGTGTAAAGATTTGTGAAGTGTGTTCTGTGCTATTGTTTTATACTGTTTGTTGCAGACATTCATGTTGACTTAAGGTGGAACCAACAACTGTATAAAAGGTTGCTTCACCAGTGTGGTGAGTCAGATGTTGCCAGTCTCACAACTACACTCGATATCCACTACAACAGGTACTTGTACATGACACGTTAGGCCTTGCAGGATGTTACTGATTTAATGTCAGTAATCTTATTTAAGGATTGAATCAATATTTGATGGTTTTTATTTGGGTATGGAAAACAGTTGGGTTGTTTAAAATGTGTGAAGCCCATAGGGCTTCTTTTATTTATAAAGTAACCTCTGTAACACATGTCTTATATTTACACACATAAATACTCTCATAATGCAGAAGTTATGAGAAGAATTCATGATATTACGGCTTTTTCTAATGGCTATTGGAACAGCCATGTTAATGACAATCTGAATGACGCTAATACAGTAGCTGCGCCTTTTAAAGTAACACGTCACACTGTTTACCATTAGAAATTATGATTCATTAGATGAATAAGACTTCATCTTAGAGGACTAATTTGAAGTGAAAATATTCTGTTATGAAGAGGTGTGTTGTTTTTTTTCTAGCATATTGTTTTTGAGTGTTAACTTTACCCTTTACTGGATATGACTAATATTCCCATGTGGAGCCAGTGTAGATCCAGATCAGCTTGCACATCCATGCAGTCCAAGAAGGATCTATGCAGATCACTTCTTGGTAAGAAATAATCTGATGGATCAAAAAGCAATTAGTGTAGATCCTAATCATGAAGGCTGACCTGGATTACACTGGTCACATGAGGGATTAAATGCTTATCCATGTAGTAAAGGGGTAATAATCATGATTTACTTAGTCTATTGCACCCAACTCTTTACAACTCGGCACATCACCTTGAAACTTTGACATAATTTTGGGGTCTGAAGATAGATATCACAATCTTATATCAGTTTTACATATCATTGACCTCGAATGTCAAATTTTGCCTTGGCATTTAGTAATGCAAAACAATATTGATGTCTGCTGATGGATTTGACAATCAGTTAAATAATTGATGTGAATAACCATAAGGTCTGTTTATTCACGACACAACTTATATAGGATTTATAAAAATAATGCCTTTATACTGTATCTTTACATCCACACAATCAGACATTATAGACAGACATTTCAATTGTCTATTAGCACAAAGAATATATAAATCGCTTATATTTGTATTATTTCTCCTAAGATCAAATGCAAATCAGAAATGTTATTAAATATAACAGCGTCTCAATTGATAAAGTTGTTTGGTAATCTGACATTGAACACACCAACCCTCTCGTGTTTTCAAGAGCAGTCATAAATGCTACACAAATTGTTAAGATGATCATTGAATCCTAATTAGATTTTGATGTTGTTCTCTTCTTTGACTAGGTTACACGTGTTACAGAGGTTTGAGCTTGACGTCAGTTTGATGGGTAGATATCTCGAGAAACTACAGACAGCATTGAAACAAGGTTTGTTGGGATCAGTGTCCTCTTGCTTTATTATCCCCACCTACAGACAAGGCTTTATTATCCCCACCCACAGACAAGGCTTTATTGTAATGTTAGTTATCACTGTCTGTGCATGCATGTGTCTGTGTTTCACAATCTTCTCGGCTGAATTTATCTGACATTTCTTAACAGAATTTGATGAAACCTGGCAAGAAGTATTGATATAAAGTGCCCTAGCATGTATTATCCAGATGTTACAGTTTACTGAAATGGGCCTATTAGTTTTAGTGCACTCCACACACAGGCTTTGACATTGTATAAGACATTTTAACCCTTTCCTCCATATAAATGCATTTTTACGCGTTTGCAACCAGTGTAGATCCAGATCAGCTTGCACATCTGTGCTGTCTGATCAGGATCTGCACTGGTCGCATTTTGGTCAGAAATAACCTAACAAATAAAAAAGCGAACAGTTTAGATCCTGATCAGATGGCAGGAATGTGCCAGCTGATCTGGATCTAAACTATTCGCCCCAGGCCATAGAGGTGTATCTATGGAGGAAAAGCTTAAGTTGCCATGGGATTGGTGATTCTTTCATACACAGTTTTAAGTTGTCCATTTGTTCCTCTATCTAATTAAGAAAAAAATGCAGATTTTAGACTTGCATCAATACTAATGCTGTTGTAATCTACTTAAAATACATTTTGTAGGGCAAAGCATTATTTTGCCATTACAAAGGTACATTTAGGCTGCAATTTATTGTGGGGTAGTGTCATGAATACCAGATCAGCTTCCATATCTGCACAGTCTGATCAGGTAGTTTCCTGTCTGCTATTTTAATAAAAACAATTCTAAAAAATACACTTGGGATCATGATTGGCACAAATTGAAAGAAAGACAAGTCCATTATGTAAGATCAGCGGGTTCACCAGTTACTCCATCCGATATGTCTGTTATCCCGTAGGCAAACCATGTAGATCCAGATCTGCCAGCACATCCATGCTGTCTGGTCAAGATCTGCACTGTTCCCTTTTTTGATTGATTATATTATTTCTGACCCAAAAGCAAACAGTGTAGATCCTGATCTGATGGCAAGGATTTGCCAGCTGATCTGAATCTACACGATTTTTACCATGAAATAACAGCCATACCCTTTCTTGCCCATGAAATAACAGTCTGGCCATTTTTTCGGCTGATCTGGATGCACATGCAATTACATCCATATAAAGGGAGTAAAGGATGGGTAAACTGGAAATCTAAAGGTGGTGTGTTTGGAGATATACAGAAACCTTGTCCCAAAAAAATTTGATTGCTGTATAAATTATACATACTCTTCAAACTGTGATTTCATGCTTTTCTTTTGTCTTCTTGTGTACTTTATGTATACTGCTTTCATGAAATGTTGTTTGGCTCTGAACATTGTTTAAACGTTAAATGCCAATAAATCTTTGACTTCACTTGACATAAAACTAGTTTTTATTGATCAGTAGTTTAAGGAATCCTATTTGACTTAATGTCGTGACATATGACATGTTTGCAACACGTACAAACCCAGATCAGCCTGAGCAATTGTTAAGTTTGATCCAGTGCCCAAGGTTATAAAACTGAGCATGGAAATCAGTCTCAAATCTCAAGCACTGGTCGCCATTTCAGCCAATCAGATGCTTGAGATTTGAGACTGGTTTCAATCTCAGCTTTATAACCTTCAGTACAGGTCTAATCTACATTTTAGTCAAAAGATCACTATGAACAATATACAGATAGGCAGGCTATTTCATTACATCAGCAGGTAAAGGGTTTGCTAGAATAAACTTGTAAACAGTGTGTTATGTCAGAAACATGGCCCGCAAAACTGACTGCTGTAATGTCATAAGAATTACACGCTTTTCTTAACATTTCAGTTAACAGCTCATTACAAGGATGAATTCATAAAAACTGTCTCTCAGTGATCGTAATGAATTATACCAAGTTTTAAGTACTGTCTATGAGGCAGCCATTAAGCCACTTCTAACACTTGAAAACAAAAACAAACCCAATATAATATGATCAAGTTTGCATCAATTTCTTTAATTCTTTAGGATTGCAACGATAAATAGTCCCGATAGACAATTATTGGCCACTAGAGAGTTTCTAATAGATATGTTTGTACTGTCTGTAGAATAGTTATAGCATTATCTGGGTACAGTACAGACTGCAGACACAAGTCAATTAGAGAAGTCATGTTGATTTCAGCTTGTTTTATGCCAAAATACAAATAAGAATGTCTCACAAGTCCATTTGGAATTTCTTCATATTAAATTTGTTTAATTTAGATGGTGTTTATCTCATTATAGAATTTATTAGCCTCTAACCATACATGTGATAATTGAAAAATACTAAAACTGGAATTTGGCTTCTACAAAGAAGAAATGTTACCCTTGAAACTAATTATTTCACAGATACAAAGTAAAATGACACCTCTTTTGTGTTTTAGTGTCTTAGAATGAATGAAAACATATGTAACAATTAAGAAGTTCACATATGTTATTTATTACAATTTTACAGAGAACTATACTAATCAGTTTTACAATCATAGACTCATTTTCATTGAATATTTTAAAGACCAATAGATGTTCTAATATCATTATATTTGCAAGGGTTTAAGTTTCATGTATTTCACGCTATGGTAAATATAGGAATTTTAACTCCAGTGAAATTACACTGTTCATTGATTTATCTTAATAGAAATATAATTTGTGCGAACTTGCGCCTACATAAATCTATCATTTGCGGCTGTTGACCAAAATATGTCCCGATGAATTAAAATAATCTGCATTAGTCCTTTCACTTAATATCAGTAAAATTTCCAGTATTGTTAGGGACAAATTCAAGATTAGTTATTTTCTGAATATCAGATGTATTTTATCTGTGCATTTGGAAAGCTTCTTGTGTTTCCGATGGAAGTTGCAGATTGTCCGGAATGGATTCTTCTGGCTTCTGTCTGATTAAGGTTACTAATGTCCCAGGACAATAAATGTATGCCATTTTCATTTATCTAAAATGACTGGAAAATTTCCTTATTTTTGTCAAATAGGAAGAGATTTATGTAAATCAAGCATTTCGTATCAGAATTAAGTTATGATGTTAATTGGTTTGTATTGATATTTATTTATAAGAAGAACAAGTTCTTTGTGTTTTAACCCTTTCCTCTATATATACGGGTTTTATCTCATGTGTGACCGGTGAAGATCCAGATCAGCCAATTGTGCCATCTGATCAGGTTCTTCACAATTTGCTTCTTAATCTAAATAACCTAAGGAATGAATTGGCTAACAGGGTATAATTATCCTGGTCAGATGTAACAGATGTTCACTGATGGATTACGGCCATATTCTATGGAGTAGAAGGTTAAAATCCTTAAAATGTATTTTACATGTTAAAATAATAATTTTTTTTGTTACCCATAGAATTTAAAAATATAAACATAAAATGTCAATCTAAGGAAAGTATATTTTTGTATTAACAGTCCTTAGTGAAATGCCTTTTCTATCCCATTATTATGTAATTGAACATTTCGGGTGGAAGTGTTGTCTGGGTGTGAACTTACGTTTTCCAATTTTTATGAATATTCAAATATGTCTGCAAGCACAGTTTTAGCCCAGATATTATAACCAGCCAAATCGAGTCAGAAATGACATAGTAATGGATATTGCATTATGAAAAATTTAAATAGGCATTTTTAGACATTAAGGAATTCAAACCACAAGGCCTAGAACCTTGGTATTGGTATGTGTCATCATGTAGTGGTCCTCTACAAAACTTGTTTTCAAATTATTCTCCTGGGGTCAAAAATGACCCTGCCCCAGGGGTCACTAGTTTTGTTTTATTACATATTGTTATATTGTAGTAAATTTTAGCAGCATTTTTTTTCTTTGATTTTACCAAACTTGCACACAACTCTTGCAACCATTGAGCAGTTGTTGACAGGTGAGCGACCCAGGGTCCTATGGACCCTCTTGTTTAAATTAGGTTGTTTAAATTAGGTTGGTCCTAAGTTTAACAGGGTATATTTATATTATATATACTTGTATTATTTACAAGTATATTTCACTGAATGTTCATGTACAAAATTAAAATTAATATTGTATTCAAAGAAACCACAGGTTATCAGCAGGGCATCGGGGATTTTACCATCAGTGAAAACCTTTAAATTGTATACAAAGAACATGCCTGAGACATTCCATCATCAGTTTCCAAAAGACCTCTCAGGGTAAACAAAGGCCTGTCAGGCCAAATAAAGACCAGCTCCTAGTGGGTTTCTGCTTCGGTTGTTTTGTCAAATTGTAAGTGAACTGAACAATTTTAATGATTATTGATATAGACTGCAGATAGGCCGCTGATCTTTGAAATAGATTATTATTGGTAACTGGTAATAAAGCATTCCATGTAAAGGCAAACAGATGAGACAGTTTATTATGTTATATTGTTTTGTCATGTGCTTACCCTTGTTCTCTGTCTAATTCACTTATCCCTTTCCTCCATAAATACGCATTTATACACATGTGCAACTAGTGTAGATCCTGATCTGCCGGCACATCCATGCTGTCAGATGAGGATCTGCACTGGTCGCATTTTGGTCAGAAATAACCTAACAAATAAAAGCAAACAAGTAAGATCCTGATCGGAGGGCACAGATTTGCCGGCTGATCTGGATCTAAACAGTTCACCCACGCAATAAAGGTGTGTCTATGGAGGAAAGGGGTATCTGATTTATGTAATACAACCTAGCATAGTTGTTATTGGATAGTTAGTTTTATTCGTCCAGTACATTTGGTCACTTGTTTATAACCAACAGAAGTTAACATCATTGATCAAAACAGATGCATACGATATTCTCATTGAGCCTTACCCAGTCATTTTAGACAAAAATGAGGAAAAAAATACAACTTGTTTTTGTGATGTCATTATGTATAGCACACTTTTCTCTGTGCCGATTTCTTTGATTTGTGTTTGTTTTGACTCCTTTCTTAGTATCTAAAGCATGTGATAAAAAGAATATGACAATTGTAAATATTTATAATAATATTAAACTAGTCCATGAATTTAAGCCCACCTGAACTCAAAAATATATGTTTGTGTTATATGACAGATAATGTTTATAATAGTCATCAAACTAAAAACTGATTACCGGAATGTCACATTTATATATTTTTTTGTTGTTCTCTTTTTTTTAGTGTATAGGCTAATCAAGTATTCTATATACTAATTTTTTTCAACAGAAAATGAAATAATTGATGATTAAAAAAAATGCTCACCTTATATTATTGTTCTTCGCCTAAACTTTCATCCATTTATCACAACGGAATTAATTCTATCCTTGCAGAACAATTAAATAATTTTGATGCCGTCTGCTGTAATGTTATCTGGTACCCAGAAGCAGACTAACAAGATTCGCAATATAAAGTGAACTTCATTTTTTCCCAATACGATCCTAGTGCTCAGTTTGATCTGTTGGTTAACAAATGTTTTGTTCATTCATTTGTTTGTATAGTTAAAAACTGTGTAATAATGTTTCCATTGGGAAAACCTGTCAGGTTTAACACAATTCCATTTTTTTCTAGCTGATAAAGGGTGTTTAGGTTCAGTTTCTGTTGGTAGTAAATGAGTTTATTCAAGAAAAAAAAAGTTTCTTCATGTATTTGGAAGAAATCGGACCCCGATAATGAAATCATGTCAAATGATACATAAAGGGTGCTGAAGATTTGTGGTGATTTAATTGCAGTTTGTGTGTGAAACAGAACACTCAGTTAACCCTTTCCTCAATGGATACACCTTTATTGCATGGGCGAAAAGTTTAGATCCAGATCAGCCCATGCCATCTGATCAGGATCTAAACTGTTCGCTTTTTTATTCATTAGGTTATTTCTGACCAAAATGCGACCAGTGCAGATCCTGATCAGATGGCAAGGATGTGTTGGCTGATCTGGATCTACACCAGTCACACATGCGTAAAAATGTGTATATATGGAGGAAAGGGTCAATATGTAGATATTTAGACAACAAAACCAAATGATCTTCTGTTTGAGAAGCTAGTACAAATTCACTTAATTTCTTGAAAAATGTTATTGTACTTTATGAACTACATCTTGTGATTCATAAAACATAAACTAAAGCAGAATAATTTTAAAATAAATAAAAAAAGGGTTCATCAATATTAGGTAATAACTTAGATAATTAGAAACTTTATTTTGCAAAGGTCACTGTCAATATATAAACGTTTTGTTTGCAATCTTATGGTCAGAGAAAGGACAATTTGAACTGCCATGCGAGTGTGTTTACTTTCATCACAGTTTTACAACATTCCTTGTCCATATTTATCTCCTTTACTATTTTTTGCAATGTCCATGCAAGTACAGACAGACAGACTTGGAAAGCTTCCTAGTCCTCTATCATTGTTTATTTAGATTAACACTACAATTGTTAAATGCCAAAATGTTTCCCCCAGGAGCTGAGCCTGTCTGTGGACAAAGGAAAGTCACATGACTAGCATGTTGCATTACAGTCACAGAAATAGATCCAGACATTTGCAGAAATGGAATACACATGTAGTATTACAAAAAGTAGAAACCTATTTTGTGTAAATTAGCATGCATTGTGATCCAACATTTGTTTAAATATTTACTTTGATCAGAACTGGTTTTTTTTCCTCTAAATTATGTTTAAACTAGGCTGATTAAAAGTAAATATTTAAGAACCTGAGAAGAGATGGGATTTGCTTGCTTCTTCTTGCATTTTATTTGAAAAATATCTTATCTGTCAAAAAATGACCTAGCAACAAACTAATAATTCTGAGCTTCTCAATCCTTTACTCCATATATACATGTTTTATCATGTGTGCTAGCAGTGTAGATCAAGATCAGCCGGCACATCCATGTCATCTGATCTGGATCTAAGCTGGTTGCTTCTTGGTAATAAATAACTAGTATTTACGAGACAAACTACCATACTTTAGTCTTGGTGACGTCATACCAGCTGTATGATGTCACGGCGTTCTCATCTTGTACATTGCAATTAAATATGAAAAGTGTAGATCCTGATCAGATGGCACAGATCTATGTTCCAGCTGATCTAGATCTACACTGTTTGCACATGCAGTAAACCCATTAGGTATGGAGTTAAAGGTTACTGTTGTTGTTCTTTAAAAAAAAAACCCATATATTTTAGAACTATATTGTATTTCTTCTAATAAAATCTACATTTTAATGCGCTGTTTTTTGCATTTTGAAAAGTAAATGATAAATAAAAAAAATTAAAAAATTAAAAAAGTGTATATTGATAAAACATAAATTCTAGTGTACTTTAAATAACATAATTATGAATAAGAAAAATAGACTTACATAGCTTTTGTGATTACAAAATTTCAGCAAGAGAATATTGTATCTTTAAGGCATATTCCGCAGACTGTATTCAATCATACAATGATCTCTCTCATAGGAAAATAATCTTCCGTCAATATAAAGAATGATCCTATCAGAAAATGACATCGCAAACAACATGTTTATTGCTGTAGTGAAACCTTAAGCACTTTATCATTACCTCCAAATTTATTTGTCCAGCAAATCGCAGAACACATCTCTGATGAAGCAAATTAAGTTTCGGTCCCGTTCATTGAGAGCAAGTGGTTCTGGGAAGCATATGTAAATACAAGAATCCAAATGATCTCGTAAAATTCGTAAATTTTCTCCAGCCCTTAAATGATCTTGTTTGGTATGGAAAGTGAAGCGATGATCATTCTGTAATATTTGCTAAATGAGACAATTTGACATAATTGACAGATCGTAATGTCCTGTAAAGGGAAAATTGGTCTTGTTTGGTCAGTTAGTAATAATGGTTTAGAATTTCAGAAACAAAAAAAGTCTAGTTATTTTGGTAAGTTGGTGAAGATTTGTGTATAATGCTTAATATAGTTATTTTGTGCACTTTTTTGATAAATCTTTTTGTTTTTTTTATAACAACATACTGTTTTGTGTATCATCAGCTTTAGAGATTTGAGAGTATTTCATAAATAGTCAGATATCTGGCATAAATATATGTTGCACACCAGGCAGCATATAGTCTAAGCAAAGCTATCGCTGATTGGTACATAAACTGACATGACATCGATATTTCACCAAAATATTAAAAATTTCTCTACCTTAAAGAAATGATAGTATTTTACATGGTTCAGAAATGTTAATCCACTGATTTGGAAAATATTGAGACATCTTTTAGAAGTAAACTTATGCTATCGTGTGATGGAAGTCCTGAAGATACATACAGCCTCCGCATTTTATTATCAGCTTGAGAAAATTTGGAAAATCGTATAAAGAACTAAACACCTTTAAACAGTCTAAATATCTCAATGATGACCACAGTGATACAGTAGCTTAATTGTTATTTTCCTATTTCGATGATTTTGCACTTACTGCACCAGCAAGAATATAACAGACATCTGAAATGGGCATCTTCATATGTTTAAGAAGAAGTTACTGTTAACCATTTCCTCTATAATTTCGCATTTTTACGCATGTGCGACCAGTGTAGATCAAGATCAGCCGGCACATCTGTGCCGTCTGATGAGGACCTGCACTGGTCGCATTTTGGTTAGAAATATCCTAACAAATCAAAAAGCGAACAGTTAAGATCCTGATCAGACGGCATAGATGTGCCGGCTGATCTGGATCTAAACTGTTCGCCCTCGCAATAAAGGTGTATCTATGGAGGAAAGGCTTAATTGTTATTTTTCTATTTCAGTGATTTTGCACTTACTGCACCAGTGAGAATATAACAGACATCTAAAATGGGCATCTTCAGAAGTTGCATGTTTTTCAGAAGAAGTTATTGTTAAACAAATTCCAATGTTTATTGATTATAAACATTTTTTTCTGCCAACAAGCTTCTTCAACACCAGAACAATCACTTGATTAACTCATATATTCAAATATGTATTGCACTGGCAATATTTTACACGAGCACTATTTGTTATCTGTTATTCAGTTGAAGTTTGTTTTTCAGAATGTTGTTTTCCAGAACTTCATGTTCATGTTGCAATGACAGGCATTTAATCTCTTTTAAGAAACAGAGACATGAATCTGTGAATGTGAAAAGATGAAATCACTGCTAGTGACATTTGTTGATGTGAAAGTCACTTCCTTAGCATCAGAAATACTGACAAGAGACCTGCAGTCCCTGGACTGAAGTCTGCTTTCTTTGTAGTCCAAACACATTATAACTATTTATCCCTTTACTCCATGGGGTATGACTCTTATCCCATGGACAGACAGTGTTCATCAAGATCAGCATCTGTTGCATCAGGTCGCCATTTCAGCCAATCAGATGCTTGAGATTTGAGACTGGTTTCCAATCTCAGTTTTATAACCGTCAACCCAGTAGTTTTCAGACTGGTCTTCATTCTCTATGCTCCAAACACATTTGATCTATTTAACCCTTTATTCCATAGAATATGGCTGTTATTCCCTCACAAACAGTGTAGATCCAATCAGTATATTTAGTTTGAGAAATACTGGCAGGGGACCGGTAGTCAGCAGACTGATGTCTTTAATATTCTTTTTTTTCTAAACACATGTCTATTTAACCCTTCACTGAACATAACATAACTAACATGGCTGTTAACACAGGGGTGAAGAGTGAAGATCAGATCATCTGGCACATCCAATTCATTTTGTTTCATTAGGTTATTTCTAGCCATTGTAGATCCAGATCAGATGGCTTGGATGAGCCCATAGAATAACAGCCATATCCCATGGTGTGACATGTTTATTTATAATAGTTGAACATGTTGTCAATGGTCAAAATAACACCATTGAACAATATACTGAAAATTCTTCCAGGCCCCAAGGTTACAAAACCTGTTTTATATCTCAAGCTTCCCATTGGTCGGTTTGAACACTCCTTAACTTCAAACAATTAAAATGTGAAAATCTGAGACTGGTCTCCAGCTTGAGACTGGTCTCCATTCTCTGCTTCATTGTTGGTTCAGAGACAGTTCTAAATTTTAAACTGAGACTGGTCTCCATTCTCAGTTTATTAACTGTGTAGATAACAATTTTAGTGGGTTTTTTTTTGTTTCCAAAAGCAAAAAATCATTGAAAATTTAAAAAAGGGACAACATTTTCTCTACACTTTTGTCCCAAGTCAATATCAGCTTTGATTATGGGACTGGAGAAGTAACCAATGTCTTGTAGTTGACCCTGAGATCATAGATTAGACCCAATCTCTGATTGCATGCACATAGAATACATCTAAGTGGAGGCCAAGAATATAATATTGATATGATTGATAAAGAGTTCCCTTGTTGGTCAAATGGTAATTTCATAGATCAGACTGTTTTTAGGTTATTGACCATGTCTTATTATTAAGTGTAGTGTATTTGTGATAACACCAGGAAATCCCTCCTGATGACTGGTTTTGAGTGTTACCCTTTACTCAGTACCTCAATGCAGTTGAATCCATTATTGAGACCACCCTGAAATTAAGACCACCTCAATAAAATGACCACCATTTCAGTGTCTGTTGTAAATATTTTGCACATTTTTCCACCCTGAAATGAACACGATCTCACGGTGGTGAAGTTGCCATCTGTGTGACATGGGAGCCATTTCAGCATCACTAAGAAGACCAGTTCTGCCAGGTCCCAGAGCTGGTCTTTATTGTGGGGATTCACTTATATACAGATTTTCTCATATGTGTGACCAGTGTAGATCCAGATTAGCCAGCCCATCCTTGCCATCTGATATAGATCTACACTCGTTGCTTCTTGGTCAGAAATAACCTGATGAATCTAAAAGTAAACACATAAGATCCTGACCTGATGAAATGACAGGGATGTGATGGCTGATGTGGAACTACATTGTTTGCCTGTATCATATCTATGTAATAAATGAATTGTCTAGAAACCTCAAATTTATTATATCATTGTGATATAATAATATAGATACATTTGTGTTTTGATTATCTTGTTCCTAAGTAAAATCCATTTTATAAATTAGGAACAGATTGTAAGCTCTGGTAAAATATGTCAGACATTTGGGTGTGAAAATGATACAGCTCAGTACAGAACAGTTTTATTGTTCTTCTGTATAAACCACTTGTTTACAAGAGATCTATTCTGTCTGACAGTTCAGTAAATTCCATTGATAACTATGCAGAAATCCATTTTAACCCTTTATTCAAAATGGTTGTTAACCATGGGTGAACAGTGTAAATCCAGACCAGCCAGCACATCTGTGCCATCTGATCAGGATCTGCAGTTTGCTTTCTGATTCATTAGATTATTTCTGATAATCAAGAAGCCAACAGTGTAAAGCCAGATCAGATGGTACAGATTTGCCAGCTGATCTGGATCTACACTGTTCGCCCATGGATTGCATATTCTATGCATTGAAGGTTAAAAGAAACTACGACGTTTGATCAGGTTGATAATGCTGGAATTGTCTCCAGTAGTGCGTGTATTGAATGTGCTAGTTACCTTGAAAAGTTCACTAACACCAAAACTGTCTTACAAAATGGCATTGCTTTGCCTGAGAATGTAACATTTTTGTACTCGGAGGTAAAATTTATAAACTATTTTTTTACTGAAACAAAAACATTTTCTATCAAGTTCTTGCTTTTAAATTGTATTATATAACTAAGTTTGTGCAAGAGTGAAAGAATACAAAACTCAAAAATAAATTCATTTTGAAAAGCTGCAGGTTAAAATTGACAAAACAAAAGATTCTGATTGTATTATAAGAAGATCTCACAACTGCTTTATTCCAGGCAAAAAACAGCCAGAATTTTTCTGTTGAATCCAGTTTTCATTAAACAACAGCTGTGACAACTTCTTTGTCATACTTAATTTGATCTATTCCACTATCTGAGGTTACATTTAAACACAAACATTAACACTCACTGTTGTTGTCTAGTTGGATGCACTTATATTTGTGGCATGAACTTCTGTGGTTTTCAACAGAATAGAAGTTTTTTGAGTTTCTAAATTTATGTTTTTGATTTCCTAACAACATCTAAGTTAACCCTTTCCTCTATAGACACACCTTAATTGCATGGGCAAACAGTGTAGATCCAGATCATCCGGCACATCAGTGCCATCTGATCAGGATCGGCACTGTTTGCTTTTTCATTTGTTAGGATATTTTTTACTGATCTACACTGGTAGCACATGGGTAAAAATGCATATTTATGGAGGAAAGGGTTAAATTCTATAATTCGTATATTCATGGACAGATCTGCTTACATAAACAACAAAAATTAGTACCCCATTAATATTAATTACCGTATTTTGTCTAAGTCTTCGGACGGAAAAAAATAATTGTTTTTCTGGCTTAACGAATATTTAGAGACGAGAATTTTTATTTAAAGAAGGATCATCAGAACATTTAGACAAAATACGACAATTCACAGAATGTGGAAATCAGGTGATATGGCACCATTGGTGATATGCTAAAGAACTGACTTTGCCATGCTGCATTGATTATTTGAAGTACAATTCTGTCTGTCAAAATGGTTAAAATTTGACAATAGAAACTACCTTCTTTAGTGGAAGGTAAATAACTTGAGTTGCATATTATCCTATCTACACCAGTTGCACATGGGATAAAATGCATATATACGGAGTAAAGAGTTATAAAGAATACACATTTTTACGCCAGTGCAATCAGTGTAGATCCAGATCAGCCGGCACATCCGGATCTGCACTGTTTGCTTATTGGTCAGAAATAACCTAATTAATAAAAAAGGGAACAGTTTAGATCCTGATAAGATGGCACAGATGTGCTGATTGATCTGGATCTAAACTGTTCACCCACGCAATAAAGTTGTATCTATGGAGTAAAGGGTTTAACAAGAACAAACTGGCAAATATATCGGTATTGTATCTGGACAACAATACAAATAACAGATCACAGCACCAGACTGAGATACATTGATATTAAAGAAGTACTACAAATTATGTGACACAAATATGTTGACTATGATACATTGACTAAAGATATACTACAAATTAAGTGGAACAAAATGGGTCAGATACATATATCAATCCATTAATTTCAGCAATGATCAGTGTTTTACAGATTAGAGATCATTGCCATGAAAGTAAGAAAAATACAAATCATGATTTTAAGTTAGCTCAAATATGGACTTGCCTTTTTTTGTCGCCCTTTTGAAGAAAAGGCATTCAATAAAGATTGCTTAGTCGGTCCGTCCATCATGAAAACATAACATTTGCTATAAAAATTATATTGCCTATGACAACACAGTCTTAAGGTCAAGGTCACATTAGATGGAGTTATGCCCCTTTTTGTACCTGGATATTTATTCTAAGAAAGTACCAGGGTGTGGAGTATGTCATGGGAAAAGGTCTCTCTGGACAGTTGATGTCAATCCTTGAAATGATGTCATGCAGTTGAACATACGACATTGCCTATAATTCATTTCACATAAGAATAATGTTATATTTTCAAAATGTATAACAAAGATATCTATTAATGATGAAAGAATAACAGATTTTTAAAAGTTATTCAAACGTGTGGTAGCAAAGTAAAATTAAAGTAGACCCTTTTTTTCCTGTGACATGCATCAAATACTATCAGAATGCTTTATTGTGTTTTCAGATAAGGGGCGAGGGAAGCAGACGTCACATGAAGCTGTGAGCCATTTAGTGGCCCTGTTTCCAATCCTCACACAAGCCATAACAGAATACATTCCTAACATGGAGCTATCTTCATATCGACATACTGCTCAGGTCAGTGAAAGCTCCAATGTCTGTTTGATTTACTAATGTTTGATAACAATGTGTGCTTCTGTTAACAACCTGTTTGGCACATATGGCTGATCTGTGCTATCCCTAAGTTATCCAGAGGTGTACCCAGTAATTGTATCCTCTTCATTATGTTAACTAAGGCTGCCTTTACACTATAGATAAATATTGTGAACTGAACCATGCCTGCATTTTTATGTTTGAATACTTCTTCCAAAGAGAATGTAAATATTTGTGGATTTCAGAAATATTTCTTAAATTATGTTAAATGATCTGTTTTCAGTTACAATAGAGTACTTTTAAATTGTTACCTTCCCTTAGCGCTCTCTAAATTGAAGAGCATATTTAGTTGATAACTGCGTGTGAGGGGGCATTGTTTACTTCTGTTAATTGACTAAGAGATTATAAATTAAGAACATGTTGATTAATCATTTCAAATTTCTAAGATTTATAAATAAGTGAGTTTATAATTCATCTGTTTTCCTCCAATTTAGAGATATCATGTAACATAAAATATATATCAAGAAGTAAACGCATTTTGGCAGAAAAACTTGGAATTTGTAACGCTTTATCTCACATGCTTTAGGGCGACACCATGATCATGTCTGTTCATTCTGTGTGCAATGACTTAGTTAAATGCCCCCCTTACACGTCAGTTTAGGATAAAACCAATATTTTCGTACCTAAACATGAGGTACGATGCATGCACACAACATATTAAAAGAACTCTATTAAGCAGAGACAAATTAACATTTTGTCAAAACAGGACCAGTGGAAGCACAGGTTCAAAACTCATGGAAAATGTTTTGCAGGTCTCTGTGGTTTTATTTGTTTGCTGTTGTTCTGACAAACTGTGATGCTTGGTCCATGTATGTCCCCAAGTTCAGCTACTTCATTCATCTGTCAATGTCATAATTATATTGCATTAAATCTAAATGCTAAAGTTAGGCAGCAACGGGCCATGAGCTGGAACCTTCACATAAATATATGAAAAGCTTCAAAACAATTGCTAAAGAACACATTCCAGACTTTGAAAGACTGGCCATTAGCTGCACAAGATTTGTCATTGCAGATTTGAATCCTTTGCAGACTTCATTAGAATGATTATTTATATTCTAACAAGATAACTCAAAGCCTCAATTTATCTGCCTTGCAGACAAGGCATAATTAACATTGTAATGCTAGATTATTGTAACTTTGATTAGAATAAAAAAATCTTGTTCCAGATAGTATCAGGAAGCAAAATGCTTCAGTGAATGGAGATTTTGTTATAATTTGTCAATTGTCACTGATCTGAGAGAAACTTTTCAAATCCCCATGTAATAAGGATGACAAAAATGATTTTGCTATGGGAGGTTTGATGATCTGGATCAAGGAGAAAAGATGGTCCCAAGGTTATAAAACTGAGAATGGAAACCTGTCTCAAATCTCAAGCATCTTATTGGCTGAAATGGTTGCCATTTCAGCCAATCATACAGCTTGAGACTTGAGACTTATTTCCAATGTCAGTTTTATAAACTTAGAGCACAGTTGTTGTATTACAGGAGAAAGAGCCTGAAGCTTTATCACAATCATTATTCTTTAATAAAGATGGATTATTTTGTTCCCACTGGAAACCACAACATGACAGAAGGCGATTTGTTACTCTAAAGTTAAAATATGTGATGAAACTCTGCAAAAATTCCCAAATGATAACATTTTTAAGAAACAAATGAAACAGTGTTTCTTAAACAAGATTGTGAATCAAAAATCAAATCTAATTGTTCTGTCAGTCAGAATGTTTAAAACTGGTATAAGTTTTTTAAAACCATCAATATTTTCTCCCAGACTGTGCATAATTACTCATTGGCCCCACAACCAAAACACACAATTGCAGAGTTATATCTTAATTCTGTTTGATACTTTAAGAAACAAAGTTATAAGGTTTTGCCTTTGCCCTTTGATACATAGAAATATTGTAACAATTTTTAGCTTAACTGTTTGAAGAATAGAGGTGCTATTCACTTATCCCAGCTTCAGCATCTGTTACAGTTTTTGTGCACTTTTTAGTGTTTTATCATAAGTACCAGATAGAAGTTTCCTCAATCAATCGGTTAGTTTCCTGCAAAAAGTAAAATAGATATTGAGTATCAGGAAGTAGTAGTCTCTTATTTTTTCTGTATATTGCTAGATTTAACAAAAAAACCAATACAGTTTCTTGTCCATTCTTTTAATTTTTTTTAATATATAGATAAATATTTGACTTTTTAAATTGCTGAATTCAATTTTAAAAAAAATGGTAAATTTATAAACAGATAATATGAAAAAGGTTTTTTAATGTATGAACATTTTGATAATTTAAGACAAATTGTTTTTTATCATTGACAATTTGTTTTCTTCTGCTGTGGAATTGGTTTGAATCTTCTTCTGTTTATGCCCCCAAAAAGTGGGAGGCATATAAAGTTGCACTCATCGGTCCATCTGTTTGTCTGTCCGTCCGTATGTCCCCAAATCTTGTGGCATCAACTCCTCCTAAACTATTAGGCAGATTTCTTTCAAACTTGCACAGATGATCAAGCAGGATGTGTAGATGATTGTAAAGAAAGGATTTTTTCCTGCGACCATTTTTACCAGAGTTATGGCCCTTTGTTATTAAAAATTATGTTGCAACGTGGGGGCATCAGTGTCACATTCAAACACATTCTAGTTTTATATTCTCATAGTAGCCATATTCCTTAGTAGAAACTGAGAGGAACCCATACAGAATTTATGTAAAAGTACTTTTTGAACAAATCTGCATGAACCAGTAATGACAAAAATAAGCAAAGATGGTCAAGTGAAAATAATAAGCAGGTATATTTTTATAGATGTTCCTGTATTTTGGGTTATATATACTATTTTATTTCATTTCACTGCAAACAAATACTGTCTTGTAATTAATAGACAGCAGTCTTCCGTTATTCCCAAGCGAGACTTAGGATAAACATATTGAGACTCGTCATGAAATCCTGATTGGAATTATTCAGGCCTTGTTGCATTTTCTGCGTAAATTGACAGCTATATGGACAAAATGTATCATGCATAAACGGATTTGTTACGTTGATAATGACAATTACGGTGCAATCAAGATGGGGGGACAGATTGTAAGTTTGGTTATTGATGATCAATAAAGTAATTCAGTGATTGAGACGTTACACCGTGCCTTCCAAAATTGGTTTTACATGAAACATGTTCATATGAAAACTGTATGATGTTAGGGTCAGATGCAAGATTTCCAGAAAGGGGGTTTGTTTGTGGCAGTCTTTGAGGATAGTTACATGATAATTTTCCAACTTCCTCCACAAAAAACTTATGGAAATTAAATATTGCAGTCTAAAAAGGGAGTCCGAGCATCCCCACTGAACCCCCTCTGGACCTGCCCCTGGATGTAAAATTGCTATTTCTTAGAATTTTATTCCATATTAAATTTAATTCCAAGATATACAAAGGAAGTATTATTCCACACTGTTAAATTTCTTATAGCTGTAGAATGTATCAAATATTGCTTGAGTTGTTTTTTTTTTAGGAAACATTTTTCTGCTATCCAATAATATATTACAGTATTGGTAATTTAGAATGAGTTGAAAGTCTTGTCAGCTCAATTCAGTGAACTGTTGTGTTGTTTATTTGAAGGGATAGACTGAAGGGCACTGTATTGGTGGTTAAGTGGGATTGGATAGACTGAAGGGCACTGTATTGGTGGTTAAGTGGGATTGGATATACTGAAGGGCACTTTATTGGTGGTTAAGTGGGATTGGAAAGACTGAAGGGCACTATTGGTTGTAATGTGGGCACTGTATTGGTGGTTAAATGGGATTGGATAGACTGAAGGGCACTGTATTGGTGGTTATGTGGGATTGGAAAGACTGAAGGGCACTGTATTGGTGGTTAAGTGGGATTGGAAAGACTGAAGGGCGCTGTGTTGGTGGTAATGTGGGATTGGAAAGACTGAAGGGCACTGTATTGGTGGTTAAGTGGGATTGGAAAGACTGAAGAGCACTGTGTTGGTGGTAATGTGGGATTGGAAAGACTGAAGGGCACTGTATTGGTGGTAATGTGGGATTGGATAGACTGAAGGGCACTGTATTGGTGGTTATGTGGGATTGGAAAGATTGAAGGGCACTGTATTGGGGGTTAAGTGGGATTGGATAGACTGAAGGGCACTCTATTGGTGGTAAAGTGGAATTAGAAAGACTGAAGGGCACTGTATTAGTGGTCATGTGGGATTGGAAAGACTGAAGAGCACTGTATTGGTGGTAAAGTGGAATTTGAAAGACTGAAGGGCGATGTATTGGTGGTGAAGTGGGACTGGATAGACTAAAGGGCACTGTATTGTGGGTTAAGTGGAATTGGAAAGACTGAAGGGTGCAGTATTGGTGGTTAAGTGGGATTGGAAAGACTGAAGGGCACTCTATTGGTGGTAAAGTGGAATTAGAAAGACTGAAGGGCGCTGTATTGGTTGTAATGTGGAATTGGAAAGACTGAAGAGCACTGTATTGGTGGTAAAGTGGAATTGGAAAGACTGAAGGGCACTGTATTGGGGGTTAAGTGGGATTGGATAGACTAAAGGGCACTGTATTGGGGGTAAAGTGGAATTGGAAAGACTGAAGGGCGCGTGGAATTGGAAAGACTGAAGGGCACTGTATTGGTGGTAAAGTGGAATTGGAAAGACTGAAGGGCGCTGTATTGGTTGCAAAGTGGAATTCGAAAGACTGAAGGGCGCTGTATTGGTGGTAAAGTGGAATTCGAAAGACTGGAGGGCGCTGTATTGGTGGTTATGTGGGATTTGAAAGACTGAAGGGCGCTGTATTGGTGCTTATGTGGGATTGGAAAGACTGAAGGGCACTGTATTGGTGGTTAAGTAGGATTGGATAGTCTGAAATGCACTTTATTTGTATTTTAGATGGATCTGAAAGTCTTGGCAGCTTAATTTAGTGAACTTTTGGGGTGTGAAAATTGTTAACAAAATAACGGAACATGTCTCAAAGAAAACAATAATTATAGGTTACATACACAGTCTCTCTTTGATTTTCAATTAAAATTTCAAGACTGGTATTGGCAGTGAGTCTTTGATGAGGATGTTTCTGCAATGATTAAACATTTAAGCTGGGATTTTAATACTTTAATAGGACTAAAGATAAAATGTGATCCAAAACTTTTTAAAGACATACTCAAAAGATCAACTAAATGTATGTCATAAACATTTTCAGATTATCAGTTGTTGCTTTTTAATAGCAAATGCCCAGAGCAGAGAAAAATTATAGCTCCAGTTTCTCTGAACCAAATATTTCAAACAGTGTTTGACATAAGTTCTCAAACCTACCCTACTCCCTCAATGACCCTGAAGAGCCTGATAATATAAAATCATACACTGTAAGTAAAACAAAGTCTTATTTTGACATTTTAATAGATCAACTAAACATAAGAAAATAAGTTCAATAAATAAATAGAAATAGCACAACCTTCAAAAGTCTAATCGCATATTTATTTGCACAACTTCCTTAGCTCTCGATGAACACTGTGCAAATGAACTTAGTTTAGATGGTTCAGCATCCAATAGTGTCAGAAACTCTGCCAGGGACTATTCACACCAAAAACTGCTGGAAAAATGTCTTCATTTACCTCTGGTGGACCCATGACAGTTGCTTTTGTTATCTTTTTGGCACTATCTGGCCATGCTGGTACTGTGGTATTATTGAATTTCATGCTATACTTGTGGGCATAAATTTGTGAAATTTCATTTTTCTAATTAAGACATAATTACCAGGTTTTCAACGAAAACTGGTTATTGTAATGCTGAAGTCTGTGGGCGGGCGGGCGGGCAGGTGGGCAGGCAGGCGGCTGTCAACTTTTGGTCTCAACTCAATAACTTGAGCTTGCATTTGCCTATTGACACTAAGCTTGGTGTGTGGGTAGCTCATATCAAGAGGCATCTTGTGATAGCTACCCAGGTGTCTGTGATCAAGGTCAAGATCACTGTTTCTAAAAAAAGAAATTTAACTTTTGTGTAATAACTTGAGTTTTCTTTGACCTATTGAAGCCAAACTTGGTATATGGGTAGCTTTTATCAAGATGCAGCTTGTGATTGCTACACAGGTGTCTTCAATCAAGTCAAGGTCACTGTTGATAAAAATAGAATATCAGTTTCCCCTCAATAACTTGAGTTTGCCATGGCCTATTGTCACCACAGTTGTTGTATGGGTAGCTTATATCACCAGGAAGCTTGGAATTATTTCCTAGGTGTCTGTGATCAAAGTCAAGTTCACTGTTGTTAAAAATGGAAATTTAATTTCTCCTTAATAACTAGAGTTTGCTTTGGCATATTGATGCCAAACTTGGTGTGAGGTTGCTCATATCATGATGCAACTCTGAATATTACTCAGATGTCAATACTTGGTCATTGAAAACCTGGTTTCGTCGCATTGCAGCGCTTCTTGTTATTATATGTATTGTGATATGGTGTATTTTATGTAGTGCAAATAACACGAACATTTCAACCCATGCAAAGTATAATGACACTACAGTAACTGAATAATTCTTTCTCTACTATATCTGCAGCCTTGTTCAAACATCCATTCACTGTTTACTATGGCAGACAAGTCTTTTGAAGCTGTTATTTCATGACTCACACACATGTTGTTTGTCCAGTTCTGGTCAGTCGTCTTCGCTTCATGTGCTTTTCTAGATTTATGTTCAAAACTTGGAATCATTTCCCAAATATTACATTTATTTCGGATGTTTTGAAAAGGACAGAACTGTGGGGTTATGATTATTTTTTATCCAAGTAAATTTAGAGTGATTATTCATCCATTTTTAATGTTGATTTCTATTGAATAACATCAGAAATTTAAATAGAAAATTGCATGGGAAAATATTTAAATCTGTGTTATTTTGACTAATATTTCAACAATAATTGACATTTTTATTTACCCCAAGTTGAGATCTACATATTTATTTAAGTTTTATTGCAAGATGGGACAAGATGATTGTTTTTCCAAGGCAGTAATATCTGTCTCGAGAATGTCTCATATCATTTGAAAACCAAAAGGCTTAATATTATAAAACTGAGATTGGAAACCAGTCTCCATTTCAGCCAATGTGGACAGGAGGTTATAAAGCTGAGCATGGAAACCAGTCTGAAATCTCAAGCATCTGATTGGCTGAAATGGCGACCAGTCATCCTAGTTTGATCATTCCAGTTTTCCTTATCAGTCGCCATTTCAGCCAATCAGATGATTGAGATTTGAGACTGGTTTCCATGCTCAGTTTTATAACCTTGTACACAGATCCTTGAGATTTGAGACTGGTTTCCATTCTCAGTTTTATAATCTTGGGGAAAGCTGATCAAGTTTGGAGTATTTTAAGTATTCTATGGATATCCTTGCAGACTAATATATCTTGCAAAAGTTAGTTATTTTCCAATAAACAAACCATTTTCCACTGTAGAGGTTTTGATGGATGCAAATGATATTGAAACATGTGAAAACATGGGTTTTGTAGGTAATTTAATCCTGCAGTTGTCAAATCATTACACATGTTTTTTTATTTGTGAGTGTAATGCAGACTCATATCATTTTAGGTTATTTATAGTCTTTTCTTAGATTGTGCTCAGATATTTATCCTGAGTCTTACTCAGGATAAGATAGGTTCACTGAGGGCACATGACTGATGTGTATGGACCCATACACCCGCATCACAAATTCCATGTAAGGCTTTCCTGTAAAGTGTGGATAACTCTACTGAGAAACATGAACACAAATTTTTCATTTGTATAAGATGTGCCCTGTGATCTTGACCTACACTGGTTTTAGCTGTGCCTGGTGGTCTGGATCTACACTGGTTTTAGCTGTGCCTAGTGATCTGGATCTACACTGGTCTTAGATGTGCCTGGTTGTCTGGACCTGCACTGGTCTTAGATGTGCCTGGTGGTCTGGACCTACACTGGTCTTAGATGTACCTGGTGATCTGGATCTACACTGGTCTTAGATGTACCTGGTGATCTAGATCTACACTGGTCTTAGATGTGCCTGGTGATCTGGATCTACACTGGTCTTAGATGTACCTGGTGATCTAGATCTACACTGGTCTTAGATGTGCCTGGTGATCTGGACCTACACTGGTCTTAGATGTACCTGGTGATCTAGATCTACACTGGTCTTAGATGTGCCTGGTGGTCTGGACCTACACTGGTCTTAGATGTACCTGGTGATCTAGATCTACACTGGTCTTAGATGTGCCTGGTGATCTGGATCTACACTGGTCTTAGATGTATCTGGTGATCTGGACCTACACTGGTCTTAGATGTACCTGGTGATCTGGACCTACACTGGTCTTAGATGTGCCTGGTGATCTGGACCTACACTGGTCTTAGATGTGCCTGGTGATCTAGATCTACACTGGTCTTAGATGTACCTGGTGATCTGGATCTACACTGGTCTTAGATGTGCCTGGTGGTCTGGACCTACACTGGTCTTAGATGTGCCTGGTGGTCTGGACCTACACTGGTCTTAGATGTGCCTGGTGGTCTGGACCTACACTGGTCTTAGATGTGCCTGGTGATCTGGATCTACACTGGTCTAAGATGTACCTGGTGATCTGGACCTACACTGGTCTTAGATGTGCCTGGTGGTCTGGACCTTCAATGGTCTTAGATGTGCCTGGTGATCTGGATCTATACTGGTCCTACGTGCGATAAAACTCATATATTTGGAGTTAACTGTATTTTATTTCATCTCATTACAGATGCTTGAGAACCTACGCTGGCTGTATAGACTGTACTCTGTGGCTACAGAGACACTTGGCAAACAGGAAGCTGCCTCTAGACTGGCTCTCTTCTGGAAATGGCTGGTCAACAAAACATTGACTGGTTCTCTCTCTTACATGAGGTTATTATATCATTGTGTTATATATTCATCATTTAATCCAGCAGGTCAAAGTCATCAGGAAAACTGGAATGATCAAACTAGGATGATTTTAGCCCCATATAACCCTTACCAGATGCAGGTCACAGGAATATCACCTGTAGGACACAAGTTTTGGGTTTTGTCTGGATATACACTGGTCACTTCTTAGTCAGAAATAAGCTAATGAATCTAAAAGCACAGTGTCAGTGCTGATCAGACATTACAGATGAACCAGCTGATCAGGATCTACACTGTTTGTCCATTGGATCACACCCATATCCTTCGGAGTACTGGGAAGTCTGTTGGAAATACATGTCCAAGATTTGAGGAGACCACAAAAATTCAACCTTTACCAAAATATTTTAAGCACAAATATATATATATTCATTGACAGTACCTTTATTGTCCTAATGACCTTATCCTAATGTGATATCTTTGTAAAAGAGATTTATAAACAAACTCTGCAGAATGGTCATGGAAAATTCTGATGAGAAATTCAGATAGAAATCTTTTGCAAAAGA